>CM072512.1:101654463-101679463 GCA_036898135.1 Oncomelania hupensis | reverse complement strand
AACCAGTGGAATATGTAACAGAGGTGGAGGAGGAGAAAAAGAAAAGAAGGAGGAGGATTGGAAGGTGAAGATGAATATGAAAAGTAGAAGATTACAGGAGATTAATCAGGTAGTGGCGGGGGGGGGGGGAGAGGGGGAGGGAGGGGTGGAGAAGGAGAAGAAGGAGCAGAAGAAAAGTATGATGATGATGACGATGATGATGATGATGATGATGATGATGATGATGATGATGATGATGATGATGATGATGATGATGATGATGATGAAAATGGAAAAAAGAAGGTACGTGAGGTAATCAGATAGTGGGGAATGGAGAAGAAGAAGAAGAAGAAAAAGAAGAGGAGGAAGAGGATGATGATGATGATGATGATGATGATGATGATGATGATGATGATGATGATGATGATGATGATGATGATGATGATGATGATGAAAAAGAGAAGGATGTAATCAGATATGGGGGGTGGAAAAGGAGGAGAAGAAGAAGAAGAAGAAGAAGAACAACAACAACAACAACAACAACAACAACAACAACAAGGGCAAAAACAAGAGTAAGAATAAAGAAAATAAATAAATAAAGAAGAAAAGAAAAAAAAAACAGAAAGGAAAGAAAGAAAGCAACGAAGGAAGAAGAAAACATAGAAAGAAAACGAACCAAAGAAGGAAAACGAAGGAAAAAAAACATTCGGAAGGATCCGGATAACGATCAGAAGGAAATGACATTAGTGAAATGCGGAGAGGGCAAAAGCCGAAGGGAGGACAGAAACGGAAGGAAGAAGATACACAATTACGAGAAATAAAAGAAGAAAGAGTGGAAGAAGAGGAAGGAAATGCAACATTCGATACTATTTGTGGTTATTAAGACCTTTCGTCCACAAATAAGAATCAAAAGTGCACTTTGTAAGGGCAAGGAGAAGGAGGAGGAGGAAGCAGAAGAAGAAGAAAAAGAAGAAGAAGAAGAAGAACAACAACAACAACAACAACAACAACAACAACAACAACAACAACAACAACAACAAAAGCAACAGCAACAACAATTAAGAAAAATGTTTTAACAAAAAAAGGAAAAAAAAAGAAGGAAATCGAAAAATAGAAGATAAGAAAGAAGAAGAAAAAATGGTGAGGAACAAGAAAGATCGCAGAAAGCACTTTGTTTTAGGACACGTTGCAAGGAAGTAGAAAAGAAAATAAGAACGAAAGAAAGAATCAAAGAGAAAGAAAAAAGACACTGAGAGAAGAAGGAATAAGCGCTAAAAGATAAAAATTATTTTAAACATAAAAAGTTTTCGGAATGGAAGGGGCGAAGAGGGTGAATTATAAGGAGACGAAAGAAGGAAGACAATAAGACGGAAGAAAATAAGAATATAAATTTAATACAAGAAACAAAAATTGGAAAAAAAAGGAAGTGCACGATATAAGGTGGAAGGGGGGTTGGGTAGGGAAGGGTTTGAGGAAGGAGGGAGGAGAGAGAATATTATGCAAAAAAAAAATAGCGAAAGGAGAAGTGAAAAGACAGCAGAATGTGTTTAATTTGCTGGTTAGCGTATAAAATGGATGTGCAATTTTTTTCCCGCTGCATCGATTCTCATCTGTGAAAAGGATGCAAAGTGTTATCGAAGATTCTCAACCGAGAGAGACGGGCACACAAAGAGTGAGTGAACACGGTAGGAAGAAAAAAAATGACGAAGAGGAGAATACGAGGAAGAAAGAGGAGAATGGGAAAGAAGGGAGAGGAGAATGTGAACTAAGAAGAGGAGAATTAGAAGTAGGAAGTGGAGTATAAGAAGAAGGAACAGGAGAATAAGAAGGAAGAGGAGAATACCAAGAAGGAACAGGAGACTAAGAAGAAGGAACAGGAGGATAAGAAGTGCGAGAGCAATAACAAGGACGGAGGAGGAGGAGAAGAAGAAGGTCAAGAAGAAGGCGGAGTCAGAAGAAAGGTAAAGGGAACAATGGTATTAAGAATATTGCTCGTTAAAAATATAAAAGCAAAGGGTTTGCAGGAGCAATGGTGTGTGTTTATGTGATATATATATATATATATATATATATATATATATATAGATAGAGAGAGAGAGAGAGAGAGAGAGAGAGAGAGAGAGAGAGAGAGAGAGAGAGAGAGAGAGAGAGAGAGATGGGCAAAGAAGAAGAAGACGAAAAAGACGGTGAATAAGGGGAAGAAAAAAGTGGACAGGAGCTCCATAAATGTAGACTAGTGTGCTGTATTGGCCTTCGTGCTGGGGAGGTGAACGGTTTAACGTGGGCTTGGAGCTGGTTAAACATCTCCACTTGGGGTGTGAGCCAGAGGGTATTGGTGAAGAATAGGAAGGGGAAGAAGAAGAAACTTTGAATAGACGTGGAGTATTGTGGGGTAGAGTTGAAGATAAAGGAGGAGAAAACGAAGAAATTTGCGAACATAAACACGCCAGAAATATTGGCGAGGATGGCAGTTGCGGTCCTCTAAGCATTCTTTGTGGTCGTCGATTTGTCGTTGTTGTTATTGTTGTTGTTGCTTGCTATTGTTGTTGTTTCTGTTGTTGTTGCTGTTAGTTGTTGTTGTTTTTCTTCTTCTTCTTCTGAGTTTTGTTGTTGTTGTCCTTAATTTATTGTTGCTGCTCCTGGTGTTATTGTTGTGTTGATGTTAATTTTGTTGTTGATGTTGCTGTTGTTGTTGCTTTTGCTGTTGTTGCTGTTGTTGTTGCTGTTGTTGTTACTGCAGGCTGAAAAGGTCTTACGGTGACAAAGATGAGAAGGGTTTTGAGAAGAGGCGAATCCCAGTGATTTTAGAATGAAGCAATCGCTCGAGGAACAGAGGGAGACAGCAAGAAGCCCGATGATGACGGCAACCATGCAAAGGCCAATTTACGTAAGAGCTTTATTCTGCTCTGTCCTCCTTAAAAAGAACTCTTTGGTGAGAGAAAGAACCAAAGCGACAGAGTTTTAAAAAGTTTTTTTTATGCCATCTCCTGAGTGGCAGGCATCGCAGTGAATGATTTCTTTCTCCAGCTGTTCAGGCAATTCTTTCTGTGGTAAGCGGTGACATATTTTATTGAGCGATAACTATCGTTTAATAATACTCTAATAACATATTTGAATTTAAAAACTATGTGGATATTTTATTTATTTATATGTTATTTTAACGAAATTATTTATATGTTATTTTTTTTATTTGTTATGTATTTATGTTATTTGTTTATATGTTATTTTATTTATATGTTATTTTTTACGAAATTAGACTTTTAAATGTGTGTACAGTACAGGTATTCTTGTTCTACGCAGGTACACTATTATGTATGATCACGTTTTAAGACGGACACTACCCAGTAAATATCTAGGTTCCAGTTACCTTTGTAAATAATGTAGTATTCTGTCCATCTATCCAAGACTTCTTGTTCTTCTGTAAAGGGCATACCAGAATTGCTGTAGATCTGGGAGATCTTGGGCTGTTTAACACTTGCCGGCCGCTTCACAGTCTAGTGAGCCTTCTTGCTGTTGTTCTTGTTCAGATTGTTCTCTATATTCCGGATTTGATCCTCTATCCAGTTCTCCTTTGCTGTGCGCATGCCTTTTCGGATGTCGCTGTTGATTTTTCGGTAGGCATCAGCTCACTGTGAGGTGTAAGTTCTTGATCCTTTTCATCTCCATGTTTGTCACACTGGTCCAAAAGTTTAGGTGTGATCCATGGTTTCTTCTTTGGGCGGTGCCCTGACCTTTACAACCACAACTTAAACGGAGGCCTATCAGCTCTAACATGTATCCAGAACCTAAAAAAAAAGAATAAATCCTCCAAATTCTCCGAAAAGAAGTTGAGGCAGCAGTGTAATCACTGAAGAAGGGAAAGTCAGCGGGAGAGGACAACATACCCGCAGAATTGCTTCAAGCAGAAGGAAAAGCGTTGATTGACACCTTCACCATTATCTGTAACAAGATGTGGCAGAGTGGGGAGTGGCCTACACCATGGACCCAGTTGCTTCTCATCACTCTTCCCAAAAAGGGAAACCTTCAGGAGTGTGAAAAACACCGCACTATCAGCCTCATCAGCCATCCCAGCAAGGTCCTTCTAAAAATAGTACTCAACAGGTTGAAACCCCAAACTGAACAAATCATAGCTGAAGAACAAGCAGGATTCAGGGCATGGCGAAGTAGGCCCTACCACTGAGCAGATAATTCAAACCAAGAATAATTTGCAAAAATACCAACAGCACCAACAACATCTATATCATGTGTTTGTGGACTTCAAGAAAGCGTTTGAACGAGTCTGGCAAGCAGCTCTGTGGGCAATCATGAGAGTGTACAACATCAGCCCTAAAATTATTGAAGTCATCAAAAGCCTGTACTACAAGTTCTCCATAACAGCGCCAGCGGGAACTGGTTCAGAACAACAATCGGCGTGCGTCAAGAATGCCTACTCTCTTCAACACTCTTCAACATCTTCCTGAAGCGTATTATGTCAGATGCCCTTGCAGATCTCGAAGGCACTGTCGGCATAGGGGGTAGAGCAATCTCCAAACTCCGTTTTGCGGATGGCATTGATGAATTGTCTGGAGAGGAACAAGAATTTGAACAGTTGGTTCAGAGGCTTGTAACCACCTCAAGAGATTTGGAATAGAAAAATTTGCAGAAAAGACCACATTGATGACCAACAACATTAGTGGCATGAAGACGGAAATGAAAGTCGAAGGTCAATCCCTCAACACGGTGCATAGTTTCAAATATTAGGCGCAATGGTATCAGACAATGAGTCCAGGAAGGAATTCCTCTTAAGGATCGCACAAACAACTGCTGCCCTGGCAAGGTTGAAGCCCATTTGGAAAGACAGGACCATCAGTCTACACTCCTAGGTAAGGCTGCTGCGCTCTTTTGTCATCTCCATCTTCCTATACGCTTGCGAAACATGGACCCTCACAGCAGACCTAAAACGAAGAATACAAAGCATGGAGATGAGGTGCTACAGAAGACTTCTGGGCATTTCCTATACCCAGCACATCAACAACGACAAGACATCACACAAACCATTGAACAACACGATGACATGCTCACAGTGGTGAAGAAACGGAAACTCCAATGTTATGGTCTCGTTACCTGAGCATCAGACCTTGCAAAGACCATCCTGCAAGGCGCGGTTCAAGGAGACAGAAGAAGAGGAAGACAGAAAATGAGGCGAGAGGACAACTTTCGAAAATGGACTGGCTTGACATTGCGCGAAGCCATGAGGGTTGCTGAGGACATAGAAAGATGGAGTACGCTGGTTAAACGATCATATTGTGCCCCAACGACTTTCCAATTGCGCGATAGAATAAGATAAGAAATAATGTAGCTCGCTGTTTGGAACAGTACCGCCCCCGTATGATACGTGTATTTGAAACGCCGTTAGTTGTGCGACAGTAACAAGTAGCTTATATATTGTCGTGAGCTGAAAGCAATTCTAGCATCATTATTTTCTCTCAAAAAATTACGCTATAATAATAGTGCAATGATAGAAGAGTTTGTGAATTCCACATCACTGAGGTGAGTTTTCCGATGGGTTAAAATATCATCGGGATCTTTGTTACTTAAAGACACGAGTCTAGCAAAGGGTTCGAGATCCTTCATGATACATAACTCTCCCGCTTGGTTAATCCACAAACAAAGCCTTCGAACATGTTCGTCGCCGTCACCATCACTACGTTAATCTTGTTTGCGCCTGTGTCTCTAATCGAAAGGAGATTCAAGTTTCCCCAACACACAAAAATGTTCGAATATATATGCAAAATACTAATCTCTTAGCGTGAAAAAAAGACTTCTCATTTTTTTAAGTGTTTGCGAAATTTGGATGTTGACCTCAGCAAACCGAAAACCCCGCGTAGGTCTCGATACTATGCAGGGTTCAGTTTACTAGCGCGCCCTGCGCCATTGACGCATAAAAATTAAAAATGACCCATCTATAATTCTTGCCAGGGGCCGAATGGCGCTTCGATTTTTGGTACCAGTGCGCCACCACAATAACAGTGCACTGTATTGGAGGCGACAAACGTGCTTTTAAGGTGGTGAACTGAAGAATTTCAACTTCACAGCTGCTGTAGAGAGGTGGCGTGCTGAAAAAGCGACGAGCTATATTCTCTTCAAAAGCACAGTAAACTGATCCCTGTTCTGGTTAGTGTTTTGTTGGTAAACATGCTTCACAACACATGCACACTCACAATAATCTATTTTGTTTTAATTTCTGTAATAATATCTCCAGGTTATTTTTTACATGTACGTAAATTACTGCTGAAATCATGGCCCATTGAAATTTGATCTGAGGGGCCCAATGGCCCATAGCTTTTTTGTGTCAGGCTGAACCCTGCTATGGATTGTCTGTGGAGAGACCTAGCCTCTAAGAGTTATTGTGGAGAGAGCAGATAGTCTGCCTATAGCTATAGGCACTCTTGGACCATGCTCGTTTCGAATATTCGTCCTATATGCACCACGCCAACTACGACGTTTGGAACCAATCACTCAAACGGTGTAAATGAATGTCCAATAGTGTTAGAAAAAATATAGTTAGCATCCTCTAGTGTAAATCAGTAAACTTGTATCAAAAGTCTGCATCATTTCTGACATTACTAGCTGTAATCAAACTTGGGTCTGGCACAACCTTTGACACAGGCAAAGACTACCTGCAACATTAAATGTATGTAGTTATATTCAACGATTGATAGGTAAGAAAGTAAGCTTAATGAATTTGAGCGTGGAGGGGTGGGGAAGGTGGGAAGTGGGGTAGGAGAATTCCGATTATTTTCAAGATTCAAGATACATTTATTGTCCCCATAAATCACACGGATAGTTAGTTGTGGTGTGACGATTTCACACACAAGGGCAATAATACAGGTAAAACTACTATCACATAAAATTCTTCATATATCACATTATCACATAGCGATATGTTACGTTGGAGACGCGTGCGATGGTAGACTTATATGTGAAACGCGTTCGATAGAAGGCTTGCATATGTGACGCGCGCGATAGATCAGATCGTTTTATTTTGCTAAGCATGCAGTAACAGAGTGTATTTATCTTTGATTTGATTTTGCGTTATTGTTGGAAGAGGCTTTGTATAACGTTGGTAATTTTAGTTGGTCGATATTATTTGAGAATTTTCTAGAGTCGGTTGTTTACTATCGATCGAAGCGTATGGACAATTCTAGTGGTAACTATAGAAGCTTCCATTCCAAATAAGGTTGTATGACGTGAGACAGTGATTATGAAATTACTTCTGATTGGTTGTGGTGTTTCATGTGGGGTATTCTCGCTTGTTCTGGAGTATGTAGAGACTATATAAGTGCCGCACTGTTTCAAAATAAGAGAAAGTTGAAAGTAGAGAGAGTTGTTGTATTAGAGTTGAGAAAGTTGTAAAAAGTGGAAAGTTTATAGTTCAGAATTGTAGAGTGGAAAAAGCGATTGAGCGATTGAATGCAGTTGTTGATGTGTGCTGAATAAAAGTGGAAAACTTTATACGACGACTCCAACCTTGCTGAGGATTGAACGGGTTGCGTGGATAAACGAATCTGAGTTACACCTATCAGGATTTCAAGCATCGGGGCTGAATCAACTACTGATAGAAAAACAGCATCGAGTGTAACACAATAAAATAACGTTTTCCTGAACAATAAAATCACGCGCACTTTTACTTCCAGACACATCACACTACTCCATTCGTAAAAAATCTTCTAGGCAATCAGCAACTTCCACACCTGCATATCCGCAATTATTCTCAGTTGCATTGATTTTGTTTTAAAGGAATTTGCAGGCAGAACTAAAGGCAATGTGGTGGGAATCATAAAAACAATGTGGAGACTGGGGAGTTTGGATATATCTGTATTTTTTTTTTTAAGTTTTATGATGCACAAGTGAAACCTATGCTTTTGTATGCAGCGAAAATATTGGGCCTAGTCCGGTTTTTTCCCTGTTATTGAATCTGTTCATTCATTCGCTTGTAAATGCTTTTTGCGCGTTTCACCCAAAACCCCGAACATGATGGTACATGTATATTGATAGCTAGGCCGTTCTCCACTGTACACCGATAGCACCATAAGAGCCGTTAGATACTGGTTTAAATTTCAAACGTTTCTTCCAAATCGGTTGCCAAAACAACCTTATGAAATGGAGCCATTGTATCAGACAATGGGTCCCGACAGGAAGTCCTCTCCAGGATCGCACAAACAAATGCTGCCCTGACAAAGTTGAAGCCCATTTGGAAAGACGGGACCATCAATCTACATTCCAATGTAATGCTGCTGCGCTTTCTTGTAATCTCCATCTTTCTGTACGCTTGCGAAACGTGGACCCTCACGGCAGATCTACATCGAAGAATACAAAGTATAGAGATGAGGTGCCACAGAAGACTTCTGGGCATTTCCTATACCCAGCACATCACCAACGACGAAGTCCCACAGACCATCACACAAGCCATTGGACAACATGATGACATGCTCACTGTGGTGAAGAACTCCGATAGTATGGCCACGTCACCAGAGCATCAGATCTTGCAAAAACGACCCAGCAAAGCACGGCGCAAGGAGGCAGAAGAAGAGGGAGACAAAAAAGAGGTGGGAGGACAACATTCGAGAATGGACTGGTTTAACACTGAACGAAGCCATGAGGGTTGTTGAAAACAGAAAAAGTTGTAGTACGCTGGTTAAGCGATCATCTGTGGTGCCCCAATGACCTTTGCGTTACGAGATAGGATAGAAAATGGATTTTTTTAAAAGTACAATGGCTCCTAAATATTTGAAGCTTTGCACTGTGTTGAATTCAATTCAATTCAATTCAAAATGTATTCGCCATATGACATACATAGAGTTATAGTATACATGACACAAACAATGCCTTAGATCAGCGACACGCATGCGGATATGCACAAGATACATAAAAAAACAAATAAAGCATAGATCTAGTGCGACCTATGTAACCCGATTATAGACTAGACAGCATACCCACGCCTGACTAGAACACTCATGTAGTACATAGAAATACAGACATCATCATCATCATCATACACAGCAAATGTACAGATGACCAAAATAGATTCGCACGCATAAGCACTCTCCCGCAACTCATGACTAGTATGACTATAAAAGTGCACACAATAAGGAACAGGTAAGTAATTCTTATATTTGGTTTAAGTGTCTGACAGACCACGGGAAGAAGCCATTCAGTGAGCGTGTGGTTTTGCTGGGGAAGGAACGGAATCTACGGCCTGAGGGGGGAATCTGGAAGAGCACTTGGTCGGGGTGGGACTCATCATGGATAATATATTTGGCACGGGCTGTGACACGTTGCGCGTGTAAAGCCTCGATGTACGGGAGGGATTGCCTTGGATTTTAATGTCCATGTTGATGCCATTGGTGTTGTTGGTCATCATTTTGGTCTTCTCTGCACCTATTTCTATTCCATAGACTCTAGAGGTGGTGTCAAGCCTCTGTACAAGCTGTTCAAGTTCTTGTTCCTCTTCAGCCAATCCATCAATGTCATCTGCAAAACGGAGGTTGGAGATTGCTCTACCACCTATGCTGACTGTCTCCTCGTGATCTGCAAGGGCATCTGACATGATGCCCTCTAGGAAGATGTTGAAGAGTGTTGGAGAGTAGACATACTTGACTCACGCCAATTGTTGTTCTGAACCAGTTCCCGATGGCGCAGTTGTGAAGGACTGCACTGGTAGCCTTGTCATACTTTTGATGACTTCAATAATGTTAGGGCTGATGTTGTACACTCTCATGAATACCCACAAAGCTGCATGCCAGACTCGGTCAAACGCTTTCTTGAAGTCTATAAACACATAATATAAATGTTGTTGGTCTTGTATGTATTTCTCGCAGATTATTCTGAGGTTGAAAATCTGTTACTTTGCCCTGCCACTGAATACTGCTTGTTCTTCAGCTATGATTTGTTTAGCTTGGGGTTTCAACCTGTTGAGTATTATTTTCATGAGGAATGATGAAGCTGATGGTGCGGTAATTTTCACACTCCTGAAGGTTACCCCTTTTGGGAAGAGTGATGACAGCGACTGGATAGCCCACTCCCCACTCTGCCAGATCTTGTTACAGATAATGGTGAGGGGGTCAATCAACACTTCTCCTCCTGCTTGAAGCAATTCTGCGGGTATGTTGTCCACTCTCGCTGACTTCCACATTTTCAACGACTGCACTGCTGATTCAACTTCTTCTCGGAGAATTTGGAAGATTGTTTTCGTCTTCTCTGTTCTGGGGACATGCTAGAACTGATGGGTCTCCGTTTGGTGTATGGCAGTAAAGGTTAGAGCAGTACTCTGTCTATCTGTCCAAGACTTCTTGTTCTTCTTTAAGGCATATGCCAGTCTTGCTTTGGATCGTGGAGACCTTGGGCTGTTTAACACTTGTCAGCCGCTTCAAAGTCTGGTAGGCCTTCTTGCTGTTGTTCTTGTTCAGACTATTTTTGGCGTTGATCATCTATCCCGTTCTCCTTTACTGTGCGCATGCCTTAACGGATGTCATTGTAGATTTTTCGGTAGGCATCTGCTCCCAGTGAGGTGTTCTTTTTTTCATCTCCCTTCGTTTGTTACACAGGTCCAAAAGTTCAAGTGTGACCCACGGGTTCTTTCTTCTTTGGGCGGTGCTTGCCATGGATATCAGTGGCTGCAGTGGCGGTATCTGTCACAGCTGGGTTAAAGGTGGTGGTCAAGGTGTTAACATCTACTTCACCAGTTTCCAAAATAAGCAGTATGGCAAATTTCCCTCCAGTTGTGGCTTGGGATATTTCTGCCACTTCCGGGTCGTGCAGTTTGTCCATATCTAACTTTAGTCTGGTGCATTTTGCTGTTTCCACTCTACAAGTGGAACCGGAAAGACATCATCACGATATCGTGGTCGCTTCCGATGTCTGCTCCTGGAAAAAGTGCGTGTCTTGCAAATGTTTATTCTTGATCTGAAGCGTTTCTTGACCATGATGTAGTCAGTAGGTGAAATTGTGACAGCTCCATCGTCTGGATTTTTGTGGAGGCCAGGCGTGTTTGCCAGTATCAGATTGTTGTATCTGGTAAATTCCAAGAGTCTCAGACCTCTGTCATTTATCTCGTTGTTGAGTGGAGTCCACATGTGTCTCCCCAGTTGTGGAACGCATCCTGGCAACCTTGGCATACCAGTCGCCTTGCACTATGACTATGTCCTTCTTCGGCACTTGGTCAAGGACAAACTGCTTAATGTTCATTAAAATCTTCGACTTCGCTGTCGTCATAGTCTGATGTTGGGGCATAGGCCTGGATGATGGTGATGCTGAAAGGGGCTGCTCTCAGACGTTGGTAATGAGTCTACTGGAGTCTGGGCGGCAACGCATGCCAATGGTTAGAATGTCTTTTTGGACCAAGAATCCAAATATCCTGCTGAAATAAAACTTGTAGCCTTTGTCGGTCGTTGTTTCACCTAGGTCTGGCCAGCGCATTTCGCTGATATCTCAAATTTTCCATCCATAATGGTCTAGCTGTTGGGCCAGTTCTTCTAATTTTTCTCCGCAGTTAGGGACCTAACAGTCCAGGTTCCTATGACGATATTGTTTCTCGTGCAAATCTTACAAAGTTTTCCATCAGTAACGCACTTATCATCCCGTCCTGGTGGCCAACGGAAGGCGCGGTCCTTGGTGACCCTGGCGACGACCGATCCGGTATGGAGTGAGTGGTTCTTTTAATATACTGTGTGTCTTAGGCCATGGGCATGTATTCATGTATGCATAATGATGCAAAATTTTAATACAATTTAGTGGATAAAATTGCCATCTTACATCTTAAATTCTTAAAATTGCCATCTTATTATATCACATTTCGTAGCTGAGATTCGCAAATGCTTTCGTTTGCTTCTTAACGTAGATAAGATAATATAAGACAACTGTATTATCTTTTTCAAGAAACGTAGGCTTCGGCCACTCTCATGAGCATTCTACCCTGTACTGTGTAGTCTTATCACGCAAGGTTTATCAATCGTAAAGTTCACTGCCTGTGGAGTAACCGAGCCAAAAGGGTGTAGTGCTAGAATCCGTGCCAGCATCGATCTCATGAGGGCCAGCTGTTATGCTTTTGTCATGGGGATGCTAGTGTGATTTTCTGTTGTTTCTCATATGAGTCATTTGGCAATCACCAGCCGTCCGGGAACAGAGTGTTAATGTTGATTTAAGGCTCGCAGACAGCGGTGCCGACACCCTATGGCCAACAATAGGCCGACAACATCCCACGGTGCCAGCAGTCATGTAAGGGCAAGAGAGATGATGTAAAGCCAGCAATATAGAGATCGGGGTCGTTTTGTCTGTGGCGATTGCACGTTTTCTGCTGCTGGCAGCTGCACTGAATACCGTAGTCACATTTAATAAAGTGTTCCCGAGAACATTGTCTGACAGCCTATAGCCAACAGTAGGCAACAACATTTCACAATGCGAATAGTACATGTATGTGAGGGCAAATCTAGGGCGATGGTGTAGACCTGTGGAGGTCGGGGTCGTTTTTGTATTTGAAGATTGCAAGACTTCTGCTGCTGGCAGCTGTACTTGCTACCGTATTTGTAATTAGATGTTTTCAAACTAATATTCAACAACTTAGGAAAAGCAATAGTCCCGACAACATTCTACAGCGTCTGAAGTCATGTCCAGGGAAAGATAGTTAATCTAAGGCCGGACACCGGTATAGATCGGTGGTGCGTTGTTATCATTCTGAAAAATTTTTGTTCTCCATTAATGCTGGTTTACATTACATTACATAATTGTTGCTTTAGGTCCAGCGGACTCTTCCGAGCCAAATCAGGACCGGACAACCCCCAATCCGCATAAAAGATCTGCCGAAACAACCCTAGTGGGAAAACTGAATGCCCTCCACCAGCTAGTCACTTTACAATAAAGACATCCCACGCAGGGGACGGCTTATCGAACCCCCGTTTACAAAAACAAAATAGAATACAAACATCATTATAAACTATCAACAAAACACATACATATAAAATGCCCACATTGCTAAATAATAACATCAAAGGAAGCCCTAGTGACCACCTGGCAGAAAGCGTCCAATATTCCCAAGCTGATCCAACAGACCTCATACACAAACAAGGAGTCTTGCCCCGGAAGAGTTTTCAAGAAAAAAGGCAGGAGACTGGTCTAGCGAAGAAGACGATAGTATAGCAGATTGATAGAACAGAGCAGGAATGAGAAAGAGCAAATGAGAAAGACAGCGATAGTGGGAATTTAAAGCACTAAATTTCCAGAAAGTGGGGATACTATTTATACTGAAACCCCCGGCACCCCAACGGGGGTAATGCTGGTTTGGGTTGCTGCATTTGAGATGCGATTGTTATTAGTTTGAAAAACTTAACACTGTTGTTGTTAATCTCTGTTATTCCACTATCTATTCTGTTCAAAGCTAATACAACAGACAAGCAACTGAATAGTATTTTTAATAGGGAACTAACTGTCAGTGTAACCTTTATTTTATTTTATTTATTTTACTTAATCATCTTTATATAGCGCTTTTACAGTTCAAGAGCTGGCAGGATGGAACTCAAGCCGCCCGAAGCGTCTTCTCGCTGCCAGGCACATCATCTGACGCCCACACGACTGAACACAATCATGGGCGATCGGGGAGGAGAGAGAATGAACCTAATGCTAGCAGGGTGCGGTTTGTGTAGCACACAGCTTAGCAGACACTCGACGAGTACCTCTCACACGTAAGCCGCGACGAGCCTCAGCTACGCAGTGTGTTTGTGTAGCTGGCTTTAACCCGTCTAGGACACGAGCGTCAGGATCTTGAAAGTGCCTCGCGACGAAAGGCGTGCGTCAAGCACAAACTAAACCTCTGTGTTTATAACTTTCACCCGAAGAAGTATTACCTACAGGACAATAACAATCACCGTATCAAGAAAAACAATCGCAAGAGCAGAAATTTACCCTATGATAGCACTACAACAGGAGGGGAGAAAAGAGATAAAAGCAAGTGATTACTAAGTAGGTCTATATTAATTCGTGACTTAGGTACGAGACTTTTAGGTCGCCGAGGGTTCTCTCCGGGTACTCCGGTTTCCTCCCTCCCTTTAATAATGATATTGGATGCAGTCTGCCTAAAATTTCAAAAATAAAATATTCCATTTGCTTTCTGTCTCCTAATACTGACTTGCCTTTGCACATGTGCATGTTTGAGGGATGAATTGAGCTTGTTGCGATTGTAGGAGCGTCTGTAACATGTAAGCGTGCATGTTGGTTTACAGATCGCCGCGCTTTTGAATCTGATTTAGGAATAAGGCGCGAATAGCATCTATTATTACGTAGTATTATTACTTATGGAAGAGCAGTCCAAGCAGATTAGATCAGTGGGAGTACGCTCGCTTGGCCTGCAAAGGAGAACCTGGTTCGCACCCCAAAGGTAAGAGGAGATTTTCCTCAAAATGAATGAATTTTCTGTAATTACTTTTTACACAGTATTTAACCTCACCCGTGTCGTCGCAGCGGCGCGTAAAAAAACAACCAAAAACAAACAAACCGGTAATTCTGTCCAAAAAGGCAGGATGCGATAGGCTTATGTCATAAAAGATAAAAAGGTAAAGGTAGTCCCATAGCCTTGTGGCCGTAGGGGAGCGTGATGTTGGAGATCACACTTATCTTGGGCCAGCGTAATGAGGGTGATGCCCATCTCTCTCCCTCGCTGCTTTACCTTCCCCACCCTAAAGAGAGTAGGTACTCAGTCACAGTTGAGTCAACTGGGGGCGTTGTTATTTGTCGCTTTACGTTTTGCGGTCACCCATCCAAGTGCTAACCGCACTGGACGGTGCTTAACTTGCGACACAGTAGCGAGTGCTCCAACCACTGCGCTATCCGACACCCCTGGCATATACGCACTTAATTATAGGGTCTATACCGTACTGAAGTCAGACCGTTCAGAATCGCTTAGTTGTTCAAGATGCACGTTATATTGCTAGTTGGCGCCTTTGTGACCTGTGCCTAGATCGTGATCTACTTGATCTGATAGATACGCTTGTAAAAACCTTTTTGTTTTAAATTAACAAACTATTTATGGATTTATGCATCGTATATTTTGGCTGTTATTGATACGTACTTTACTTTGTTTTTTAAACGTTCGTTTGTTCGGTTTATGTCTGAGTTCCCTTTGGGAAAAAAAATATTATTGTTGTGGCTTGTCTGTTGCATTAGTCTCATGATGTGTAGCTCGTGTTGATCGGTCTGTTTTCTTTGGTGTGGTTGCCAAGTCAAGTCAAAGCGCTTTATTCCACAAAACTCCTTGGGGCACGTGGAAGCAATACAGTTGCCAATAACCTATTGTTGATTTCTACAATTGATACTGAATGTGCTGTTGTTGTTGTTGTTCTTTGTTGCATCAGTTCCTTTCACAATTCTTGTTACAATCATAGTTAAAGGCCTTTTAAAGGTAGCGTTTGCAAGCTGTATAACAACAACGCCTCTTGTTGTCGAAAGGGGTCAACGAACTAAGTGTCGTTGGGAATTCGCAAGATAGCTATTCAATTACACTAGAGGATATCGTCAGAGGACAGGTGTTACCCACCCTTGTGGTTATACTGAACCATAAATAAAACCGTGTGTTTGATTGGATGGATTTATTGTATTTCGGCTGAAATTGTCATTTAGAAAAAGAAGCGAACATATAGCGTTTGATTTGAACGTTTATGTTTACGAATGACTTAAGGCAGTGGTCGTGGATGATGATGATGATGTCGATGATGATGATGATGATGATGATGTGATGATGATGATGATGTTGTGGATGTTGATGGTGACGATGACGACGGCAGCTATGACGACGGCGACGATGATCACGGCGACGATGGTGATGATGTTGCGGAGGCTGGCTGGTGATGATGGGATCTCACATTGTGTTATTATCTTTCAAACACCCCTGCTTATGGCGAGAATCCAGGTATAGCACATTTAATCCTGGCATTTCTCCTACACGATCGTTGTTCTCTCCCTTGTAAATCCATTTTTTAAAAATATTTCCACATTTATGTGGAAACCCTTTGAAATAGTCGAGAATCAGAACGAGCCAAATATCGGTCTGTCTGTCAATCGATCAGTCGTCGGTCCTTTGGAAACCATATCCCAAGAACCACTTAACGGATTTTGACCAAAATTCATTGGAACATTAGGTCAGTGGCCTGCCTCCCACAGTATAATATATTTCCTCTACCACAACATTAAAACGGGTTTGTTTTGGTTTTGGTATAAGGGATCTCAGATCTTGGTCCATCCTTCAAAGGCAGTCAGGTTGTCGGTCATTTGGTTAGTCGGTCGGTACATCGCTCCGAATTTTCCTTTTTTGTTTTAAATACGCTTTTTGCCTTATCTCAAGAATAAATTAACCAACCCTCTTAATTTTTCACTTTGCAGATACTTTAACAACTGCTACGCATGTTAGATTTGTCGTACGTGCACTGTCTTAAAGGTCAAGGTCATTGTGCTTCGCCATTTGTAAGCACGTTATGCACTGTAACTAAAAATGTAGTAGGCCCTACTTTTTGTGTTGCTTGCAGATAGTTGAGATCGTGGCCCATCATTCACTGTTTTCCGTTGGTTTCTTTACGATAAAGCCTAGAAAAATTAACACTTTTGAAAATGCAGATTTTTCCGCTATCCGTGTGAATGTCTGAAAATTCGTTTGAATTGCTTGTAATCTTGTTCTATTTTGGGATGGATGGGTGGGGAGTGGGTGGAAGTTGTGCGTGGACAGTAGAGGTGGGGGTAGATGACAATATGTGTGTGTCTCCTACTATGGATTTTGGAGTCGCTGGCGTTTTAAATCACTGTGTCGTCCCCCATCCCTTCATTTTCCTAGCGAGCGCGCGCTTCACACAAACACAACACAAATAACACACACACACACACACACACACACACACACACACACACACACACACACACAAACTCCCCCTTTCTCTCTCCTCTCTCTCTGTTTCTCTCTCATTTCTCTCTCTCTCTCTCATTCTCTCTCTCTCTCTCTCTCTCTCTCTCTCTCTCTCTCTCTCTCTCTCTCAACATACCCTCTCACTCGACAGCACTCTATGAGATAGCTAGACCTTTGGTGATTACTAGTAATCTGTCTTCGGCGATTTTTTTTGAATCGATTCAAGAACTAGTTTTCGATCGTTGTAATACCCCTTGGGTAAGCCTTTTTTTCCAGGGTGGTTTCTTTCGATTTTCCGGGGAGTTGATTTAAACCGGCCATAGTCCTATTGTTCTTTGATGACTTCCAGCACCCATTTTCGCTGGCCTTTCCCCACAGATGGTCAAGCCATTAGTGCCAAGAAATGTGCTGAAGTCTCATCGATTACACTACGACCTAAAGTCTGTGAGCACCTGGGTTTGCTCCTCTCTGTTTCTTGTTAATTTTATTTATGTCTTTTGCTACGATCAAAGCACAGGCGCTTGTATCAGGACACGCGAGCGCCTATGCCTGTGACGCGTCTCCCTTTGGTTATCTATAATACATAACCAAAGGGAGACGCGTCACAGGCATAGGCGCTCGCGTGTCCTAATACAAGCGCCTGTGGATCAAAGTCTGGAGGAAACGAGTTTCCCTTGTAAAAAAAATTCTTTCTGCGGTGTCTGTTGCTCGGTGTGTTTACAGGGGGAATGACATAGAACAACGAGATTTAAAAATGTGTCCCTTTATTTGTTTTTTTTCTGCGTTTGTTTTTCTTCATCCCACGTAGAGCTAAACCTGGGGCTATGTACTACGATATAACTTGTTATTCATTCAAAAAAATTTTTTTGATGATTATTCTTTCTGTGGTTTCCTTTTTTTAAAGTGTTTTTTCAGTATTTTTTGTAGTTGTGTCTTTCTTTCTTTCTTTTCTTTCATTCTTTCTTGTTTTTCAAGTACGCAGATCTACTAACCAGCAAGCATAGGGGTGTTGTTCCTTCACCCTTAACATATTTTATTGTATAGTGCACTGTCCCACTTAAAACACTGCTCAAGGCGCTGATCATTGTGATCAAGAATGTGTGTGTGTGTGTATCCTTTCCTATCCTATCCTATCCCATAACTCGGAGGTCGTAAGAGCACCACAGATGATCGTTTAACCAGCGTACTCCATCTTTCCCTGTCCTCAGCAACCCTGATTGTTTCGCTCAGTGTCAAACCAGTCCATTCTCGAATGTTGTCCTCCCATCTCTTTTTCGGTCTCCCTCTTCTTCTACCTCCTTGCATTGTGCATTGCAGGTTGGTCTTTGCAAGACCTGATGATCTGTTGAGGTGGCCATACCATCGAAGTTTACGTTTTTTCACCAATTTGAGCAGGTCATCGTGTTGTCCAATGGCTTGTGTGATGGTCTGTCGGACTTCGTCGTTGGTGATGTGCTGGGTATAGGAAATGCCCATACGTCTTCTGTAGCACCTCACCTCCATGCTTTGTATTCTTCATTGGAGATCTACTGTGAGGGTCCATGTTTCGCAAGCATATAGGAAGACGGAGATAACAAGGGAGCGCAGCAGCCTTACCTTGCAATGTAGACTGATGGTCTTGTCTTTCCAAATTGGCTTCAACCTCGCCAGGGCAGCAGTTGTTTGGGCGATCCTGGAGAGGACTTCCTGTCGGGACCCATTGTCTGATACAATGGTTCCTAAATATTTGAAGCTATGCACTGTGTTGTGGGATTGGCCATGGACTTTGATGTCCGGATATCTATATCTATATCTATATATATGAGTATATCTATATATATATAGATATAGATATAGATAGATATACATATATAGATATAGATATATAGATATATACATTTTTTTAATGCATGTTAAAGTCAAGGATGTAATTATCGCTTCAACACATTATCTTATACATTCTTAATCACGATGATCATAATGAAATACACATGAGTTAAGATCTAATAATGTAATATAAATTATTGAAATATAATAAAATGAAATATTTCATATCATGAAACCTAATTTAATTTAATTTAATTTGTTTTCTGTTATTATATATTTTTTAAATGTATGTTTTATGTATTTTAATGAATGTATTTCTTGCTATACCTTTTTTGTTCTTGATATACAACCTAACGTTGCTGTATTGTTGGTGTTTTTTTTTTCAATAAAAGTTTATGTCCTCAAGTAGGCTTACACGTCGCTTCCGACGGTCCAGGATCAAAAGAAAGCCAGAAGATGAAGTTGTATAGTATTACTAAAGTTGAAATACGTGGGCTAAGCATCGGTATGTAGAAGTACATTCGTCATTTCGTGCTTACCAAGAAAATTAAATTTGTCTTGTGTATCTACAAGTAATGTGTCTTGTGTATATACAAGTAATGTGTCTTGTGTATCTACAAGTAGTGTGTCTTGTTTATCTAGAAGTAATGTGTCGTGTATATCTACAAGTAATGTGTCTTGCTTATCTAAAAGCACCCATCACTTCCAAGGTGCAGAGCCAAATACGACAAGGAGGAACGTTGTTAGTAGAATGAAGTGTAGCATGGATGGGTTTAGGATCGCGTTTCTTTCTTGCTTTGACATAGAAGTAACCTAGTTAACCCCGCAGTAACGACACGAAGAGCTTCCAGTGAAAAGGAAGACTAGGTTCGTCGTGCTAGCTTCTCTTTTTTAAAAAAAAATGAGAAAAAAAAGCAGCCAAAGCAATCTTTCCTTAATGGAAATGACCACACTTGGATCCTATTGCTGAAATGGCCTTTGTTGCGAGGAAAATCGGTTAGGGTCACGTCAAAATGACTCCTTCAAGAGAAAGGAAAAGGTGTGTGTGTGTGTGTGTGAGTGTATGTGTGCGTGTGTGTGGGTGTGTGTGTGTGTGAGTGAGTAAGACAGACAGACAGACAGACAGAGAGCACATTACGATTTGTCCCGTTGCTGTTTTGATGGCCATTGGCGAACGCGGCCCGACGACCGTGCGTGTGGAATCTCCAGTCAGCGAAGTACCCAGTCTACCAGCTGTGAATGGCTACATAGCTCTCTTACAACGTGGGAGGACAATGCAGTGAAGAAGTCGAGACGGAAATTTTGGCTAACATAGCTGGCCATGTGAAGAGAGAAAATTGTTGCTCGTATCAACAAATGAATGTTGAAATAATAAAATAGGATGATCAGTGGTGTACGATGCCTTGAACGCTTTTGAAGGGCGCGGACGAGAAATATGACGTTCGTCTATTTGCGGACAGCTTCTAGCCGTCGACGTTGAAGAGATTGTTCACCATTAACCCTCGCCCGATCGCTGATGCGTGTAAATCGGCCTTGGTCTCTCTTCCGATCAATTTCCACTCCATATCTCACTCCGCCATCTCCAAAACGACGGAAAATAAAATTGTTGTTGTTGTTGTTTTTGTTGTTGTTGTTGTTGTTGTTGTTGTTGTATCACATGACTTCGTGGAACAGACGTAAAGTAATAAAGGCAAAACTTAGCAAAACACATCCCTTCGTAGTATATTAATTACCTTAGCTGACCTTTTTGAAAACTTATTATGACCGTTCAAAACGATTAATGATTTGTTTTAAATACAAAACACTGGTACACCTGGTACAATGTGTTTTCTTTTATGTTCGTGTATTCACTTTTTGGTGATTAACTGTGCTTTGCTTGTTATGAAACATCGGCAGCAGTGATCATTTTAGCTGCTGAGTGCTGTCGTGGATGCCTCTTTCGCTTAGGTAAAAACACAGCAACGACGGGGCGCGGTGGAAAACGATTGATGGCCCTTTTGTCAATCGATCCAGTTGGTATTTATAGGTCTGCAGACTTTGTACCCAAAGATCTGCTGCCATGCCTTGTAACGGAACCGCTCAGTGGATAGTTTGCTGTACTGGTGTACCGATGTATCCTAGTTCGCATCCATCCCGATTTTGGTAGGCCTCTCTGTTTCTGTCTCTTAGCGTTGCAAGACTAGGTTTTGGAGCCTACAAACTTTATCATAAGACACTAAATAATGTTCAATGCTGAACGTCCTCCCCCCATCTCTCTCTCACTTTCTCTTTCTTCCTCACTCTCTCTCTCTCTCTCTCTCTCTCTCACCCCACCCTCATTGTCGCCATCGATCTCCTGAGCTCATTTTCTAGTAAAGGCTGCACTGCTTCCTAACATTGATGATCAGAAACCAAGGTAATATTTATAAAATGGAATACACATTGAACATGAAAAGTATAGCCTGACACGAACCAGGCCCTGTACTATACACTTTGTGACTAAAGATTAGGCTACACTATCTCTGACCATCAAGACTAGCGCACCTTACAGTAAACTTTTTGTCCTGGTTGAACTCAAGCGCGCGTGTTCCTCTCTCTGTGCAGTTCTGTACAACGTATGTTTCCTGTCACCGCAACAACGATAATGACTCAATATATTGCTTACAAATTGAATCTTAATAGACCGCAAAAGTCAAGGTTCAAGTCTTAGTTGCTTATTTATGGTGAGTGCATCAACTCATCTCTGCAACTCAGTTCAGCAGCTGCATGCAGTCAACTAGGACATGACTGCTTAGAGCTTAGCACACGAACATCGGAAGACTTTGTATTTATTTATCTTACCGTTCTTACATAGCGCCTTTTCCAGCTAAAGAGCTGCTCAAGGCTACTTTGATTAAATGTTTTAATAGGTTGTTCATAGTGCGCACACCCAGCACATCTCTGCTGTGGTGTCTGGTAGCAAGTTTACTTCATCAGTGGACGCCTCGAGGTGGCTTGAGTTAGACCCTGTATCGTATCGGCCAGCGCCTTGAGCAGTTCTTGAGCTGGAAAAGCGCTATATAAGAACGATTACATAAATAGCTCCTCATCCCCTATACGCTGATGTGTTGGGGACTATAATCTACCTACCTAACCTAACCTAGCTCCTCATCGTCGATGTCGTTGAAGCCTTTCTCCTTTCTCCCACTCCCATCTCCAACTCCATCTTCCCTCTGCCCGTCCCATCAAACGCCAATGTCTTTTTCGCTCTCGTTTGCGTGGTTTCTTGTTTTTGTTTTTCTTGTTCTTGTTCTTCTTTTTCTTGTTCTTGTTCTTTTTCCTTTTGTTTCTCCTCTTCATCGTCCTCCCCATCCTTATCATCTCTATTTTAAGCATCATTGCGCAACATTCACTCCACATCTAAACCATCATATTCATAACTGATGCCAGAAATACCTATTCTTAGTCCTAGACTATATTAATGTACCAGCCGTCCCCAAATAAACATCTTCTTTGGTCGTACTGCCGACAGGAAAGCGAATTCATTATTTCTGTCGTAAACACCAGTCACATTCTTGAAATACTGTCTCTCCGCAGGGACTTTCCTTTTCACGAAATTAAAAAAAAATCCCGCGACGCTATACATCATTCAATAAATTCGCGTGACGATATTTGTAGTTTTCCTGCGTGAATATTTTTCGCAGATTAGTGTGCGTAAGAATTTGGAAAAGTAGTCTTATCCTATGAAATGGTAATATCATATATACTGTTTTAATAATAATAATAATAATATTTCTTTTTTTTTAAATGGTAATTTCTTGAAAAAGATTAAAAAAGAAAGGTGTCTTGTATTATCTTTAATGCTGAAAATCATTATAGGCTGTGAAACATTTGAACGTGAAAGATTGTCGCTGCGACATTTAAAAAAAAATGTAAGCCTATTACATTAACATGGTGTGCCAATTACAATACATAATGATGTTTTAGTGCGTAAAAAGTTCGCATTTCCGCTGTGGCTTCGTGACATTGATGGCATGGTAGATAAGCGGAAGTGTCTTATCAGTGCAAACTAAAACAACAACTTTTTTTTTTTATCAACAAATATAATATACACAACGATAATCAAAATCGATTTTGACAGGAGGATTATAGAAAAATAGGGATGAGGAAAAGACACAAATATTATTACACTATAAAAGACCAAAATCGTAGTTGTGTTGCGTTTTTTTCTAGTCACTCTGTGTTGTATTCTTCTGTACTCTGCTAAAACCTCTTTCTGTTCACCATTCATTCAATGTACTGACAGTGTATGTCTGGCCACCCTGGGCATGTACTTACAATCTCGACTGAAGCTGTCGTCTGTTCTCTTTTTTCCAGCCAGCTGTTTTCAATATTGCTCTGTCAGTCTGACTGTTATTTATCGAATTTCCTCCAATTTAGTTCGTTGTGACGTCGCGTGTTTATGTGAAGGCTGGCCGTAGAAAGCCTGAAATATTACAAGTAAATTGCATTCAAAGAAGTAGGGAACATCCTGTACTATTGTAGTTCGACATACCCAGAAATGGAATTCCAAGGAAAACGAAAGAAGAAGAAAAAGAAAGAAGAACGAAGGAACGAAAGTCAGACAGGCAGACAAGAAATACAGAAAGATGGGGAAAAAAGAAAGCAGGAGTGAAAAAAGGGGAAAAAGGAAGGAATTAAAAACAAGACTGAAAGAAATAGGAAAGAAGATAGGGAGGAAAGAAACAAATAAAGAAAGAACAAATTAAGAACTAAGTAAAGAAAATACAAATGCAATAAAATAAATAGATAAATAAAATAAAATAAACAAGATAATGAATTTAAAAATAGAATAAGGATTTAATATATTACCAATGAAAGAAAGAAAAAAAGAAAGAAGAAGAGATGTATACAGAAAAACAAAATAAACATAGACGAAACGAAGAAGACGGTAAGAAGGGGAACATAAAAAAGACAAAGACAGAAGAAGAAAACAAAAAAGAAAAAGAAGAAGAAGAAGAAAGGAAGAAACCGAAGAAGACGAAGGCAGATAGAGAGACAGACAAACAGAAAGACAGACATGCAAAAGGGAAGGAGGAGAATATAGCAATCGGGTACAGGTCGTCTCGCGGCATCAATCAGTCTGCTGTGGATTCTTTCAGAGTATATTATGTAGATGTATAACTTTATAATTAGGTGGCTGGTGCTAAAAAAAAATTCGTTCCACATAGTCTGGCTTTCAGTCGTCCACGGCGTTAAACAGTGCGCAGGATGCAGCAAGTTGACGTATATACTTGCTGCATCCTTATATTTATTTATTTATTTATTTATATATATATTTATTATATATAACAACTGATTTCACCAACGCTTTGTGCGTAGTAAGTGCTTTGTCGGGGCAATTACCTTGGCTTTCTGAGTTTGATTTCTGTGGCCGTCTCGCCGTGGTCAAGAGAAAGTGATCAGGTATAAACGGAGACTACAAGAAATCTGGGATTAAACCTAGAACAAAACCATCCTTTGCAATGCCAAAGGCACTGGGACGTGCAAGAGTTTGTATTTTCTAGGACAGTGTGTTTAGGACAGTCCCATGCAACAGACCTTAGTCTAACGCCGGGAAAATAGGGGATCTAATGGTCTAATGCTGCACCTCATGACAAGAGCGGAAGTCGGAGGGGAGGGAGGGGAGAAAAAAAAGAATCACTAGCTTGCATTTTTCATTGTGAAAATGAAATTCAAGCTTGGTTATTATCAAAGCTTCACAGCTGCAGAGTGCTGCCGCAAATCCATTTAAATGATTTGAAGACAATTTTGCATGGCTGCCATTAAATTTGAACGGGTTGTTTATTATCAGAAACACGCAGGCAACGTTGTTTTTCTGCCTGTCTGTTTCAATGATTCGATCTCTGCATTTTGTACTCTCTCTCCATCTCTCTCTCTCTCTCTCTCTCTCTCTCTCTCTCTCTCTCTCTCTCTCTCTCTCTCTTTCTCTCTCTTTCTCTCTGTCTCTGTCTCTCTCTCGCTCTCTCTCTGTCTCTCTCTACCTCTTACCGACAGACTAAAATTTAATAAAGGCGTTTTCATGCACAAGGTCCTTTCTGGCAATGCACCCTCCTATCTTTCTTCTCTTTTTTCAAAAAATCTGCCAGATCGTCCACAAAATTAAATGTTCCAATTCCAAGAGTTGATCTCTACAAAACTAGTCTAGCTTAGTCCGGTTCCATTTTATGGAATAACTTTCCTGAAGATCTCCGCACTCCAGCATCTAAATTTACATCATTTAGAACACGTCTCCTAAAACACATTAAAAATTAAATACACATTAATTGTTAATGTTGT
>CM072512.1:101504463-101649463 GCA_036898135.1 Oncomelania hupensis | reverse complement strand
TAGACTATATGTATTTGTGTGGGTGAGAGAGAGAGAGGGAGGGGGAGAGAGAATGTGTATGTATGTGCGTGTGTTTACATGTCTGTATCAATGTGTGTGTGATAGACAGAGAGAGAGAAAGTTTATGCGCGTCTGTGCTGTATGTGCGTGTGTCTGTGTGTATTTTGAAAACAGATTCATATGTGGTGCAAGAAATTTTTGAAATAACTCAAAACGTAATTACAAGTTTGTATTAGTTTTTTTTAATTTGTTTGGAGTTTGCCTATCTCCATTTTACTTCAATACACTCCACCCCCCACCCTCCACACCCATACACAACACTGACACACACACTCACATCCACTCACTCACGCACACACACACACACATACGTACGCGCACACGTACATAGACACACAAAGAAAGAGAGAGAGAGGGGTAGAAAGAGACAAAGAGAGAGATTAAGTCTTTTGGGTACTTGTCGGTTATATTTGCAATTGTGTGACTTGCAACATATTTTTACATTATCATTAATATGAACGGTATGCAAATATGTCTCACGAATGAGAATATTTCTGTTTTGTATTACGATTTGGCAGTTATATAGAAAAATTCTGCAATAAGCTGCACGCTTAACTCGTTGTGCTTGAGCCACAGCTGCTGATAATGAACCATATATTCGAGGTGAATGCAGACTGTTGATATTATATTATTGGTTATGATCTTCTTCTTCTCATACTTTTTTTTCTTCTTCTTCCATCTACCACTACTACTACTACTACTACTACTACTACTACTACTACTACTACTACTACTACTACTACTACTACTACTTTTTCTTTTTGTGGGTAATGCGTATTGACGTATTTACTACTACTACTACTACTACTACTACTACTACTATTACTGCTACTACTACTACTACTACTACTACTACTACTACTACTACTGCTACTACTACTACTATTACTTCTTCTTCTTCTTCTTCTTCTACTTCTTTTGGGTAATGTGTATTGACGTAAAATGAAATTATATCTTCTTTTGACAATGTAGAAGAAGATAATATTATCCTTCTCCATCTTCTATTTCTACTTCTACTTCATCATCATCATCATCATCATCATCATCATCATCATCATCATCATCATCATCATCATCATCATCATCATCATCCTTTTCCTCTTCTTCTTCTTCTTCTTCTTCTTCTTCTTCTTCTTCTTCTTCTTCTTCTTCTTCTTCTTCTTCTTCTTCTTCCTCTTCTTCTTCTTATTCTTCTTCTTTTTCTTCTTCTTCTTTTGGGTAATGTGTATTGACCGAAGTAAAAAAAAAAAAGTCCTCTATAACAATTTAGCAGAAAAAAAATCAAAATACACAACAAGCAATGAAAAATATCGTTATAACAACAAAAACAACAAAGCCACAAAAAAAACGACACCCCAGAAAAACTACAACAACAACACACACACACCCCCCCCCCCCACACACACACACACAAAGAAAGAAGAAAAAGAAAAAGAAGAAAAGAAGATGAAGATAACATAACATAACATAATTTTATTTAACAACAGTAAAAGAGTAAGCACTGGGAGTGCTTTTTTACATCTTGCCCTTGGAGCTTGAACGATAATAATAATTCGTAGGACAAAATAACTATATTACAATAACAACAATAATAATGTAACACTATTATCAAGATCTGTGCACACCTGCCCATAGGTGCCGCGCGAACACACACACTCACACACACGCATTTATTTAAAACAATCTAATGACTGTTATTACACTAGAACTCTAGTTAAGTAGCTAATTAATTCATTTCTGATGTGTTTAAGAGATGTATTCTAAAAGATGTGTATTTAGTGACTGCACTGCAAAGCACTTCTGGAAAGTTATTCCTAAAATAGAACCTGAATATGACAGACTGATTTAATTTAAGGAGATCAATTCTTGGAAATGGGATATTTAGTTTGTTAGAAAAACTGGCAGTTTGGCAGTTTTCCTAGGAAAAAAAAGATAGGGGGTATGCGATGGGGGTGGGTGTATGGGTGGTGGTGGTGCATTACCTAAAAGGATCCTGTGCATGCAAATTCTTTATTAAATTTTAATCTGTTGGCAAGAGTGTTCATAATCATTCGGTGAGATTTTGTTTTAAGAATGCATGTAATTATTTCACTTGCACGTTTACGAGTTCTAACTAAACTCTTGGCACTAAGAAGAAGAAGAAGAAGAAGAAGAAGAAGAAGAAGAAGAAGAAGAAGAAGAAGAAGAAGAAGAAGAAGAAGAAGAAGAACAACAACAACAACAACAACAACAACAACAACAACAACAACAGACGAACGACGTAAAGCCTGGTAGTATAACTACTAGATTGTACTGAACTGTCTCTAGGTGACCAAACTAATCCATCACAAAGCACGCACGCTGTGAGAACTTTTAGTGGCGAAGATGGCACACGGGAATGAAGAAGAGGAAGGGGTGATGGCGATGGAAAGGGGTACTCCAGTGTACCTAGCCCGCAGTACTTTTAGGCTTATACAATGTACGGGTGGAAGAAAGAGGAAACTCACCTAGCGTGCGTGGAAGAACCTCCGTCGATCTCATCTGGACGTGTACTGGTTTTTTCTTTCTCTCCGGCGTCGTCGTTGTGTAATGAATCTTTAAACAATAGCTCGCTTTTCATGGTGCTTGTTTGTAACGGCACGTCAAAGAATCAGGTCATTCTGTCTAAAGAAGGCGGGCGACAGGCTCAAATAAACAGGTATACTTAACCTTTTAATATTCTTTACGTTTACAGTCGCTCGGTTGTCCGGTGTGTTGGACCAGGCATATGCTGCTGCAAGTTGGCGTCTGGGGCGGCTTGGGTCCGGCCTTGTGTTCAGCCAGCACCTTGAGAAGCTCTTTGAACATTGTTAGCGTGCTGTGTAAGAACAACTCATGCATGTTACTTTTGGACAGGCCTACGCACATTTTCAGAGTAGACCACTAGAGTATGACATGTCAGAGGTCCTACAGCTAATTGGTTGACATTCAGTGGTCCTAAATCACGTTCATTTTTTGATTTGGGGGACTATAACAGTACATATACTCTGCTAGATCGTTTGTAACCTACTTGCATTTGGATTTGGGCTTGATGGATTATGGACCATGTCTATTCGGCTACAATTCGGGTAGGACTTCTTTTCCACGGTAGTTTCAGTGCACCGGAAGAGGGAACATTTACCACCAACGCACCTAGTCTGAACTCAGACAAAGCGCCACGCAATTCCCATTAGATTGTCATAGTAGGCTGCCGAGGAAATTCGGGTCGTGTTCAAAGCGAAAGCATTGCAGCCCAGTGCAGCGCCACATTCGGGAGGGACAAGAATGAATTATTACCCACCAGTTAACTCTCCTCGTGTACCTTGCACCTTCCCCACGCAGTGTTAGTAAGGACAAGCATGCTGAAGTAGCATGTTATGCTTATATTGGCAGGGTGTGCTCAAATCCAGTATATGTGCGATGTGTTTGTGTGTGTCTTTTCGTGTATGTGTGTGGGAATGCGCGTTTGATTCAACCAGAATCGAACCCAGGATCTCTGGAACATTTCTGTATAACATTGAATCACTTTTTTTTGTATAAAATATGTGCGCTATCTAAATCAATTTATTATTATTATTATTATTATTATTATTATTATTATTATTATTATTATTATTATTATTATTATTATTATTATTATTATTATTATTATTCTTATTGTTGTTGTTGTTGTTGTTGCAATATTGAACATATAAACAGAAATGTCACCAAATGGATGGGCATGTACCCTATTATCCGTTCTGCCGTGAACTGACAAAACCGAGCAAGTCCACAAAACCTACTTTCGAGAAAATCGACGTTTTGTGTTGCGCTATATTACGCGATCGTTTCTGGAAGTTTAAGGGCATATTATAATGCAATTCCTCGATTTAAGACTGCATACCTTGAATGTTAAAGAAATGTTTGATAGATTTGATGTTTTAAGACTATTTGTGGACTTGCTTTGTTTTGTCAGATTATTCGTGAGATAGATCTTTGTTGAGAACATGACAAAACCAAGCAAGTCACCCGCTTGGTTTTGTCAGTTTATTATTGAATTAAATCCTTGTTAAAAAAATTCACAAAACCAAGTAAGTCAAATCCGCTTGGTTTTGTCAGTTTATTATTAAGTAAATCCTTGTTTTCAAAATTCACCAAACCAAGTAAGTCCCATAGGCCGTTTCGTTTCTTTGTTAAAATGTCTGACGAGATGAGTCACATAAGTTGGGTTTTGTAAGATGTGGGTGCGGCAGTTACAGTGAGTGTATATGTGTGCCTGTTTATTGTTTTTAGCCATTCTTCACTTAATATTCCTGGGTTGGTATGCAGGAGTCATGGGTTTTTTTGCTCTCCCTTCAAAATAATATTAGATGCAGCCAATTTAATTTTAAAAATACAAAACTATTTTCCTTTCAGTTTCCTATTGTAGCGATCTTCCTTCCTTTACACCACGTGTATGTCTTGTATTTTGTTGCCCTTGTTGTGTGTCTGTAATATATTTGTTGCTGTTTGTTTGTGGGTTCGGGCACTGAATAGAATAGGCCCAACGTTTCCCGGCGTGTCGTAAGAGGCGACTAACAGGGGTAATGTTAGCACGGCATCACTGGGCGAAAGTCTTCTACACAGAAGTCACCGGCCAGGGCGAGGAACCTCACGTTGCTACATGTTCAACGACCACGTGCTCGGGGCCAAGGTGAGCCACACTGTATTCGTGGATTTCGGCTGTGCCCAACAGCCTGGAGAGGATTGGGCACCGCCAGGTCCTCTTTGGCCCAAGACACACTACATGCATAATGACACTATCCACTAATTCCATACCGGATAGGTCGTCGCCCGGCTCAAGGACCGCGCCTTCCGTTGGCCACCAGGACGGAGGTGTTAAGTATGCTACTGATGGACAATTTAGCAAGATCCGCACGAGAAACAACATCGTCATAGGAACCTGGAATGTCAGGACCCTAACTGCGGAAGGAAAATTAGAAGAACTGGCCCACGAGTTGGACCACTATCGATGGAACGTTCTAGGCATTAGCGAACTGCGCTGGAAAGGCCTAGGTGAAACAACGACAGACAAAGGCCACAAGCTCTATTTCAGCGGTAGAGATGACATGCACGAACACGGCGTTGGATTCTTGGTCCACAAGAACATTCTAGCCACTGTCATGGGTTGCCGCCCAGTAGACTCATTACCATCCGCCCGAGAGCAGCCCCTTTCAACATCACCATCATCCAGACTTATGCCCCAACATCAGACTATGACGACAGCGAAGTGGAGGATTTTTATGAAAATCTACAGGCGGTCCTTGACCAAGTGCCGAAGAAGGACATAGTCATAGTGCAAGGCGACTGGAATGCCAAGGTTGGCCAAGATGCGCACCACAACTGGGGAGACACATGTGGACCCCACTGCAACAACGAGACAAATGACAGGGGTCTGAGATTCTTGGAGTTTGCCAGATACAACAATCTGGTACTGGCAAACACGCTTGGTCTCCACAAAAACTCCAGACGATGGACATGGCACAGTCCCAGGGGGGAGCATCACAACCAAATAGACTACACCATGGTCAAGAAACGCTTCAGATCAAGCATCAACATTGGCAGGACACGCACTTTCCCAGGAGCAGACATCGGAAGTGACCACGATCTCTTGATGATGTCTTTCCGGCTCCACTTGAAGAGAGTAAATACTGCACTAGACTGAAGTTCGACCTGGACAAACTGCAAGACCCGGAGGTGGCAGAACTATTTCAGGCCACAATTGAAGGGAAATTTGCACCACTGCTCATTTTGGGGGCTGGTGAAGTAGATGTCAACACCATGACCACCACCTTCAACTCAGCTGTGACAGATGCCGCCACTGAGATCCTTGGCAAGCACCGACCAAAGAAGAAGCCGTGGATCACACCTGAACTCTTGGATCTGTGTGATAAACGAAGAGAGATGAAAAAGAAAAAGAACACCTCACAGGGAGCTGATGTCTACCGAAAAATCAACAATGACATCCGAAAAGGCATGCGCACAGCAAAGGAGAACTGGATAGAAGATCAATGCCAGGAAATAGAGAACAGTCTGAACAAAAACAACAGCAAGAAGGCCTACCAGACTGTAAAGCGGCTGACAAGTTTCAAACAGCCCAAAGTCTCCACGATCCAAAGCAAGTCTGGCATATGCCTTACAGAAGAACAAGAAGTCTTGGACAGATGAACAGAGTACTGCTCTGACCTTTACAACCATACACCAAATGGAGACCCATCAGTTCTAGCATGTCCCGAGAACAGAGAAGAAGAAATCCTCCCAATTCTACGGGAAGAAGTTGAGGCAGCAGTGCAATCGCTAAAGAAAGGGAAGTCAGCGGGAGTGGACAACATACCCGCGGAACTGCTACAAGCAGGAGGAGAAGCGATGATTGATGCTCTCACCATTATCTGTAACAAGATCTGGAAGAGTGGAGAGTGGCCTATACCATGGGCCCAGTCGCTTGTCATCACTCTTCCCAAAAAAGGTAACCTTCAGGAGTGTGAAAATTACCGCACCGTCAGCCTCATCATCCATACCAGCAAGGTCGTCCTGAAAATATTACTCAACAGGTTGAAACCCCAAGCTGAACAAATCATAGCTGAAGGACAAGCAGGATTCAGGGCAGGGCGAAGTACCACTGAACAGATTTTCAACCTCAGAATAATCTGTGAGAAATACCTACAGCACCAACATCATGTGTTCATAGACTTCAAGAAAACGTTTGACCGAGTCTGGCATGCAGCTCTATGGGCAACAATGAAAGCGTACAACATCAGACCTAAAATTATTGAAGTCATCAAAAACCTGTATGACAAGGCTACCAGTGCAGTCCTCCACAACAGCGCCATCGGGAACTGGTTCAGAACAACAATCGGTGTGCGTCAAGGATGCCTATTCTCTCCAACACCCTTCAACATCTTCCTAGAGCGCATCATGTCAGATGCTCTTGCAGATCACGAAGGCACAGTCAGCATAGGGGTAGAGCAATCTCCAATCTTCGTTTTGCGGATGACATTGATGGATTGGCTGGAGAGGAACAAGAACTTGAACAGATGGTACAGAGGCTTGACACCACCTCCAAAGCTTGTGGAATTGAAATAAGTGCAGAGAAGACCGAAATGATGACCTACAACACCAATGGCATCAACACGGACATCAAAGTCCAAGGCCAATCCCTCAACACATTGCATAGCTTCAAATATTTAGGAGCCATTGTATCAGACAATGGGTCCCGACAGGAAGTCCTCTCCAGGATCGCACAAACAACTGCTGCCCTGACAAGGTTGAAGCCATTTGGAAAGACAGGACCATCATTCTACATTCCAAAGTAAGACTGCTGCGCTCCCTTGTCATCTCCATCTTCCTATATGCTTGCGAAGCATGGACCCTCACAGCAGATCTACAACGAAGAATACAAAGCATGGAGATGAGGTGCTACAGAATACTTCTGGGCATTTCCTATACCCAACACATCACCAACGACGAAGTCCGACAGACCATCACACAAGCCATTTGACAACACGATGACCTGCTCACAGTGGTGAAGAAACGGAAACTCCGATGGTATGGCCACGTCACCAGATCATCAGGCCTTGCAAAGACTATTCTGCAAGGCACAGTGCAAGGAGGTAGAAGAAGAGGGAGACCGAAAAAGAGGTGGGAGGACAACATTCGAGAATGGACTGGTTTGACACTGAGCGAAGCCATCAGGGCTGCTGAGGACAGAGAGAGATGGAGTATGCTGGTTAAACGATCATCTGTGGTGCCCCTACGACCTCAGGGTTACGGGACAGGATAGGATAGGATAGGATAGGATAGGATAGTTTGTTTGTTTATTTCCACACCTCGTGGAAGTTGCCGCGTAGGCGGAAGATCTACAGGATCCTTCATGGTGGGCAGGAAAGTACATGAAGAAAACTCTTTTTCAAAAAGCCGAACACGCCCTTTGCTGACCGAAATTTCGTCATCATTTTCACAGGAAAATAATATTGCACAGCAGCAATAACATGGATTCTCACTGGTCCACTTCATCTTAAGGCGCTTTCTCATTGGTCGGGAGGACTTACTTTTCTTTGTCAGGTTATTGTAGAAAATGACGTCATCATGCCAACTCGAGCATCAGCCAGAGGATCGCCGAAACAAAATCGCAGGGGACTTGCTTGGTTTTATCAGTTTATTCCCCCACTTAAAATTTTTTTAACAAGGACTTACTCTATGATATCTCCAAATCTAAACATAGTTCGGATTTGATTTTTACAGGTAAGATGTGTCATTCTCTTGCAAGTTTGATGGCGCAAAAAACTCATTTTCGACCTTAGGTGGACTTACTCGGTTTTGTCAAATCACGGCAGCGTTGTTTTGGTGTGTGAGAGGCGGAAGAAGTAGGTGAGGAGAACGAACAATAATTATGTGCTATTCCTAAAGATAATCTTCAAGATGCTTTTGTCAACTCCGCTACCATTTTTCTTCAAGAAGCAAGACTTCTTACTGACTCTTCTTTATGTTTTTTTTTTTTAACACACTTGTCGCTCTATACTTCTATATTTGAAAAAAAAAATACAAAAAGGACCAAATGTAAGGATGAGTGGGTGAGAGCCTAAAAAATAAGCTAAACCGCTACCACGCTGCCCACTATGGAATTCGAATTGCCTAGACGAAGTGTCTGGGTCTGGGAAAAGGGATCGTTGGTCTCCATAATTGCCCAACAGGGGCAAAATATAGTAGGGGCACTAAACCTTGCTGGGGAAAATCGAATAGTCTGCTTGTAGCTAAAGCATAAAACCCGCTCATAATTCGTCTCTGGAGAGTTTTAGCCCAGACTTGAAGAGTCGGAGAGGTTCATCTCACCACCGAGTGGGGGCAATTTTACAGGGATATATTTTAGAGGTACTGGTGCCAAATCATGCTTGCAATCATGACGACGGTGTTCCTGAGCAGTTGAAACACTTCAGTACAACATATGGTCCAAAACGCGTTTCTTCCCGACGATTAGGCATTACGTGTTATAAATGGAGAAGCAGGAAGAGAGGAGGAGGAGGAGGAAAAAGAAGAAGAAGAAGATGATGATGATGATGATGATGATGATGATGATGATGATGATGATGATGATGATGATGATGATGATGATGATGATGAACAACAACAACAACAACAACAACAACAACAAGGACGACAACAACAACAACAACAGATGGTGGAGTAAGACGAAGGAGTAGGAGGAAGAAGTTCGTATCAAGTTTGAAGGGCTGGATTTTATTGGGTGAACTAGCTGTATTGGTGCAAATTCATGCTAGAAATCATGATCATCACATCGACAGGGCAGTTGTTCTGAAACAAAGCCAGTACCATTCACAGATGGGTTGGACTGGGATGTACATGTATTGCGCGCTTGCTTAATTGTTTTAGGTATTTGGAGGTTGCCTGTCAAATATGGTCACCCATCCAAGGACTAACCACGCTGTGCTTTGCCTAACGACTTCCAAACTATGGTAATCCATCCAAGGACTAATCACGTTGTGCGTTGCCTAACGACTTTCAAACTATGGTAATCCATCCAAGGACTAATCACGCTGCGCGTTGCCTAACGACTTCCAAACTATGGTAATCGATCCAAGGACTAACCACACTGCGCGTTGCCTAACGACTTCCAAAATATGGTCGCCCATCCAAGGGCTAACCACACGGTGCGTTGAATAACGACGTCCAAAATATGGTCGCCCATCCAAGGGCTAACCACACGGTGCGTTGAATAACGACGTCCAAAATATGGTCGCCCATCCAAGGACTAACCAAGCTGTGCGTTGCATAACGACTTCCAAAGTATTGTCACCCATCAAAGGACTAACCACGCTTGTCGTCTACGCTAGTGTGCCACTCTCTCTAGAATTGTTTGGTATTGGTGCTGCGTCATGTGGAGAATCACGATGACAGTGTTGCAGAAACACATACCATATTTGCCCCAAACATGTTTCTGACAGCGAATTAGGGGTGGCCTTGTGCCACAGTGGGTTTAGTCGCAGGCGTCCTATGCAGAAAATCGCGGGTTTGATTCTCGCAAAGGGCGAACTTAGGTTCGAAGGTGTTTTGGTTTTTTTTCAGGGTACTCTCATTACCTCCCTCTCTTCAATAATCGTATTTGGATGCAGTTTTTAAAAAAATTAAAACGCATAAACATTCGATTTCCATTCTGTAGAGCCATCAAAACTATTATTGATGCTGGTTGGTAATGCTATATACCATACTGCCGCAAATGTGTCTCTCATAGACGATTAAGCTTGAGTGTATTTATCCAAGAGAGGAAAACGAAGAGTGAGAGGTAAATGTACTCATTTGAACAGGGAGAAAGCATGTTCAGGGTGAATTAAAGGCTGCTGCTGCTAAATCATGCTGAAAATCACGATGACGGTGTCGCAGAGCAATCGAACCTTTTTTCCTACTATAGGTACATAACATTATTGCGCCGCAAATTGTGTACCGCCGACGATTAGATGTGCATAGTGAACAGGAAAAAAAAACAAAGGGGGGGGGGGAAGGAGAGAGAGTAGGAGAAGAACAAAGAGGAGATGAAAGAAGAAGGTTCCCTCCAAGCCTAGGGGATCATATAGGGCGAATCAAAGGTTGGTGCCAAATCATGTGAAAATCATGATGACGGCGAGTCTGAGAACGATCCCTATAACAGTGGTATACAACATATTGTTCAATAAACTGTTTGTTTTTTTTATTGACGATTAGCTTAAGAGAACACGACATAAAATGATGATACTTTAGAATAAAGACAGGAAAAGAGTTCGTGTTTGTAGTTTGTATTGAATAAGAAGAAGAAAGAAATACACGTCTAACTCAAATAATATATTCTCAATATTACATATAACTCTCTTCTGTATAAATAATGACTACTCTATAGTTACATTTCCTAGTATATTGGTATTGCGACAGTCGGATATGTTTCCCCTTACTTGTTATCAAAATGCGTCCGATTTATTGATATAAGTCATTCATAATTTTATTGAGTTTAAAACATAGACATGATCTTCCACAGACGGCCTGGCCCATTTGCTTCTACGGGTGGTCCTGATTCGGCTCCTAGCAGTCCGCGGGACCATATAAAATTGATTATCTAATCTAATGCTTCTGTGGGCATACACTAAACTACTTCTCAAACTGTCTTATTCTTCTATCCCAAACGCATGGATTATTTCCCTTCTATGGCCAAATTGTATAGATCTGAAATTCCATGAATACGTAATATCATTATGTTCCCAAACCAGTCTCATTTTATTTCACTGGCATACTTTTTTTCTGAATGATCTCTTCCAAATTCATCACATATTCCTTTTCCATTGACGAGTTTCGTTATGTATTCTGACAACAACAACAAAAAAACATTACCCATTTAATTTGTGTTGACAAACATCTATCCACGTACGGATTTAAATTTATATTTCTCAAGCCCTTTATTGCAATTAATGGCATCTTAATTAACTGCCTTATTTTGCACACGTTTCGTACAATTGAATACAATGGCTGCAGGTCGCTGTATCCCTTTTTATAGATATAGAGTTTCCGATGCTTCTCTTATAAAATATCATTACCTAGTATGATCATTTTCTTTGTTGTTAGCACCCAACGACGTTATGTAAGTGTCTCCATCTACACAGCCCTGTGAAGCCAGAACACAATAAGTCCAGCAAGGACGTTTTCGAGAAAACGTGTTGTTTTCTGTTTTACATCATGAAAGTGCTATCTATATATATAAATTGCTTAGCCGGAAGTCCTTCTTCGCCTCTACTATAAAGTTTGTCTCCTATGGACGCTGATCTGGGCGGGTGCTGACCGCTGCTGATCGGCCTGCTGTGTGCTCAAAACCAGCCAAATCGTTATAGCCGACATTTCCTTACCGAACGTTTAACCGTTTCTGAGATAAATAAATAAACAAAATGTCCACAAACTGCAATAGCCTCATTCCGCGCGCTTCCATTAAAAATCAAATTGAGGTTTCAGCATGTTTTCCCATATAAACCAAAAATTTCATGGTTTTTCAATGAAGCCTTGATATATTAGTGGGTTAATCTTTCGGGCTACGGTTTCGGGCGACCCAAGATCGATACTCACGCGGGCCATATTTTTTTTTTTTTTACACTACAATATGGATATTTTTTTTAATTTAGATTTTTTACCTTTAATTTATTATTATTATTATTATTATTATTATTATTATTATTATTATTATTATTATTATTATTATTATTAATAAACTAATAATAATAATAATAATAAATTATTATTATTATTATTATTATTATTATTATTATTATTATTATTATTATTATTATTATTATTATTATTATTATTATTATTATATCAAATTTTCTTTTAAAACCTTGGTGTTTTTTATGATTTCTATTTGTATTATTCTATATTCAATATTATTATTCTTATTCTTATTCTTATTATTATTATTATTATTATTATTATTATTATTATTATTATTATTATTATTATTACTTATAAACTAATAATAATAATAATTATTATTCTTATAATAACAATTATACTATCTTATATCAAATTTTATTTTAAAACCTTGGTGTTTTTTTCTGATTTCTATTTGTATTATTCTATATTCATTATTATTATTATTATTATTATTATTATTATTATTATTATTATTATTATTATTATTATTATTATTATTATTATTATTACCAAGGATCGGGATGGGGTGGTACGTGTAGTTAAAAGGGGGCTACGGGTAGGTTTAAAGGGGCATGGGTAGGCATAACGGGGATACGGGTATATATAAGGGGGGTATGGTGATGGTCGATTCCTTTCATCCATACCTGCGAAACGATCAACGGGGAAGTATCAAGGAGGGTACAGTTAGGAACCAAGGGGGTATGGAAGGAATCAAGGGGGTATGGGGAGGTATCAGTGGGTTCGGGGAGGTATCAAGGGGGTATGATGAGGCATCATGGGGGAGGGGGGACGGGGAGATATCAGGGGGGGGGGTATGGTGAGGTATCAAGGGGGATATGGGGAGGTATCATCGTCCAAATGAAACTCGCAGACAAAAGTTCTCTCTGTCTACATTTTAAACAGCATCATGTGTACCCTGGCTTGCCAGGGTACAAAAACCACTAGTCTTATATATAGTGCATTATACATTTGGAAAGATCACGAACCGTGCAATTCTATCCACCTATGATCAGCCACCAGAACATTCAGTTTCGACAAAACAATAGAAGAGAAAAAAACACATTCCTGTTTTCTGGCTGTACAATCCTGTCAGTGATGTCACAGAATTGGAAAACAAAAGATAGCAAAATGCAGTAAAGGCCCACGTACTGTGTTTTGCCTGATTGGCGCGAATTCTCTGTTTACTTGCACTCGTACTGTTTTTTGTTTGTTTGTTTGTTTTTTGCTGGATTTTATACCTAGTGACGTCACACGTAAACGGGGATAGCTTATGTGAGCTCTTTCCCCTCATGTCAGAATCTAACACTGTTAGTGTTCACAGGGATCAGTTTACTAGCGCGCCCTGCGCCATTGACGCATAAAAATTAAAAATGACCCATCTACAATTCTTGCCAGGGGCCGAATGGCGCTTCGATTTTTGGTACCAGTGCGCCACCACAATAACAGTGCACTGTATTGGAGGCGACAAACGTGCTTTTGCTAAGGCAAGTTCAGCGATTGGCTATGAGGGCCCGGATGTTGATCTTTCAGCCAATAAGAAGTGTTGTACGATTCTTCCAAATCAGAATTTGCTATCGTGTGCGCGTATGTTGTGTCTGTGTCCGTGCAAGGAGGATTTTGTGTTTTTCTTTGTGCCGCTTTGAAAATGCCTCCCCACCCCCCACCCACCCAATAAAATACCTAAACTTGAGGTAGGACAGTCTAGACTGTCGTTTGCTGCTGTTAAACCACAGACTACCGCCGCTAATCCTACGCAAGATGATTATGTGAGCCTCGAGTCAAGTCAAAATACTGATCCCTGTTCTGGTTAGTGTTTTGTTGGTAAACATGCTTCACAACACATGCAAACTCATAATAATCTCATTTGTTTTAATTTCTGTAATAATATCTCCAGGTTATCTTTTACATGTACGTAAATTACTGCTGAAATCATGGCCCATTGAAATTTGATCTGAGGGGCCCAATGGCCCATAGCTTTTTTGTGTCAGGCTGAACCCTGGACTGTTCATATTCCGATTGCCATTATTTCTAGCATACCTTTTCCGATTTATTCCTCAATGCTCCATCATGATAACCATTACGATTACTGTTCAAATGCATTAATTTATTACTGAAGAATCAAGAAACGTGACAATGAAAAGAATACATAAAACGTTGAAGCAGAAATCCTATAATTGTTCTAAAGGCGTTGGAGGAGGATGAAGTAATCGATTGTATCAAAGGCAGCCTAGAGATCGATAAATGTTTGAAGGGAAAGTTTCACATTGCCAGCAAGATGACATTGATAATAGTTATGGTCAAGAGTCAGTGGAATGATTAGAACATTAAGCAGAATGAAATGGGCAAAAGGTTGCTGGAAGCGAGATGTTCATTCCATTGTTTTTTCATAGGAGTTTCACAATTGATTGGATACTAGTGACAATGCTTGAGGTGTCCATGACTGTTTCCTTTCTTCCCAAAGTACTGTGAAAGAGTTCGGATGGCAAAAATGACGCACACAAACGTAATAATACATTTATTATTTGCTGGTGTCTTATCCTATCCTATCCTATCCTATCCTATCCTATCCTATCCTATCCTATCCCGTAACTCGAAAATCGTTGGGGCACCACAGATGGTCGTTTAACCAGCATACTCCATCTTTCTCTGTCCTCATCAACCCTCAAGGCTTCGCTCAATGTCAAGCCAGTCCATTCGGGCTGATGTCATTGCTTCTTTATGACGCTGTGTCTATGGATATGACATAGACAAATACGTCATGACACTGACGTTTTTAATCACGTCATAGTCGTAGAAACAGCGTCATAACGCAGTAATGACTTCAGAAAATAGAATGTATGATACTGTTTTCTTGCTGGCTGCTTTTTCTAGAGTAGTCCAAATATGAATATTATATAATATATCAAAAACTGTTAATTATACCAACTTGATAGTTTGTTATATGGTGGGCCACTGCATTACAGGGCGACTTTCAACGGCTACCCCATACTCCAGCGTCGATCTAAACACCGCTGAAAAATGACATAGACCAATCCGATGACGTCACTCGGCATTCTCTAGACCCACCTTCGTCCCGGCGCGGGTTTGAAACGTTCAAAATGGCCGACAGTCGATCTGAAAGGTCCCTATAAGGCTTTACACCTATAGCTGGGTCCCATGTTATTTGTTGCATTCAGGAATTGTATGCAACAGCTTTGACTGCACAGTTTTAGCCATATTGTTAAAGCGGGAAGCTTGTGTGCCTGTTATTGAGCTTTCATTGACCTACGTTTCCGATTTTTACATCCTTAAACACCAGAATGATAACCCATTTCTTTATGTCAAATACAGTTTCTCTAGCTATATACTCTAATCTCCATCTACAGGGTTTCATACCAATGAATACACATTGTGAGAAACCATATATGACAATCTTTTCTGCACAACTTGGCTACATTCCTTTTGTTAAGGCTGCATGGCTATTATTGTGTAAATGGGTATCCATGAGCAATCACGTGCACTGCAAAGCACGATCAATCTTCGGATGTGAATACAACTCAATGAGCACAAGGAAGCAGCTTTGTTGCATTATTCATATTCTGGCATAGACCCCCCACTCTCTCGATTTAGGTCCCGTTGCTTTTTATAGCCAGGTCGTAGCAATCGTTGAAGAGGAGGAGTTCGGAAGTGTAATAATGAACAGTCTCTGTACCCTACAGGTTATGGTTTTCATGGTGTTGGTTCCTACTTTCCTTGATGTTGGTCTGCGGTGTGCTTCCCTGTGATGTTACAGCTCTATTATTTGCCAGAAAAATGTCATATGAATAAGATACCTGTAAAACGAATCTCTGTGTATCAGCATAAGCCGTTCTTTTTATATAGCCTTTGTATAATTTAATACTGTATTATGCTATATATAGATATATAGATATATATATACACACATTTGTAACAATGATTTTATAACTTGTTTTTATTGAATGTGCAGGTGTGGTTCGTCAATCAAATAAAATTGTCTATATATTTGTTGTATGTGGGTGTATGTATTTGTGGTGAAAGAACCGGAAGAGACTGAAGTGTATATATGTGTGTGTGTGGGTGTGTGTGTGGGTGGGTGTGTGCGTGTGCGTGTGTGTGTGTGTGTGTGCATATGTGAGAATATAGTTGAAAGTGTCATGTATAACTGTTACGTTTGAGACGCGCACGATAGATCCGATCGTTTTGTTTCGCAAAGCATACTATAACAGAGTGTATTTACCTTTGATTTGATTTTGCGTTGTTGTTAGAAGAAGCTTTATATAATGTTGATAATTTTCGTGGGTCCATATTATTGGAGAATTTTCTAGGGTTGCTTGTTTACTATCGATCGAAGCGTGTGGATAGATCTAGTGGTAGCTACGAGGCGCTTCTAACCTAAATAAGGTTATATAACGTAAGACAGTGCATAGTTCTGATGACGAATTTTATTTTGATTGGTTGTAATTGCGTCACGCTGGAATGTTCGAATATAGAGTACAGAGAGACTATATAAGTGCCGCACTGTTTCAAAAGAGATAGTTGACAGTTGTAAAAGTAGAAGTAAAAAAAAAATATTGAGCGAGTGTATGCAGTTGATGTACGCTGAATAAGGTTGGAAAACTTCATACGACGACTCCTGCCTTGTTGCTGAGTGAACAGGTTGCGTGGATAAACGAATCTGAGTTACACTTATCAGGTTTCAAGCATCGGGGCTCAATCAACTACTGATAAAAAAAAAAAACCAACAGTGTAACAATAACTGTCGTGGAAATGTAGTAGTAGTAGTAGTTTATTTGTGATTTTATGTATTGTTTTGATTTTTATTGGTTTAAAAACAATGAGATGCAATATGATATATGAATTTTCCATTGTGGGTAATAATGTGTTGACTTGACTCGACTTGCCATGCATTAGTTGTTATTTTCTTCAGATGTATTGTAGAGTTGTAAAAAAGAAAAAAAAACTGTAATAATGTACAGCTTCCGTATCGTATCCTACAGACATTTGCTCATATTTCGTCTTCAGATATTGCAAAATATTGCAATACTGAGCTAAACGCCAAGTGCTGTGATAAAAGTGTACATGCATGCAATTATGCATAATCTCAACTGTTTTCACTCTCCCCTCCTCAAATGAAAAAAAAAAACAACAACAAAAAAACATCTATAGATGTTTGTTATTTACCGCATCTGCCAGTTCAAAGAGTTGCACGTGGCGATGGCTTCGAGATCCAAAGGTCGCCCACAAGCAAATGTCAGGATCGAACAGGCGTCGCTCAAGGGGCACGTAGCCGTACATGACGTTTATGCATTGGACCATCGAACCACGTCTGTGCTACACGTTTTTCCTTATGTGTATAATTACTCCTTCTGATGAGAGTATAAACCGAGGTGCAATCTGTGCACGCACGCATTCTATCGCACGGACTTTAAAGATCATGACTCGCGTGTGAGGACCGACTACACAAGTACTCCCAGGACGCTACAGTAGGTCTCTTCTCCCCATTCCCAATCACCCAGGACTGTGCTCAGTCGTCTGGGCGTCAGACGAAGCACCTAAGGCAGCAAAGGTGCGCCTCGTGTGGCTTGAGTTCGTTCCTGTAACGGCCAACGCCTTGAGCCGCTTTTGTCCTGGAAAAGCGCTGTATATCATAAGTGTAACCGAGTGAGGCACGAACTCTGTGGTTTTCTATCGGATTTTGTTTTATAAAAGTGAACTAATGCACCATTCTCTGAATCGAATATTTATATTTCTTTGTCCTTAAACATACAACTTGCGTGATGATTATGTCTTATTTTCCTATCGGATGTGGAGACAAATATAGGTTTTGCGTGATTCCATGTTGTTTGTCTTGTGTTAACCCAGACGTTTATCTGGACATGCATAGACAAGAATAATGCGAGTATGTGAGTGTGTACATGTACATGCGTGTGCGCCCTTTGAGCAGGCACTTGTCTGGAATCGTGTTTTATAAAATATTTTTAATTAGCAGCAGCAGCAGCAGCAGCAGTAATAGTAGTAGTAGTAGTAGTGCTGACCTGCTTTTTAAAATTTGAATCTGAGGAGACGGATTTTTTTTGAGGGTGGGTGGGTGGGTGGGAAGGAGGGGAGGAAAAGGAAGAGAGGGGGGCGGTTGGGTGGGTGGTGGAGCTGAGAATATTTTATGAAATTCCCCTTTGCTGGGAGAGCTCTCAAACAAACTTTGCACTTTGCAGCAATACTTTTGTGAGCGTTAATCTTTGTAAAATTAGCCTACTGTTTCATTACAAAATACTGAGAAAGGAGATTAAACGAGAGAATACAAAAGGAGAGGGATAGGTGTGTGCGTGTAGAGAGGAGGGGAGAGGGAGGAACAGAATTGGAATTGATTGATTGATTGAGTGTTGCTTTAGGTCCAGCGGACTCTTCCGAGCCAAATCAGGACCGGACAACCCCCGATCCGCATAAAAGATCTGCTGAAACAACCCTAGTGGGAAAATTGAATGTCCTCCACCGGCCAGTCACTTTACAATAAAGACATCCCACGCAGGGGACGGCTGAGGCTTGACCCCAACTACTCGAACCCCTGGTTACAAAAACAAAATAGAATACAAACATCATTATAAATTATCAACAAAACACATACATATAAAATGCCTACATTGCGAAATAATGACATCATAGGAAGCCCTAGTGACCACCCGGCAGAAAGCGTCCAACACTCCCAAGCTGATCCAACAGACCTCCTACACAAACAATGAGTCTTGTCCAGGAAGAGTTTTCAAGAAAAAAGGTAGGTCATTGATCTAGCGAAGAAGAGCAAATGAGGAAGACAGCGACAGTGGGAATTTAAAGCACTAAATTTCCAGAAAGTGGGGATGCTATTTATACTGAAACCCCCGGCACTCCAACGGGGGGGGGGGGGGGGGGGGGACTGTTGCCGCAGTGAATCAGTCTTGCCTATAAAGGAAAGACAGGTTTTCAACTGGGGCTTTCACTTTTCCCTTTATAGGTTAGAACAATCTACAGTGGCAAGATTGCTCATGACCCCAAGGGGTACAGAATTGGAAAGAGAATGGGAAAGTATATGTGTTGTGTGTGTATGTGTGTGTTTGTGTGTGTGTGTATTGAGAGAGACAGACAGATTGCGCGTGTGTGTTTGTGTGTATGCGTGTGAGACAGAGAAGGGAGAGCAAACAGACAGAGAGATATATATTACAGCCAGTAAGTATTTAGTTAAATAGATTTTAAAAAAATCGATCGGGTACAAAATGCAAAATATGGGGAACAGACCTCCATGGGCTTTAGCCTTCTTGCCACAGTGCTTACGTCTTTCTATTGACGTCATTGCTCAGGTGTTTCAAAATTCCAACGCTAGTGTAAAGGAATTTGTTCATTATTCTCCATTACTGAAATAATGTGATCGTCGTTGCGCAGCTCAGTCTCCTTTGATGTTGCCAGCTATACGGTGCTTTAAGCTTGCTCTTAAAACCGCTATGTCGTACACTATACAGACGATAGGGCGAATATTGCAGTTTCAAAGGTCTCCCTTACATTCGTACTATTGAAGCTGGGGATCTGCTGTGGCCGAGCGGTACAAACGTCGGCATTGATTCCCACGCGGTTCAACAATGCTTATCTCCGGTGGCAGTTGGAATGGTGTTCGCCCGCTAGTTCCTATTGTGCCGATAATTTGACCCCGCTACTCAGGCAGCGCTGTGACCCTAAACTTTCAGAGGAAATGATGACAGCAATAATTGAACCCAAAATTGTGTACATGAAACAAGTCAGTACGACATCACGATGTATGGAAGAGGATGGGAAGGAAAGGATGCGAGAGACTTTAATTTTACAAATCCATTCCTTCCAATTTCGGTTGGGGAAATCATCCATAACTTTTATGAAGCGAACTCCATGTATGACAATGATTAATGCATCTTCAACGAGGGACGTTGAGCTTTTTGTTTTGTCGATGCTTTTTTCTCTGAATGCGCTTTTGATCCCTGTCAGTGCTTTTTTTTTCTCCTAATGATCTGTATTTTTACAATGCGCATCTTGACTTTACACCCTGTCTCTGAATTCGGCAGGCCATGCAGGTATTTGTATGTTTTCTTTAAAATTTGGGGTTGGGGTTGAAACTAGGAAGAGGAGAAGGACGTGTACTGCCTTCATGAAGATGGACATAAATGAGAGGCAAGATCCCTCGCGACTGTCTCCATAATGAGTGAGACTAGGAAAAAGAGTGCTTTCCCCCTCTGGTTTTTTTAATAGAATTATTATGCAACATAATATCCACACAAAAACTATACTAAAGTTTATTTTACATATGGTTCACCAGAATACGTTTTTTTAGGTTCTGCGGATTCAGTGATGAAATGTGTTATATGTTAATAAGCGGTAATACTACCAATATTGAAAGTTGTTTCCAACAATAGAGAAAACAAAGAGCTGAAAGGAATTGACGTAACTACCGCGCATGAGCAGCTCTTAGAACTGATAAGCGCGCGGTATAACAACAGTCAACTATTGAAAAAGATCTGGGTCAGCTTCAAGTAATAAATTCACGTTGTACTGTGCGTGGTTTCAACAATGTTTCTCTAGGACAGCCAGGCTGAAAAATATTGGCAGAACAGAGTGTGTTAGTTCGCCGGCAAGACGCAAAACGAGGAACTTGGTGAGCACTAGTTAACTGAGAGGGATTGAATATTGACCTCAGTATTTTAGACGTAACTCCCGCACTTGAGCAGCTCTTTGAACTGGTAAGCGCACGGTATGAGAACAGTCAACTGTTGAGAAATCCTGGCCAGCTTCAAGTAATAAAATAACGTTGTATTGTGCGTGGTTTCAACAAATTTTGTCAAGGGCAGCCAGGCTGAACAATATTGGCAGGAGAGACTGTGTTAGTTCGTCGGCAAGACGCACACCCAATGAGGAACTTGGTGGGAGCTAGTCAACCAGCTCGCAAGGAGGATGAGGAAATCATCTACAGCTGTACTGTAGTTGGTACAATCTTCATTAAACCTATCTGGTTGTATATGATCACGAGCTTTTAGAATCACGTTATTGGATCCAGTGTTGGCACAGCTGTTTAGCCATCATGGTTGCACATGAACTGTCTCTCTTGTACCCTTCCTTCATTTCTCTCTTCCCAAGCGCCGCCGTCTTTCCTTTCCCTTTCCCCAACACTGGCCAGCAACAACTTTAATTAAAGCTTGCCCGCCCCCTTGTGGTCCTCTTTCAATCAAACTTCATTTTAGTGCGGAATGTGCCACCTTAAATTAAGAGCCACCATGCGCCGAATGGGTGTTGTTTATAATGGAGGAACGATATTGAGGTAAAGCGTTTTGCCCCACAACCGGCATCTTACTCCACCTCCCCTGCTCAATTCTCTAAGCGCCTGACCCTAATTTGACCGTCTAGAAACGAGGCACCCGTCCGCAGGCAGACATATTGCTTTGGACACTTTGCAAATACAGATGAACGAGGGGAGAAAATGGACAGCTCTTATTTTTGTTTGCTTATTTTCTGCGAATCAGCATTTTCCCAAACCTTTCTGATTTTACAGTCTAAAATCACTTCGAGGAACAAAAGAGACTCAAATCAACTAACAAACCAACAATGCGAACTTTCATCTTCTACAGTCCGCCCCCACTCTTCGTGACACCTTCCAACCACGCTCCCCCCACCCACCCCTCTCTCTCTCTCTCTCTCTCTCTCTCTCTCTCTCTTATTCCCTGGTGGCCTACAAGCGTGACACCAGTCTCTGGGACTCCCTAGTGTCTTATAGGATCCTGTCCTCTGTCCCCTCCGCTGCAGGCACCTCTGGCTGTGGGCAGCGCAGATGCAATTCCTGTTCCCACATTTCCAATTCCAACTCTTTTCACGGTCTCCAACACCCAATTCACTGCTCGCTCCTCTTTCAGATGCCTCTCCACTAATGTTGTGTACATCATACACTGCACCATCTGCCATAAGCTCTGTCGGAGAGACCTACCGGACTCTCAAGGAAGGATTGAACATCTGACCTCAGTTCACCACCCTACCGGCAAACCATCCCCGGTTGGTGACCACTTCAACAATCTTCCTGGCCCTTCTCTTTCCCATCTTTGAGTCTCCGGTGTGTGGCAGAACCGCACCTTCTGGCTGTTCCGAAAGTTTATGGAAACCCGCCTCATAGCTTCCCTTGGGACCTTTCAGCCCTCAGACACGCAAATGAGGTTGTCCCCTCCTCTTTCAACCACCTCATTTTCTCCTCTCCATCTCTATCTTCGCCCCCTCTATTTCCTCCGCCCCCCCCGTCTGTGTATATGTACTTATGTGTACGTGTGTGTTTGTTATGTATATGTGTATGTTCTCATTTCTTTTCTAATTTCATTTAACTTGTTTTTGATCTGGTAGTAAGGTGTCCTCACCCGTTTCCGTTCCTAATTTGCCTGCCCCAGGTCATCATTCGCTTGTAAACCTTTTATACCTGTCAACATCCTAGCGCACTGAAGGGGTTTTCTCTGATGGCCAGGTTTTGTCCACTTTCATCAAGCTGTTTGCCACATCACAGTCCTTTCACGTTATCGCTTTACTTGCGTAGTTTAAACCAAAAGAGGATTAGTATTATTTAAATCTGTTGGGGTTGTACAGTCGGCCTTTTCTGACTCGCATGCATAGTATAAATCTATGTACTCACCTTCCTACCCCCCTACCACCTCCCCCCCCATATATATTTTTTTAAATAATAAAATTCAGGTTTTCACAAATCTGTGTAAGATGAGTCATAAATAGACCAAAAATAATACCGATAAAAAATGTCCGTTTGTCCGCCGTTCGCCATCACGCGGTTTGTCAGTGCAAAAACTTTAAAGTGGCTAAGTACTCAGAGCCTATTTCAATTATCACAACCAAACTTGGTAAGATGGTGTATACCCAAGAGACCTCAAAAATGGTCAGTGAATGAATGACTTCACTTCAAGGTTAAGGTCACAAGGTCATCTAATGTTAGTAAAAAATGATCATTTTTCACAAAATTTCACTTTTTTTCTAGGTTACTATAATGAACTTATGATTTTTTTTATGCATGATAGATATCAATAAGACACAAATGTTGTGCACATTTGGTCAAACTCACTCAAATGTCAGGGTCACTGGAGCTGTCCAAAGTCGGTTTGTATAGGTACTTTAAATGACCTTGATCCTAAACTATGAGAGATACAAAGTCAAAACTTGTTTTATTTAGAGATGATAGATTGATCTTTCACATTTATTTCTTTTTTGCGTTGATCTTGAAGGTCAAGGTCATTTTAGACCTTGTAAATACATACAAAATCGGTCATCGTACAGTGAAATGGCTGTTTATTTAACCCAAAGTATGCAACAACATTAGGGTATTTGATCAGACATGCATGAGAGGTCACGTTAGGGTCAATGCCATCCCAAGATCAAGGTAATTGAAGGTAAAGGTCATCCCAAGTTCACCGTGTTTTTGTTTTTGTTTTGGTGTTTCATAATACAACGTTTGCTGTACTTTATTTGATATTACATGAGTGTATTTGGAGCCGGAGTTCAATGTCATCTCTAAGGTCAAGAGCATAGACAGATGAAAGTCGGTATTACTTTGCATTTTAATGCCACCATTTCATTTTTTTTCTTTATGGGCACTCATTTTCGAGTTCCATAAGGAGCATTTGAGTCATATGGGCTTTGCTCTTCTTTTTATTTATCTATTTATTGAGTCTCTTCGTTTAACCAAGAAACTAAGCACTAAGATTATTGTGCTAGTGGTTGTGGTTCTGATAAACGAATCCGACAACGACGGCAACGACGACGGCGACAACATCGACGACGACAATGATGATGATGATGATGATGATGATGATGATGATGATGATGATGATGATGATGATGATGATGATGATGATGATTGTAACGGCAATAGTAAATTCGGACGATAATATATGTCTTCCTCTGTTGATGTATCCCCTAAATTTCAAACTTTATCTAAATTTCCACATGTTTGGGGGGAGGGGGGGGGAATCAGATTTTAAGGATGCCATGTTGCCTCATCCTTTGTGTGTGTGTGTGTGTGTGTGTGTGTGCGCGCGTGTGTGTGCATGTTTCCGCTTGTTTCTTACTGCCTCTCCCCCAGTCCGCTTAGATTTTGCCTTTTGCCAGCCATTTATGTACTATGTAGGCTATTGTACTAATGTTTAATGTGTGTGTGAATGCGTGACAGTGCGCTTTGAACTGTTCCTTACTAGGAAAATGGCCTTATAAATATCATCGTCATCATCATCCTCATCCTCATCATCATCATCCTCATCATCATCATCATCATCATCATCATCATCATCCTTCTTCTTCTTCTTCTTCTTCTTCTTCTTCTTCTTCTTCTTCTTCTTCTTCTTATTATTATTATTATTATTATTATTATTATTATTATTATTATTATTATTATTATTATTATTATTATTGGAAATCGTGCTAAAGCAAGCTTTCAGCAGCAGTAAAGCACAAGGCTGTTTTAAGTTTGTTGACAGGGACCAGGAAATTATTTGAATAAAAAGGTTTCGATAACTTTATCAGATCGTAGCATTGATTTTTCCACAAAAGCGGCTGAGTTGTTGCAAACTACAATGAGAAGCTGGTGCAAACAAGATCAAAAGTGGAGATGGGAAAACTGAGGAAACATAGAGGGAAAGAATCGTTTTCCACGTTTTGTAAATATTTTCAGATGAGGAAAATTGATGTGGACTCTAACATGGACGAAGAGGAATATCTATGGAAGATAAAAACTTCATTAAAACGAGGAGAGAAAGATTAAAGGGGCGGAAGTTCAGTTTTAGTAATAATTCTATGTTAGAAACTGAATGTGACAGTAGCGGCAAAGTGCAAGGGATGTTAATTTACTACAGAAATACTACAGAAGTTGAAAAAAGTTATATTCAACAAAATCATAAGCAATTGCCCGCCCCTACCCCCCCATCCTCCCCCCCAACCCTCTCCCCCCCAAAAAAAAAGGTGTATAAGAAGAAAAAAGAAAAGGAAATGATCTGTTTGAAACTTTCCTGAACTATTGAAGATGTGGAACGCTTACTAAGAAATTGGAGAGATATCTGAGATGAGAAAATGTATGGTGGTTTTTTTGTTTGTTTTAAAGATTTGGTTGGGTGTTTGGGAGTCTGTTGCAAAGTGTTTCTGAGCTGATGACGATGGAGAAAATAGCAACATGATCAAATGAGAGTTATCTGCCTAATGCGTTGCTAATATCGATGTAAGAGAACGGAAAATGGATGGGTAGGGTAGAATGAGAGTGTTTGTGTGTGTGTGTGTGTGTGTGTGTGCGTACGTGTGTGTGTTTAAAATTGATTAAACAATTATACTGGGGGTGGAACGGAGGGAGGGGGGGGAGATAGGAGATGTTTTCCAGTTCTTAGAGTGTTTCAGAATGGCAAAATTAATGTCCAAAGGGAACGAGATGGGTCGTTCTCCGTGAGAAATAAGAGGTCTGTCTCCACATTCAGTGGGCGTGTGCAAATATGTGTAGCACATGCAAGCGCACGACTCGTCTCTTGTTCTGCCACAACGCCTGTTTTGTGCCAGCTTCATTTCCACGCTTTTGCTCTAGTGAGTGTCTGAAACAATAATACGACAGAAGAGCAGACAAGCATAGAAAAGGGCAGTTGGATATGCAAGACAGACAGAGAGATAGGACAGCAACCAGTTAGGTAGACAGACGTGCACACAAACAAGACAGCAACCAGTTAGGAAGAGAGATTTGTATACAAAAAGACAATACAGAAATAGCACAATGTGTCTCTTTTGCCTGTTTTGCGCGAACTTCACTGTTCACACTTTGCAGTTTATGAGTGCCAAAGAACGAATGCCCCAATAGGCAGATAGAAAACAGACAGGCATGTTTATTGAAAACACACACGCAAACGCACAGGCGCACACGCACGTTCTTTCTCCCACTCCCTTTCTCTCTCTCTTTTTCTCTCTCTCTGTCTCCCTATCGGAATAGTGAATTAGACAACAAGACAGGCAGACGCCACACTCACACACTCTCAGGCAATATAAAACCGAATGGAATAAACGAGCAGGCAGACACACAATAGCATCAGGAATAACAACAGCTGCATCAACAATAACAGTGACAGCAAGCAATCAGATCATGGACGATGCAGAGACTTCAACTTCAAATTTTAGAAAGATTGGAAAGACATAGCTATAGGAATGGATTGGGGTGATCTTTCTGAGCTGAGGAAAGATAAGATAAGATAAGATAAGATAAGATAAGATAAGATAAGATAAGATAAGATAAGATAAGATAAGATAAGATAAGATAAGATAACAATTTTATTTTGCAAGGGTAAAAGAGAAAGCGCATCCAGCGCAAAAGAGTAAGCGCTGGAAGCGCTTTTTTGTATCTTGCCCTTGAGGCTTTAACAATAACTATTAAATACAACTGAATGTTATAACCATCGCATCATGGAACAATAATAAATAAACAAAGTCATCATTAGAAAAAAAATTCAAACAATTGAAATCAAATTAATGTTGTTAATCTCAATCAACAACATTAACAATTAATGTGTATTTAATTTTTAATGTGTTTCAGAGACGTGTTCTAAATGATGTAAATTTAGATGCTGGAGTGCGGAGATCTTCAGGAAAGTTATTCCACAAAGTGGAACCGGAATAAGCTAGACTAGTTTTGTAGAGATCAATTCTTGGAATTGGAACATTTAATTTTGTGGACGATCTGGCAGTTTTTTTTGAAAAAAAGAGAAGAAAGATAGGAAGGTGCATTGCCAGAAAGGACTTGTGCATAAAAACACCTTTATTAAATTTTAGTCTGTCGGTAAGAGGTAGAATATTGATCCGTTTATAGTCATCTGGAGAGACTTTTTGATTAAGAATAACCTATTTAACTGCACGTTTGTGAATTCTAATGAAAGGCTTTATTGCATTGCCACTAACAGAATCCCAAAAGGTAGAGGAATAATCAATAAATGATTGAATATGACCTGAATTAAACAGTTTACGAGAATGTAAATTTAATAAATTCTGTATCGTTGATAATTGATAAGTCCTTTTAGAAATAGTTTAACTAATATTTGAAATATGTTTCACCCAGGACAAATTATTGTCTAAATTTACACCAAGAAGCTTATGACATTGTACTTCAGCAATTATTGCATTGCAAATTTTTAATGGAGGAAGTTTTATAGATACATTTTGTCTTTTATGTCTTGTTGTAATTAGCATGGATTTTGTTGTCTCGATTGAGGGCCATGTGGTTGTATTCAGTCAACTTCCTGTAGTTCACTACCCCCTTTTTGTAATGAGGAGGAGAGATTATTCAAGTCTGTATTTTGACAGTGTAATGTAGTGTCATCAGCGAAGAGTTCACAAGAAGTAGAAATATGAAGTGGGAGATCATTTATGTAGACAGAAAATAACAAAGGTCCTAAATTTGATATTTGCGATACTCCAACTGTAACAATTTCAAATTGTGACTTTTGGTTATTTACATAAACACACTGTTCTCTGTCAGAAATAAACGATTTAAGAAATTCAAGAGATTCAGAATTAATGCCATATAATTTTAGTTTACTAGAAGAAGGCCGTAGTCTATTACATCAAAAGCTTTTGCGAAGTCAACAAATAATGTTCCAGAAAATTGTCCCTATTTAATATTAGGTAGCCATTGTTCTATCATAGATGTAAGAGCTGTGTGACAAGAGTGCTTAGCTCTGAAACCAGACAGATTTTCATATAAGAGGCTGTTTTCAGTGAAATGATCAAGAATATTATTATTTATGTGCTTTTCAAGAGGCTTAGAGAGATTAGAAAGAATCGAAATAGGCCTATAGTTCGATGGGTCAGTGCTATCACCATTCTTGAAAAAGGGGTATAACTGTAGCTTTTTTCAAAACATTATAAGAAAATGTGTTTTGTCTATGCATTTGTTGGATATATATATATATAGGCCTACGTTAAAGTGCCAGTGATAAATGACGCAGACAATTTTAATATTTTACTATCCAATTCATCAACTCCTCTTGAAATTGTTTGCTTAAGAATGCGTGAGAGGGGGGGGGGGAGGGGATTAGACGGCAACGTAAGTTCGGGGTGGTTTGGTATGTGTTGAATGCCCTTGTATGAGGTGTTAGGGTTTGTATGTGAATGAATTAGCATTGAAATGTAACGTCTACACTTACTATTGACGATATAACAGACGAAGTTAACCATCCTACGGAGGAGAGGGTTAATCAATACCAGAGCAATCATACTTCTAAACTGGCCACTTTTATCTTGCCCTCCTCCATATCTTGCCTCCCCTTCCTCCCACGGGATTCGAACCTGGGTCATCGGTGTCAGGCCAACGCTGTACCACTGATCTACGACGGTGGGACAATTGTGTGTGTTCTTGCGAATTTCAGTATGTTACTCCTCTATGTTTTTGCCTCTAAGTGCAGAGTCTCTTATTATAATTTATATATCTCTTAAGTAGTGTTTATGATAGTTATGCTATGATACAATGTCATGTTCTGTCTCTCAACAGAACAATTTTAAAACTGAAACAAACATTTTTTTATATAGAAAGAAGGTTACGTGCATGTGCAGCAATAATGATCGTATTTATACGCGCCTGTTCTATAAAAGCAAAAGCGTTAACCTTGGAGATTCATTATTTAGTTGAAGTTCCGTGGTTTAGCTGTCAACTGCATTCGCCATTATAATCGCTGTCACGAGCAGGGGTTAAGTAACATCCTATCTAACCTGATCTTCAGCATGCGTCAAATTTCCGCCTGCATGATGCAACAAGTCACAACTGATGAGTCGTGAGGCATCCAATGAAATCGACCCCCGGTAATTTAAAAAAAAAAGAAAAAAAAAAGAAGCAGTGTGAAAAAGAAGAAGAAGAAGAAGAGTAAAGAGAGAGAGAAGAAAGAGAGAGAGAAAGAGAGGGAGCAGAGAGAGGGAAGAAGAAGACGCAGAAGGAGAAGAAAAAGAAGGGGAAGACATTTGAGTAGCATAAGGAGAAGAAGAAGAGGACGAAGAATAAATAGAAGCATAAGGAGAAGAAGAAGACAAATTAGTAGCATAAAGAGAAGAAGAAGAAAACAGAGAATAAATAGAAGGAGAAGAAAAGAAGGAGAAGACATATTAGTAGCATAAGGAGAAGAAAAAGAAGACGAAGAATAAATAGAAGGAAGAAAAGAAGAGAAGGAGTGTGACGGGTTTTTTATTCTTGCTGGGCTCTGCACAATGGAATGCTATAACCCTCACGTCTATTCTTTGGGGATCGCTAATGAATCACCCTGTGAATTACTTTAATACATTTATTTGTTTAGCTCGGTCTGTGTTTAGGTTGGGGTACAGAGATAGATAGAAAAATGGTAAAAGATCACTGTCACACTAGCTTTCACATGGCTATGAATAATATGTAGTCCAGCCACTTGATAACAGTAAAAATCATACATTTGTTTCCTCTACTCTATACACGATCTTCGATGTACAAAACTAACTTAAAAGTTCAAATGTCAATGCGAATGGTTCGCTCGCTGATGTCTAGGCAGCTACTTTTTCATCATAGGGCACTGGATACTTTCTGCCTTAATGGTCAGCATTTTTGAAGAGTGTACTACTGTGGTCCTGTTTATACAGAGTTTTAGTGCACTTAGCGAAGATGCACTTAACTTCGTTGTTGAAGGGCTGCGTTGAGGTCGCTTCCGGGACAATCTGTGTTGTCGTGGCTTGTGTTCGACGGGTGGGCTATCTGCGCACAATGCTGTAGATGCCTCGGCAGCCAACTCAAAGCGTCGATTAGGTTCTGTCCTTTGCTGAGTTGGGCTCACGATATACTGCCTGCTCATCTGTAACATATGAGACGAAATTCTGCACAACCCTGTATAATAGGTATGTGCAGAGTGTCTCACTGAAGGCTAAAGTGGCCCTCAGTGATAGCTCCACATCTCTATACATAAGCGACGAACATTCTGCTAAGTCTGTGGTCCACTGGAATCTCCACTCTAAGTTCCTATACATATATAAATATAAATCGTGGCTAACTATACACATAAAGAAATAATAATATTATTAAAATTCTCTGGTACACAAACATAATTCAACAATAATATAAATACATCACGATGAAACAGAAGTATGTTCATTTACCTGTTTGATAATGTCAGGCCGTGGCTAATTGATTGAATTCGAATATTCAACAAGTACTGCTTCCCTGGTCTATCAGTGGAGAGATTTCTGCTAGGAAGTAGCTGTGTACTGCCCTACGCTTTCAACACAAATGACCCTCTACCTAGCCTTGGCCTACCCAGTCAGAACTGGTTCTACCTAACGGTGCTGTGATCTGATTGGCTGAAGAAATCTGAGAGGCTGTAGAATTCGAAGCTCTCTACCATCAGCTGCGATGATGTCACTAACTATGCGGGCGTCAGGCTACAACTGTTACGCATGATCACTTCTGTCGTCTGCTAGAGACTAACAGTAACCTTCTAAGTCTAACTAACTAAACAAGCAAAAGCTCAAATGCAGTGGAAACGGAGCTCCCGTGACAAGGAAAAAAAGAAGAAGACATATTAGTAGCATAAGGATAAGAAGAAGAGGACGAAGAATAAATAGAAGGAGAAAAAGAAGAAGAAGCGGAGAATGAAAAAAAGACACAACGAAAACGAGAAGTGAGTGCGTGAAAATGAAAAGCGAAGGAGGAATAATGTTAATATTGCTATCGTTTTCGTTGGTTGTTTTTTTTCTTGGAAGTTGTTTGCATCCTAATGGAAAGGACACTTGGGGGACATTTTTTTAATGCAAAAGCTACAGGGGAGTATTTTCTTCTTGTTTGTTCAACATTTGAATCAGATTTTTATACTCTTTCTCTGCCACATTTGACCCATTCAGGTTGGCATGTGACGTTCACAGGGCCTGGGTCGGACGGAGGTTTTCTTTATTTTTCATGGCAATAAGTTTGCCAAGGAAATCTTATTGTTGGAACAATAAAATATGTAACATGGGCTCTCGTGGCTCAAAGCGACCGCTATTAGACTATTAGAAATGTGGGCCTCCCTTTGTATATAGAAACTAACAAATGGAAAGACAGAACATTTGGAAAGACATTTGGAAAGACAGGACCATCAGTCTACGTTTCAAGGTAAGGCTGCTGCGCTCCCTTGTCACCTCCATCTTCCTATACGCTTGCGAAACGTGGACCCTCACATCAGATCTACAACGAAGAATACAAAGCATGGAGATGAGGTGCTATAGAAGACTTGTGGGCATTTCCTATACCCAGCACGTCACCAACAACGAAGTCCGACAGACCATCACAAAAGCTATTGGACAACATGATGACATGCTCACAGTGGTAAAGAAACGGAGAATCCGATGGTATGGCCACGTCACCAGAGCATCAGGCCTTGCAAAAACCATCCTGCAAGGCACGATGCAGGGAAGTAGAAGAAGAGGGAGACAGGAAATGAGGTGGGAGGACAACATTCGAGAATGGACTGGCTTGACACTGAGCAAAGCCATGAGAGTTGCTGAGGACAGAGAAAGATTGAGTACGCTGATTAAACGATCATCTGCGGTGCCCCAAAGACATTCGAGTTACGGGATAGGATAGGATTGATAGGATAGGAAATATGTAAACGTTAGTCCTTTTAAAGCAGAGTTATTGATGTGTTTTATTTTCAAGCCTTCAACCCTTCTTTACCCTTGCTTCTAACCTGTCATGACCGTTTCCTTTCTTAAAACGTCATTCTCGATTGAGACATGATTTCCTCCTTCGAATTCCATCTTTTATTGAAGTTTGAATGTTTTGTTTGCGAAGCGTGATAATCCTGATTTGTTAGTTACAAATGAGGGCATACACTGAATTTTAGTCTGTGCAAGCAAGATCCTGACCTGCATGTCTTAGACGGGTGAGTGAGAAGTGACATCAGCGAGCACAATATATTTTCCCCACCCACCCCATCATATACCTCTCGACCCTCGGTAAAGCAGCAAGTTGCCGCCTTGGGCAGTTTGAGTTAGATATCCTGTATCCGCAGTGTTTCAGGGATCAGTGCCTTGAGCAGCTCCTTGAGGCGAATCGCGCTTTGTGAGACAATTTATTTTCATTCTGCTTTTTTTTATCACCATGTGGCATGTCAAAGCCTTGGAACACACCTCCATGGCGTAACACAGAGCGCATGCGTGCAGCAAATGCAGCTTTGAGGATGTGGGATCTGGATGATCAGTGCTTTGAGCAGATATGAGTGCTTTGCGTTTTGTGAGAACAGTCCTTTGTTTCCTTCAGTTTTTTGGTCAGCATGGGACATGTCAAAAGCATCGCGAAATTCAACGTATTCAAATATTTCTAGTATTGAAAGAAAAGAAGAAAATAAAATTCAAGGGAGCTGTCAAATTTAGCCGTCCTTTCATTTGTAACGTCGTTCTAAATTCCATCTTTATTTGAGTTAGACGAATGTTTTTGTGTGTTGTTGTTGTTGTTGTTGTTGTTGTTGTTGTTGTTGTTGTTATTGTTTCTGTGTTTCTGACTGACTTTTCTCACTTCTTCTTTTATATCTGTTGTTTATTTCTCTTTTCTTTTCGTTATTGTTTGTTTGTTTTCCTGTCTTTGTTTGTTGCCTTTTTTTTCTTCCTTTCCGTTTTTCCTTCACCCTTTCCATTTCGTTTTTTCTTATGCTTTGTATCCCTGGGGAACAAGATGCAGTAATCAGAAATAGGACCTTAAAACGATGATCTCAAACAAACGTATTCTCCTTATTCTCCTCCTCCTTCTATTTCTCTCTCTCTCTCTCTCTCTCTCTCTCTCTCTCTCTCTCTCTCTCTCTCTCTCTCTCTCTCTCTCTCTCTTACTCCCTTCATCCTTGTTTCCTCTGTCTGCTATTCTTTATTACATGGATTCTTTGGGAATAAGATGAAAGACGAACTTAAAAGGATGACTTTAAGCCATCCCATCATCAGCAGCTCAGAACGGATATCCACCATTTCTAAACATCGCCATGCAGCAAATATTAAGAGCGAGTTAGATTTTTTTTTCTTTAGCAAAGATTTGAGCATTCAATATTGATAGAGATTTACCCTGGAATATCTGGGTTGTCCAATGTACCCATGAATTATTTTTTATTAGAAGTAGTAGAACGAGATTTTCCTCTAAGAGGAGGGGGATAAATAGAATCAAGGTTTGATTGATTGATTTATTGTTGCTTTAGGTCCAGCGGACTCTTCCGAGCCAAATCAGGACCGGACAACCCCCGATCCGCATAAAAGATCTGCTGAAACAACCCCAGTGGGAAAATTGAATGCCCTCAACCGGCCAGTCACTTTACAATAAAGACATCCCACGCGGGGGACGGCTGAGGGTTGACCTCAACTACGCGAACACCCCGGTTACAAAAACAAAATAGAATACAAACATCATTATAAATCATCAATGAAACACATACATATAAAATGCCTATAGTGCTAAATAGTACAATCATAGGAAGCCCTAGTGACCACCCGGCAGAAAGCGTCCAACACTCCCAAGCTGATCCAACAGACCTCATACACAAACAAGGAGTCTTGTCCAGGAAGAGTTTTCAAGAAAAAAGGTAGGTCATTGATCTAGCGAAGAAGAAGATAGTATAGCAGAGTGAAGGACAGAGCAGGAATAGGAAAGAGTAAATGAGGAAGACAGCGACAGTGGGAATTTAAAGCACTAAATTTCCATAAAGTGGTAGAATCAAGGTGGGAGTGTCGTTGTTGTGGAGGCGGCGGTGGTAGTGTTGGTGGTGTTAGTTCTGATGCTAACGTCTTTGACGCTGGCTGGTAATGAGGAAAAGGAGAAGACTATGATGCGATGATGATGATGATGATGATGATGATGATGATGATGATGATGATGATGATGATGATGATGATGATGATGATGATGATGGTGATGAATTAACAAGTTATGCATGAAGGGAAAAAATTGGACGATCACTGGGTTGCTGATGCCAATGATGATGATGATGATGATGATGATGGTAATGATTATGTTGTTGGTGAGGATAGTGTTGGTGGTGACTATGTTGCTGCTGTTGTTGCTAACGCTGCTGGTGCAGATGACCACAATGATGAAAATAATCATATTTATATTATTAATTTACTTAATAATGATAGAAATGCCGCGGCTAATAGTGAGAGCAATGTTCCCAATGGCAATAGTTTATTAACCGTATTATGAACCCTTTTAGACTTGTGTTTCTCTTCAAGAACAGTTATGCTTAATTTTATTATTCTTAATATACTGCTGGTTGAATATTATTTCATGCGATACACTCACCTAATCAATAGTGTGCATATTTTGAATCAGACTAAATAATGCATCCTCTGTCTATGTCTCTGTCAGTCTCTCTCTCTTTCTCTTTCTCTCTCTCTCTCTCTCTCTCTCTCTCTCTCTCTCTCTCTTTCTCTCTCTCTCTCTCTCTCTCTCTCTCTCTCTCTCTCTCTCTCTCTCTCTCTCTCTCTCTCTCTTCCATCCTCTGTAGTCTACATTCACGGTTTTCTCGAGTAAGCATTTTAGGCGAATTCTTTGTTAATATTGAACGCACGGAATACAACATTAGGCCAATAGGACTTACATTTAGATTCAGGATTAATGCAACCACTATGTTTTGTACACACGAACCTAAGAAAATACAACAAAGGAAATTGTTTCTTTTCACAGCATATCGCTATGCAAAGCGCACACCTAGGACTGGATATTCTCATCTTCCTTCAATGCACATGCAAGCATTTATTAGGTAAATATTTCAGGCACGGAACAAAACAATCAAATCAATACAATATGACCACTGCTATTTTCATTAGCCTGCAAAGCAATGTAACCCTGTTCACAGGTATCTTCATTACACTGCATGCCAGAATTATTATGATTGGAATCAACCTAAAAGGAATCACTCGTAGGTTCATTACCGTCATTGACTATTTATTTTGTTCTGTCTGATTTCAGGTCTGTTCCATCATGGTAGACGAGTGAATGACATCGCTATCAAGTCAAGACGCGACGGAAAAGACGGAACACTAGAGAAACAGCGAAAGCCTTCCTGGAACCTTTTGTCCACTCTCTTGGTCCCCTTTTGTCGGCTCTAAGCTGATGACGCCTGCCGTCTTACGGACCTCCAAGCCGTCAGCGGCAGCAGTCTTCTTTCTCCGCTGTCTTCATCTCATTTCTCATCTCCCAGTCTTCAATCCCCAGCATCAACATTGACCAAGATGAGAGCCGACGGTACTGAACGTCAGAACAGTCCCTGACAGCTGTATACTGTTTTCTGATTGACAGTTCGTTTTCCTAGAATTTGGTGTGTCTGCCTTGCTAGTTTTTTTTAATGCTTTGGGACCTCACACTAGATTTGGACACGCCGAGGGTGTTGAGGTTGTTACTTCTAGTTCTATGTGTGTGGACCTCGTTATTATTTTTTTTGTAATGTTTGAGACCTCAGACTAGCTTTCGATATATCGAGGATCTTGAAACTGTTAGTGGATTGTGGGGGACGTCTCACCGTTTTTTGTTTGTGTGACCTCAGACATATCGAAGGTCTTAGGGTCGTAATTGTGCACTAAGCCATCGCCTTAAGGACATAGGGGATTGACGTGTTCTTGTTTGTCTAACAGGACAAGCAAGGTTCACCAGTGTAAATGTTTAAACGTACCATCTTATTCCTCGTCATGTAGGTAGGTAGGCGTATACAACAGAGTAAAGGAAAGCGAATCCACTAGTATACCGCCTATATACATACGTATATGTGTATTGCGGCAGTATACGTACGAGTATTTCGGCAGGCTGGGTTCTATCTAAACCGTATGTCAAGTGTTTTCTTTAGATTTTCTTATTTGGGGGCTAGATTTGATTCTGAATAGCATCTGCTTTCTTGGGTGTTTGTTGGGGTTGTAATTTTAGGTCTAGTTTGCATGTTTAAATCAGTTATTTTAAATCGGTGCAACCCTCTATATTAAAAAATTGTTTAAAAAAACAAAGAAGAAAAAGACGTAAAACAAGACGAAAAACAACAGCAACCCAGCTAAACATTTAATAAATTCAAATCAAAATCAAGTTTTTAGGTCTCGTAAGACTAAAAATTTAACTCATTGGAATCGGAATGGGTGATCCCGCTATTTTTAAAAGAAAACAAAGCTGACCTACAAACGTCGAAACCTGCAGCGAACATGACTAATTTATATTAGTCAAATAATATAAATTGTTACTCTCAATATTTTGGGAAGAAGCAATTGGAATGTTCCACAAGTTTAAAACTAGAAGCACGAAATGAGCGTCAATTTGGGCCATTACTTTAAATCAAGAATCTTAATGGATGATCTCCCTAGTTTGGAAAGAAGTAGTTACATGTTTAAAAAGTTAAGAATTAGAAGCATGAAGCGAGCGTCCTTGTGATAAATCAAGTTATGGCAAATGATCTAAATCGGTGATCATGCTAATTTTGGAGAGAAAAATAAATTCTCAAAAAAGGAACCTACAACGCAATCTTCATGACTAATTGATTTAAGTCAAAGAAGCTGAATCGGTGATCCAGCTAGTTTGGAAAGAAGCGGATAAAATGACATCACATACACAAAAACAGAAGCCTTCCATAACGAGTGTGCGTTTGCAGTTAACCATTGATTTTGTCTCAGGCGTCAAAGCAAAAGGGAGCCATACAAAAAAATACCAAATGCAACACGTTTTGTGAGGCACTGTAGGAATTCATCTCTAGCACATGTTTTAATTTTAGCCGCATTACCGCTTGCCTGGTGTCGTGGCATCGATCGGCGCGGTGTGGCAGGATTTGTTTTTAGCTCTGACTCCCCAGGACCGAGTAGGACCACTGCCCTTCGACGTGACGGAAATAGCCGTTGCTACATCATTGTCACAAAGAAAGAGGAGACGCCATGAGACACAGGCCCTTGTTCTAGGGGATGCCTGGCTGAGATGGCTTTGTGGTGATAAATTGTTCCCCAACCTACCTCCAGCCACTGCTTTCGCCACAGCGTGAGCCATTATATAATCTCTATAATGCAGTCCACTGTCTTCAGTTAGAATTAGCACCGTTTACTGCATTCAGTCCATCTTCTTCGAAGCGCTGTAAAGCATCTAGTTTACAGTCAAAGGTTTTAATCGCCTCGTCTTACCCACCATGGACTCGTTTCTGACGAACGAAGCTGACACATCCTATCTCCGCCACTGCTAGAGCTGCCCTGTGAACCATGTTAACCAGTCTACTTTTTTAGGCAGGGAGCAGCGAGAACCATATTCAGTCCTTCGTCTTTGGAGTAATTTGAAAACTCGCAATAATAAGTCCACCTTCGTTGTTATGACCTTAATGTCCAAGGCCAACCGTTATAGTGTTTAAAGCAGCTACCCCATTTTCCGTCAATGACCCTCTTTCAGTCTGATAAGTTTGACTCTTCTGTTCTGCTCCACTCCCCTCTACACCCTCCCCCACCGCCCAATCTTCTCTCCCTCCTCCTCCCCCCATCTCAACCACTTCATCAGCTTTGTAAACCAAATTCACCTTCGTTGGTAAAGATTTAATGGCGGCCTCTTTCCCATCAGGGACTTTTTCTGCCTTGTTATGTGACCTGCAAACAAAATAAGCCCAGCACATCGACAATTCTTTTCTTGATGTCTTCTGTTTGTGTTTTGTTGTTGACATATGTGTCTGATCTGTAAAGCGCAGATTATGGACTCCCGCCATAAACCGTCTGACCAAAGATGTCTCTCCTCATATTCGTTTGTTTGTTTGTTTGTTTATTTCATTTAACGTCTATTCACCGAAGTGATTTTAGACAAGAAAATAAAAGGAAGGTGGGGGAAAAGGATATGCGCTACATGGATGGGGGAAAGGAAATAACATTTAAACAAAATGGTACAGTAACATAACATGAAAAAAATTAAATAAAAATTAAGTATTCAAACAATATTTTAAAACTCTTTAAAAAAATAACATAAAATAAAATTACTATGGAACATGTCAAACTTGCGAAATGTTAATGTACAGAAAAGTCAATTTTGTGAGATTGTCATATACAAACTAATCAGAATAAACTTGCAATTTTTATAACAAATGTCCTACAGGACTATAAATTATAGATTTAGCGATGGTTATCCAATATTTACTATTTTTATTTTGAACATTATGAATGTTCTGTGGAATATATTGTGTTATTACACTGCAGTCATGAATTATATGATTTATAGTTAAATTTTCATTGCAAATGCAAACAATATCCTTGCAATATTTTGTCCTCCAAGAATTTAAAGCAAGACGATGTGCTAAAGAGGTTATTGTTCGAGGATACTGTGAATTATCACTGTATATTATTTTTAAAGGAAACTTATTTTTTATTTTCTTTTCTATTATACTATAAATTTCTTTTGTTGATAAGGGGATGTCAATATGGCTAACGCTGTGTTGATTTTTCGCCCCTTCTTTTGCTTTCCTGTCTGCCCAATCATTATTATCTAAACCACAATGAGATGGTATCCAACAAAACTGAACATTTGTGCCATTGATAATTAAGCAATGTATAAGATATTTTATTTCATATATAATATCACCTCTGCATTTATAAATATTAGAGTCCAGACTCTGAAGAACAGATTTAGAGTCTACACATAATAAGATATTAAAAAAGGTCTTTTGTTGACTCAAGATTTTATGTAATGCCATAAGAATTGCGGTAAGTTCTGCAGTGTAAATTGAACGATCTTTACCTAAATACAAGGATTCACTAATTTTTAAAGCAGGTATAACATAACCAGCCCCAGTTTGGCCTGTATCTAAAACAGAACCATCAGTATAAATTTGCAAATAAGAATAATATTTTTTATCTATATGTTCAGAAGCTTCTGTTGCTAACAATAATCCATTTTCTTTTTTCCGTATAGCAGTATATTCAAAATCAAAGTTTGCTCGCTGAAATTCCCAGATTGGTATAGGCATTTGTGGTATTTTTGTAGAGATTGATTTAGGAAATAAATTTGACTCCTGTAAAAGTTCATTTGTATAAGTTGCTATTGTTTGTAAATAACTGATACCCTGTGCTCTTTTTGGATAATCTAAATCAGATCTTACTTCTAGTTCTGTGTCAGTGAAATTTTCTACAGCAGAGGCTCTAACTATATATTTAGCGCATGATAATTTTCTCCACTCATTTAATGGTAATACTCCAGCTGCGTTATAAGCATCGTCAGTTTTTGTATGTACTGGAATACCCATAACAAGTTTAATTGCTTTACTGTCCATACTCTGGAGTTGTTTCAGTAAATATTTAGGTGCCGAAAAATATACCTCTTGTCCATACGTTAATTTAGATCTGACAAGCATGCACACAAGATGAATAAGAGTTTTAGTATCACGTCCCCATTTTTGAAAGCTTATAATCTTTATTAAATTTAAACTTTTAACGGCCTTTTCCAACAAATAATGTATATGTTTTTTCCAACTTAATTTAGATGTAAAATATACCCCGAGAAATTTTATTTCCTGTACATATTTCAATTCTTTGATACCAATATAAAATTTGGGCAAACATTTGGGGTTAATCCCATTATTAAACAAGATCATGTTTGTTTTTTCTTCTGATAATTCCAATCCATTATCCTTCATGTAAATATCAATATTGTTCAGTTCATTTTGATATATCTTTTGAATATGTTTTATTTCATATATAGAAGTTTTCCTTTTTAAAGATACATTTACCCATATTGCAATATCGTCAGCATATTGAACTAGATGAATTTTATTACTTACAAATTGAGGTAAGTCATTTAACAAAATAGTGAATAAAAGAGGTGAAATTATAGAGCCTTGTGGTATACCCATGTTAATATTATATGTAGAAGAATAAGAGTGGCCTACTTTGGCCATTATTTTTCTTCCATGCAAAAACCCTTTAATATATTGAAAAATATTTCCAGAAAGCCCTATATTTTTAAATTTGTATAAAAGTCGAGCATGCCAAACTCGATCATAAGCCTTTTTAACGTCAAAAAATGTAGCTAATATATTTTTCCTTCTAGCGAATTGTTTCTTAATGTGTGTTGTTAATTTCACTAAATGGTCTACTGTTGATCTGCCTTTTTTAAAACCAGCCTGATTGTCTGGAATTACTTTATTTTTTTCACAATAATATGATAATCTATTCATTATAATTTTTTCCATAATTTTACCAGCATGTGATGTTAATGCAATGGGGCGATAACTTGAGGATTCGTGTCGATTTTTCCCTGTTTTTAAAAGTGGAATAATTATTGATGTTTTCCAAATATCAGGCAACACATTATTTTCCCAACATTTATTGATAATAGTGAGAAAATGTTGTATCCATTTTAAAGGCATGTGTTTTAGCAAAATGTATGATAACCCATCTGGACCAACTGCAGATTTTTTAGTGCCAAAATATTTTAAAGCATCTGTAACCTCTGTTATTGATATCCTAGAATTCATAAATAAAGAATTATCTGAATTAGGTTCTTTATAATGTTCAGAGTTTTCTTCATGTTTTCTTTTTTCGAACTCACCTCTAATTAGACTACTAGTATTGCTTGCATTTGCAAAAAGTTTTCCAAATTCTTCAGATTTCTCCTTTGGAGAAGAAAATAGTTTGTTAGTTATTTTTATGGGACACTTAGGAAGCTGAAAGCCATTTTTCATTTCTTTAACTTTTTTCCAAACATTATTGACATTACATGTATTTGATATTTCTTTATTACAAAAATCTTCCCAATACTGTTTCTTTGCTGATGCTATAATTTTATTACAATTAATTTTTGCACATTTCATGTGCCTATGTGCGGAAACAGATCTACATTTGATCCAATTCTTAAATGTATTCTTTTTTTCCTTAACTGCATCTGCACATGCTTGATTCCACCAAATATTACCACTGTGTATTTTCTTTACAGAATTTCTCTTAATAGGTATAGACTTATTAGCTGCAGACAATATTGTTTTTGTAAAACCTGTACAAATTTCATTAATATCTTCATTTTGTAGAAAGTCATCCTCAGAGTACAATAAATGCATTTGATACTGATTCCAATCTGCACGGGTATAAATATATTTTGGTATAATATCATCTTCTATTTGTACCTCTGGCTTTTCATTTATTACAGTTACAACTGGAAGATGGTCACTACCTAATGAATCAGAGTCCACTTCCCATATACTGTCTATTGCCAAATCAGGCGATACAAACGTTAGATCAATGGCAGAAGGTTGGTGGGTTGCTATGTCAGGAATCCTTGTTATTTTACCATCATTTAACAATATAAGACCAGAAGTAATGATATTTTCAATAAAACGAGTATTTGTATTATAATTACATCCTTTATCCCAAAGTGTTGAATGAGCATTGAAATCACCAACTATAAATTATAATCCAATTTTCATTTATATCAATTGATTGTAACCATTCAGTATTAAAATCATCTGGTCCTAATGGATAATAAACAGACGTGATATTAACATACATTTGATCATGTATTTTTACTTTCACGGCTACTGAATACACATCATTTAAATCTTTTGGAATGGGAGACTTGCTTGTGACGTAATCCAAATCTTTCCTAATGTATATCGCAACGCTAACTTTTGTATTCTGTTTACTAAATGGTGTTATCGGCGGAAAAAAGTAGCCTTCGATCTTAGGAAGTTTCTTCCTTTTTACATTCAATGACTGCAGTGCAAGAACATGATGTTGGTTTGTTACTACATATTGTTGTAAAGAGTGTACATTTGTGGATATAGATCTGCAATTCCACTGAACAATACTAAATTTATCATCAATCATAAATTTAAGATTGTGTTTTTTTTTAAAATGAATATTGTTCAATTATGACAAAATATTTCTGAACATCAGTGACATTAACTTCATTCCTTTTTGATTCAGATGAATGCAGTCTCTGTAGAAGGAACGGTTTGTAGCCCCCGTTTTTGTGAGAAAGGATACACTGTTGTCCACAAAGTGTACATTTTCTTTGACACATGCTGCTCGCAGTGCAGCGTTGGAGGCATCACCCTTCTTTCTCAACTGACCTCTTGGGGGTACTATAGATGACAAACAAATGTTTGCTGCAGGGAATTTTGTCTTGACTACTTTTATCATCTTTAGCCAGTCCTTCATGTTAATGTTTTTTGTTTTGCAGCTGTTGATACCTGCATGAATAATGACAGATTCTATTTTTCCATTTACAGGTACATCATCCAACCATTGTACAATGTCTTCAATTTTCATACCAGGAATGCAGACTAGCTGACCTTTGACGCCTTCAACAGCAACTTCTTCCATTCTGATACCTCTAATGACGGAGTCTCCTATTATGAGTTGTTTAGTATCTTTGGCTACTTTACTATGCTTTAGCCTTTCAAAAGGAGTACTGGTGATGTCACTGACAGATCTCATGTTCAGTTTAGAAACATCCGGATACTCGACAAATGACACTGTCTCTGGTGATGATTCATCACTTGTTATCGCATCTGACACCTGTCGTACATTGTGTTTACACAGTTTGATCAGCTGCTCTGCCTTCTCTCTTTCAGAGTGTACAATGCTTGCTGTTGTTGATTTATGTTGAAAAAATGTTTTGTAGATTGCAAAAAGTCTGTCGATGTTTGTTTCCTGCTCACTAATTATTGGGACAGCTACTTTTTCCAAAAACTCTGTAAAAGATGGTGTTGAGGTTGCAGTTTGTTGTGCAGCTACTTGAGCATATGTTTTTTTACTTTCTTTTTCAGGACGTTTCTGCTGTACTTTCTTAATAGCCTCTTGTATGCTCATTGAGCATTTTGACCTTTCTGTGAGAGCATTTTTTAGTAGCACCTTTTTGTCACATCCACGATAGGCAGCTGAGTGCTCACCTCCACAGTTTACACAGTGAGGCTTGGAGGCGTTGCAGTTTTGCCTTGTGTGATATCCTCCGCATCTGCAACATCTTTGTTTTGCACAACAATGTTTCAAGGTATGGTTTAATCGCTGGCATCTTGTGCAACGTAGAACTGGAGGACAATATGGATGTACCTTAAAAGTTTTGTCATTTTGTGTCAATGTTGCAGGCAATTTGTTTGATGCAAACACTATTCTTGTTATGGTGTGACTTGATTTTTTCGCAATGATATTCTTGTATTTGATGATGTTTTCATTGTTCTTTAGAGTGTGTGTATTGCTTAGTCCAAATACTACTCCTTCAGTTGTTTCAGTTGGAATAACACACTTTACATGTGCACCCCCGATGTCAGACAGTGATAATAATTTGTCTTGTTGTTGCTGAGAAACACAATGAACATACCAGTCTCCAGAACGCAGTTTACTAACAGAAGCGACATTACCTACAAAACCTTGAAATGGAAATTTACTTGATACAGGAAGTTTCTTCAAAGTTACATTTCCCGTATGTTTATCCCGTACTAGTACAGGAAAGTTTTGTTTACATACATTGTCTTTCGAGTATTTTATACTTATTTGCTTTTCAGGTGTAGTAACTATAAATTCCCTTTCATTTTCAAGAATGGTCGATTTCTTGTCTATATTAAACTGTTCCCGAAGGCAATGCATCATTATTGTACATTTTGTGATATTTATGTAATTTTGAAATATTTTATCAAGCGCGTATGTTGCATCACTAAGATGAAACAAGAAACTACCCCCATGTGACGTGTACATTTTTTTTTTAAAAACTAAATGTTTACGTCATTTCCACTCTGGTCACACACAATTACGTATTTCTTCCTTTTCTTTCATCGAACGCCACGCGATCACATTCTGGAAGCAGTGATCGAAGAAAACTGAATCCCAGAAAACCAACAGTAGTTTATAGCATCACAAAGGCAAGTACAACATGTTCAAACCAAACGAAAAAGAAATAATTAAAAAGAAAATCCGGTTGGGTAAATGATAAGAAAACTTTTGATTCAATTTCAAGCGTTCTAGAACATCAACTGGCTCCGAAATTGATCAGTACGCCCAACCTCTCGTATCACCGACACAATCCCACAGTCATCCTAGTTGGAAACACTTTTCTATCTGGCTGATGGCAAACACACTTCCTTCAGGGACAATTTCACAAGAACCAAGATCTGTTTTTCTTTTATAATGAAACAGATCCTTGCACCCTTTCAGGGAGCTCAGGTTTTGAGGATCCTTTCATTTTCATGACCGGAAGTGACCTCCAAAGTGACCTCATATTCTGTATGAGTGTAATAACCTGTTTGGGGACAAGAATGAACTTGCTTTGTTTTGTCATTACAGGGTTGCTTTTTGCTGTCGATGTATACGCTTCTGTTACAAGATACAAGAAAACTTTATTATCTCACTCTGAGAAATTAAGACATGTTTTGCAGGCAGTTAAAGGACGTCATCAATCAATACAAAGAAAATATAACACTGTACCCTACACAGTTGGCACTTCACATTCTTACTGGACATCTATATATAATTTTCCTTCTCGCTTATATTAATGTACAGATAACAGGTTAAAAAGTTAATTACATCAAAGAAAAAGAACATTCATATTGTATTTTTAAATGTATATTTCATACACATCAATTCTAATCACAGAGATAACTACACAAGCAAAGAAGGGAGGACTTATATTTTACAAACCTACATAACCTCCCAAGTCACCCTTTCTCTGAAGAGATCTAAGCTTACCTTCTGTATTTGCCCACCTTCTCCGTCCCTTTCCACCCTCCCCATTTTTAGACCATCTGATCACCTCTACCTTCCTTTTCGCGCTCCCCATTTGTAGTTGACCCGCTTGCCACGTTGGGCTAGTCACTAGAGGCCAATATCGATCACGTGTTAATGGATGATTATGTTGTTGTGTGTTTGCTTGATTCACTCAAGCCACTACAACCTAAATTTTTGTTTTGCCTCCAATGCTGCAGCAGACATGTGTGCGCCGCCAGATGACGTTTGGCACTACTCTAAAATTGACTAAAGTGACTCTGCTGACTCCTCACACTGATTTTGGAGTGTCTTGCGACATCAGAAACCTCCATGGACCACAATGTGTATCTTTATTTGTCTTTGTATTCAGGTCACACCAGTATTTTACATTGCCATAGTTACAAAAACATAGACGTGTAGGTCCCGATAACTGAGTACATTGTTTGCACAAAACACCTCCCAAGGAATATATATTATAATTTGTTTCGGACAAATCTTGAAGAGTGCCCAAAATGATGTGAGACCCTGTTTGAAATGTATAATGGCGTCTTGAGCGATATTTACGTGTGTTGCAAAGTTTCTTTATTTTGTAACACAATCTGTATTCACGTCGGACCTTTGTTATTGAAGTAATATTTTTAGTCGCTTGAAATAAGGGGCTCCATTTTAGATGTACATGTTGCTCTTGAAGTAATATCTTTCTTCAAATAATTACTGGAGGTATTATTAAGTAGCTTTCATATATTAATATTTCCTTGTGTAAATGAGTACAAGAAATCATCTCCAAATTTCCTTGTGGAAATAAGAACAAGAAATCACCTTGTATATCTTGTACATACGACTCCGTTTTAGATGTTTAATAGTTGACCTGTACCTTCTAAGATAGTCTATACAAATCATCGATTGCAGCAAACACCAAAGTATTATGATATTATAGATGGCTTTATGCGTACATTATACGTTATTCGCATCTTAACGTGGGATATGGAAAATTGTCACATCGAGATCGGACCACATAAATAGCGCGCAAAGCGCGCGAGTGCAATATAATCCGATCGAGATGTGACAGTATTTCATATTCTACGTCTAAGATGCGAATAACATTCATGTATTGGTTTCTTCAATTGGAAAAAAAGAGAGACGTCAAAATTAAACTAGAGGAGAAAGATGTGTGTGAACGACCAATTTACACCTTGCTTTCCAATAATGTCATCTAAATGCGAATGCAAAATTAGTTTTAAAAAATCACGAGCTTTCCTTCACATTATTTTATTTAGCACAAACATGAACGCACGCGCACACTCGCCCACTCAATACATAACAGAGTAAAGCAAAACGAACACCAGAACATGACACATGATAGATTTCTTCAACCAAACTTGACCAGTGAAATACTATTCCAGTTTCTTCCAATGATTCGTCTCCGCTTCGTTCAAAATTGGCATACATGTAGTCTTCAACCAACTCTAGTTTAGGCATTCAATAAAAAAAAACAATGCTAGTTTCATTTACTGATTCAGTCGGTCCATTAACTTTTTTGGCTCCTCCTTGACTAGACCTTACTGTCGAAAAACCTGTCAAGAACGATGGTCCGGTGAAACTAGACTTTTTAAAATCTTAACAGGCCTCTCTGATCCGTTGCCAAATTCCGCTCCTCCAGTGGGGGTGCCGGGGGTTTCAGTATAAATAGTATCCCCACTTTCTGGAAATTTAGAGCTTTAAATTCCCACTGTCGCTGTCTTTCTTCTTTGTTCTTTCTCATTCCTACTCTGTTCTATCAATCTACTATACTATTTTTTTTGCTAGACCAGTCACCTACTACTTTTTTTTTCTTGAAAACTCTCCCGGGACAATACTCCTCATTTGTGTATGAGGTCGGTTGGATCAACTTGGGAATATTGGACGCTTTCTGCCAAATGGTCACTGGGGCTTCCTATGATGTTATTATTTGGCAATGTAGGCATTTTATATGTATGTGTTTTGTTGATATTTTATAATGATGTTTGTATTCTATTTTGTTTTTGTAAACGGGGGTTCGATAAATTAGAGTATAGCCTCAGCGTCCCCTGCGTGGGATGTCTTTTTTGTAAATTGACCGGCTGGTAGATTGCCTTCAGTGTTACCACAATGGCTGTTTCGGCAGATCTTTTATACGGATCAGGGGTGAGTCCTCTTTCACTTCTCTGGTCCTGATTTGGCTCGCAAGAGTCCGCTGGACCTAAAGCAATAACCATGTAATGTACTGCCAAATTCCGCTCCCACGTGGAAAGACGAAACTGTGCTGACCCGACTGCACATTGGACACACTTACAGTATGTGACCCACGGTTTTCTTCTCAGAGGGGAGGAACCACCTTGGTCTCATAGCTGTGATAAGATATTTTCAGTTCGACATTGTTTAACTGAGTGCAGCGATTTGATTAAAAAGGAAGAACATATTTTTAACACATCAGGTTTAAAAATGTTTTTAGAGAGATTGCGTTTGAAAGTTTGTTTGAATATTTAAGAGTGACAGGCCTGGGTTTTTTTTTAAGATCTGAATCATTTTATAATATTTTAAGATAACGATTTTCAGGTCCTGATTTGGCTCAGAGGAGTGCGCTGCACCTAAAGCACTAAACATGTAATGTAATGTAATGTTTTGGCTCCTCCTTTCCACGAGTTAATTGTTGCTGTAGTATTTGTGAATTAGACGGTTTCCCCCGTTGGTGTGCCGGGGGTTTCAGTATAAATAGTATCCCCACTTTCTGGAAATTTAGTGCTTTAAATTCCCACTGTCGCTGTCTTTCTCATTTACTCTTTCCCATTCCTGCTCTGTTCTATCACTCTGCTATACTATCTTCTTCTTCGCTAGATCAATGACCTACCTTTTTTCTTGAAAACTCTTCCGGGACAAGACTCCTTGTTTGTGTATGGGGTCTGTTGGATCAGCTTGGGAGTGTTGGACGCTTTCTGCCGGGTGGTCACTAGGGCTTCCTATGATGTTACTATTTAGCAATGTAGGCATTTTATATGTATGTGTTTTGTTGATAATTTATAATGATGTTTGTATTCTATTTTGTTTTTGTAAACGGGGGTTCGATAAGTTGGGGTGAAGCCTCAGCCGTCCCCTGCGTGGGATGTCTTTATTGTAAAGTGACTGGCTGGTGGAGAGCTTTCGGTTTTACCACTAGGGTTGTTTCAGCAGATCTTTTATGCGGATCGGGGGTTGTCCGGTCCTGATTTGGCTCGGAAGAGTCCGGTGGACCTAAAGCAATAATAATGTAATGTAATGCAATGTAATTAGACGGTTTGGGAATAAAACCTTGCTATTTTAGCGCCTCTTAGAAAATACAACAAGACCGTTCGGTTTTTCAGTCATACAATACAATACAATATACAATACAATACAATACAACTTTATTCATCCCAAAGGGCAATTACATTATTAAGTTTATGAGGCAGCATAATCATTTGCAGGAAAAGCGTAGGAGACTGCGATTCGTCAATGCGTCAGAGTATGTCCTGTATTCTTACGACTTACATATTTCACAGCTTGCGAGAAACATTGTTATCTGTGATTGATCAATTGTCATGCACTATCAGTTTTAGTCACATTCTACTTGGCCAATTAAAATATAAGACAGTTTGTAGAAATCGATACATCGCTTCATGTTCCATGCGGTTAGGCTTTGATGGCTGCAAACTGCATGAGGTTATAATATAGATTTGCTCCAGTTCTGTGATGATTAAGTATGGACAGATCTCTCACTGCTGCAAACTCCATGAGCATAGGTAGTGATTTTCTTTCTCTAGCGTGAGAGCTGCGCCGATCATTGTTTTCCTTTTACTGAGCAAAATCAATACTTTGCGTGGCATCTTTTTTGATGACTCATTATGGTTAGAATATCGACAACACTGACTCGCTGCGCTGATAACAAAAATGTACACGTGGTTGCTACTCGACACATTGCTCAGAATTAGGTTTGACAACCCTTGATCATTGACTCGTCGAGCTCGGCCTCGAGTTGCCTAGGCAGAGCTCTACGTAACCATTTTCCAAAAGTCTGCGCAACCCTATGCCTGCGGATAGCGCTCTGTAGCGGTCTCGACAGGTTGTTTGTGAAGAAAAAAAGATGGCGGCAAGAATGGTGGGCTTTTGATTTGCGAATGGCGATGTGTTCAATGGTGAAATAGCTAGGGAGGACTTTTTGTCATTAACAGTCTGGTTAGATTTGTGTACTTGTTATTTGACAGGATAATTATGTTTATGTGCAATCGGTATGAATTGGTATTTATATTTGATAGTATTGTTATGTCGTCAGTGCGATTGACAGTAACTTTCACTTTCAGCCAACTTCACTTTGATTGGCTGTTGTGCACTCAACATGTGTTGCGCCATTTTAAAAGCGCTCACTTACGGCAAAATGTTGCCCAGAAGCAAAAATAGTTTGCGGAACAATGGAAACGTTTTGTGGCACTTTTTTTTTAAAATTCTAGACAACTCGGAACAGTTATTCGTTCAAGTCTGTAAATGAAATGTGTGCAGGTAAAATGGAGCTCTGATGCATGGAGTTGTCCTAATAAAATTTCCTATAAAAGAACAGTTGTCCAAGCCCCAAAAGCCCAAAAGCATAAAAAAGAGATCCGTAGGATCTCATCTTTGATATGATGATGATGATCATTATTGTCAGGGTGGCGACGTGGTGATCATCCTTAACGCTGATGCAATAGGACGTTAAGCTTCGTTGTTCCTCTCCAAAAGCATTTGAAACGACGGTTTTGTGACTTACGTGTTCTCTGCATGTGTAGTGCTGTAAATGTACAGGGGTCTAACGTGCGGCATCGTCAAGGTTCGATTCACACTTCAATCGAAACATATGTAGCCTGCAAATATCAAATGTCATTGGCATTGTGTGGAGTACGTAGAAACTGGTATGAAATCGCTATAGTGTAGTAAAACTAATATGGAATAATGAGCTGTGTAATAGAAGCCACGCAAATAGAACGCCGCAGTAGTCTACATTAGTAAATTTTTCTGTATTGGTTTATTCAAATGAAGCAAAGCATTAGTATATTCTTCAGATGAGGCGACACATCACAGTGGAAACATGGTATTTCCAGCAAGCATCGTGTAGTCGGAAACCTCAGCAGGCTCTGGTCATTGGCTTCAAATTGGAACACATCTAGTATTTTAATGGCTCTTACAAGAATGTGTCTTTATTTTTGCATCGCTATAATATAGTGCTTTATGGCAGTACACATAACTATAATGTTTAGTTGTTTTTCTCTGCAGCTTTTGAGGTTTACGCTAGTAGATATTTTAAGTATTTGTCGTGCTTTTGTGAAAGTGTTATACCATTTTATCGATGAAAGGACTTTAAATAAAAAAAAATCTGATGTAATCTAATCTGATCATGCATTGTGAAATATTTTAAACACGTGTATCAATTGTTTCCTCTTTCTTGTTTTTGCAGTTGGGTTTCACATCACTGTCATTGTGCGGAATTAGCCTGGGGAATCCACGGAGTACTGACCCATTGTGGACCGATGGCTTTCAGCGAAATGATTTGCATTGTGTGACATTCAGTAGCCGCCAATTGTGATCAAGACTGTGTTTCAACAATCCCCACAGAGGTGTCATTTATATACAGTGTGAAGTTTGTTCGGGGGCATTATTGTCTCCCGCTTGGGGCTCTTTCCAACTGAAAGCACGGCAACCGCAGTGCAGCTAGGGGAATAGGACCCGCAGTTGTGTGAATGGATTATTCCAGGCTGTTTCTGGATAGTGAACTAGTATAGCCAGCGAATAATCACATTAGAGTCCAGAACCCGTCTTGTGTTAATTCTTTGTGATTATGTTATTTTAGACTATGTTCTTTCGGATTATGATCGAGTGCATACACTAGTGTCAATTATTTATTGTGGTTTTAGGTTTTCTTTGGATTATTCCGCGTAACTTTGTTGCTTCCGTCACATAAACAGTTGATTGACCCTGGATGATTCCAGATCTGGGTATCTAGCTCACGATCTTCAGTTTTTAATTCGTCGTGTTATTTATGTGGGAAAACTGTGCATACGGACAGCGTGGATAATTTTATTGTCACCAACAGTGGTGTGATTGATCATTTGGATGATACATTTTAATGCACCATTGCATCGTTTGATGCTGGATAATTTTCTAGTGTGACTTCATTGTGCTGTGTGTGTTACTTTACATTTTTGGTAAACTCTTCTTTTTGGTTTACAATTCGTAAATAATAACTTAATTAGGGGATACGTTTGTGAAGTATTTCTTTGTGGATGCTTTTCGCTCGTTCCTGGAGTACAGTGTAAACGGATTACTTATAAAAAAAAAGTTCTTGTTCTTTTGGAGTGCTACACAAACTTCTTGTTCTCTTCGAGAGTTACACACTACTGTTGAATTCTACTGTCTTCATGTTCTTTGGAGTTGTACATTTGAACTCGTTTCATGCTAATGCTGCTATTATTATTATCGACTTTGTTGTCATGTGGACCCATTAAGTCTTTGCTGGAGTACACACGAGTGCACACTAGAGGGATCTTTTCAACCACTTTTCTGAAACCAAGAGTCGGAAAGGAAACTTCCTACTAAAGCGCGCTGGGTGTTTACTAACTGGATTTTCAACACTGCATAGAAGATTTGTGTACTATTGTGTACTATGTTGGGGATTTGTTTCCCTTGAATTGAAGTATTTTTTGAGTGTACCTCCCTTTTGTGCATTTCTCTTGGATTTGTGCATGTTTGGAGATACTCATCTTGAGCTTCTTCAAAGTGAATACTGACGGGGGGAAATAGATTGCGGAGTACTCTTTTTTTCTTTTCCTTAGTCGTTCATTGAGACTACAGTGCCAGTGAAGTGGTTCAAAGGAGGAGCTCCATCCTCCTTTGCTCTCCAGCCGGCAAGAATTCGGCTGTTTTTCCAGCAGCTGTTCTTCCCCCGCCGTACAATTCGGGCCAAGAGTTTTGCCGGGCATGCCCGACCCCGTCTGAGGTGGGGAAGCTCGAGCCAACTACCGTTCATCGTGGAGAAGACACCGCTTAATGGCTCCCCCGACCCGCTAGAACTCCCCAGCCCTCTGGTTCCCACCTCGCCACCCGCCGAGCAAGGAGGAGCGCGCCGAGGAGGAATCCGCACAGGGAGAGGGGGAGGAGGGTCGAAACGTTCTCTGGGGGCTGCAAAGTCTAGCATGTCCTGTCCCTCCGGGGAGGCTTGTTCCATGGGAGAAAGACGCGTCACCGTCAACCGGAGAACCCCTGAGAAGAGCGGAGGGCCCCGCCTGGAGGAGGACATCACCGTCATCGACGACAACCCCGTGCTGGTCGTTCCCGTCCTTCAGGAGCCAGAACCCAAGCCCAAGCTTCAGCTGCCCAGCGTCAAGCCCAAGGGAGGCGGAGCTTCCAAAAGGTGGGCCACGCTTCTGTAGCTTGCTACCCACCTTTTCTACTCCATTCATCTGTCCATGCACCAACACCTCATCACCAACAGCAGCTAGGCTCGCTCCATTGCTTCCCCGTATTTCTTCTTGATTGATCATCTTGACTACTGATCACCAGTAAACGCGTTCCGTCATGTTACACTGGTGGTGATTATCTCGGCTTTTATCCCCTTTCTGCGTGTCGTGGTGCAGGTGTATCATTGTACATGTGGTTTGTTTTGTACCAGTGTGTGCTTTGTGTCTTGTGTCAGTGTCGTCGAAATCATGCAAATCCAGGCCTGCATCCTAAATGTATTTTGTTTCTTTTTTTAGGCAAAGCGTTGACATTTTAACAATAATTGTTTTTTTTAAATCCAATCGATGGATTTAATGCAAATTCAGCCTTGACGATCTACACAGAGGGAAAGCCGATATTCCTTTAAGAATAGTAAGAAATTAAATACACCAATTACTTGAAAATTCTGCAGCATTTCTGAAAACACTGCTTTTGTTACATTTTTTACACACATTTGTTATTCTTGTTTCAATCCTACTTCACTTCAGATATAGTTAACCTTATGGAATGAACTAGTAGATCTCCAGAAATTAAAGAAAAAAAATACCTACTTGGAATCCATATTTAGACTTGTTAGTATATTGCCACGATTCTATTTTTGACGACCGTTTTCGATTTCAAGACCTTTACATATTTTTTAAAAGAGCTTGTAATTGATACGGAGAAGGTTTTCTCTGATTATCAAGCACCTGTTAACCTGTATTTAACGCGGTTTCGCTGCATGTGTAGATCTCAACGGTTTCCATCCCGATGCTCGCGAATACAGCCTCTCAGGTCCGAATCGCCGGTTGATTTAGTCTGTGTAGAGATTTTTAGTTTTTTGTTCGATGTATGGCCTGGAAACTCGAATGAGAACCATCGAACAACACGCTATTCACGAAGCAGCATCAAACATAATAATAATAATAATAATAATAATAATAATAATAATAATAATAATAATAATAATAATAATAATAATAATAATAATAATAATAAAGTCATATTTCACAATTTTACTGTGTCGCAAGTTAAGCATCGTCCAGTGCAGTTAGCACTTGGATGGGTGACCGCAAAACGTGAAGCGACAAATAACAACGCCCCCAGTTGACTCAACTATGACTAAGTACCTACTCTCCTAAGGGTGGGGAAGGTGAAGTAGCGAGGGAGAGAGATGGGCATCACATTCATTACGCAGGCCTAAGATAAGTGTGATCTCCAACATCACGCTCCCCTACGGCCACAGGCTATGGGACTACCTTTACCTTTTTACCTTTCACAAGCGAATAAAGTGAAGTGATGGAACGAAAGACAATATTTTATCACCGTTTTAAAATATAAAATTCGATTTTAGTTGAACATTTATTGAGCAGAGCCTGGACTATATTTCGTCCTTATCAATAATGCAGCTGTGTTTTCCCCTTTTGGCAAGTATGTCCCCTTATTTGGGTTCAGCGTTTCATATTATTAACGTCCGTTTAAACTTTGTTCCCACAAAGAATCCAGTGGATGTGTGAAGCAGATCGTAAAGAATGTATCATTTGCTTGGCCAAGTACCTTTTATAAATAAGTTGGTTTTTAATTCTAGAAATAGTTCATGCACTTTAGCGTACCCTCCCAAATGCAAATGTTGGGCACCTGTTTATGTCTTGAACTCGTACTATTACCTGGGTTCTAGATTGGCTTACTTTGCTACAGAGTTGTTTGATGGTTTTCATATTTGCACGCACCACAAACATTCGAGATGGCAGTTGAAAACGTGTCGTTATACCGTTCGAATGACGGAAGATTTTAGCCCACTCCGTTCCTCCCATGCGTTTTGACCGTGTTCATTATTTCTCTTTTCCTGCAGCACCGTTTGGTGATATTACGTCCATCTTCCCCAATCCACATCCGCAGTTCACATTTTCCAATCATTTTACCTTAACTGCAGATTTTACATAAAGTATGCTCAGGCCACAGAGGACAATTCTCATACATGACATTTAAATTATCCATTTCAACCAGTTCCCATCATTGAACGAATCTATGCAGCACTGTTTTCTACTGTCATGTGTATATATCTGTGTTTGTATCCGTTACGCTAATCGTCCGTTGTTATTTAATTATATTTGTAATGATGTATGCAATGTTCGGGTAAATAGAGGATATAGTTGTACGCACTGATTATGTTAGTACAAATCGAATAAAGTTACCACTACGAAATATTGATTGTACAGTGTTAAATCATGTATAGTTAACTGTAAATTGTGATTGCATAGGGTTAGCCCAAGTTAGATTTTTTTGCAGAAAATGCAGGTACGTATTTATCAGCTTTATGAATAAAAAAGTATTTGCCACATTTCTTATAGTTGAATCGTTGCACTACTACAGAGACATATATTATACTAGGAATCTGTCTTTATTGTAAACGACAGAACAGGAAATGTGATTATCACATAAGTGTTGACGTGTTCTCCAAAGCACATCACCAGACTGTTCTTTTTTGTGTAGATTTCATGCCTTGTTCACAATTTGAAAACAAGGTGTACTTACACACGAGTAAGGAAATAGTTATTTCGTTCTCATGGATTGACTACCTATTCTAAGAAAGTTATTGTATAAGTGTGTTTGTTGGTTGTTTTTTTTTAAAATTGTAACGCATAATTTAACGGAGTGTCGAAAGCCAAAAGTGATATGCTTTGGAGAACACATAAATTCAATATTATCTCGTGCTAGCATGCGCTATTCGTTAAAACTATTGGTCTAGACTTTTTTAAAAGCCAAAACACTCATCTTGTAACAAGGGAACAGCGTGTACACGTCTTCACAGTGCAGTTGGAGATACTTTTTTTATGGATTATAAACGGAATGGAAGTTTTGCGCCAGCCGTCAACGTCAGTACGTATTTTGACGTTGAGTACTATTTTTCTTTGGAGTTATTGGTTGAACATTTTGATACTTTTCTGTCCATGCACTGACGCATGGGTATGCTACATTTAAGCCCTTTAATGTGGTTAATTTACGAAATCACGTAATTTCTGAAAACTGTATTATTATGTTCGAACTGCTCTTAAGTAAGATGGTTTATAATGTCCAGTAGGCTAATACTATCATTCATCCTTGTTACTCATCTCTCATTTGAAGCTGCATCTCTCTGATGACTGTTTTTATTGCATCTCTCTCTGTCTGTTATCTGTGCGTTCGTAATGCTAAGCTTGCGTTTATTTTAAGTACTGTAGTATATTTAGTCAAAGCCATACTAAAATATGGTAATTATATGTATCTTATTGACTTGCATCTTTTTTCTTCTGTGAAAAATGCTAGCAGTGCTTTTTAAGGATCTGGGAAATGTGTTTTATTGCTTGTTTTGCATAAAGGAAAACAAATCCTAAATTATTGTCTGAAGCGTTATGCAGCGGATATTAGCTATAATCTCTATCAGCTGCTCCCGATTAGAAGGCCTTTCCTATGGCTGTACTATGATTCACTGCACTTTGTTAATCCCAAGGAAATTGCCGATAACAAGTGTCAATGTTCAATTTTAAAATGTGTTGACTCTCTCTCTCTCTCTCTCTCTCTCTCTCTCTCTCTCTCTCTCCCCTCAGCTCTATCTCTCCCCCTTTTCCTCTCTCTCTCTCTCTCTCTCTCTCTCTCTCTCTCTCTCTCTCTCTCTCTCTCTCTCTTTCTCTCTATCGCAAAAATCTCAAAAGATTATGACTATAATGACATCTTTCCAGCACTTCAATCCTCTTAAAATCGCTTTAACGCCGTGCGTGTCTGTGTTAAAAGTGCGGACCATGTCAACTTCACTTCCCTTGAGATCTGTCGTTTCTAGTGCAAAATGCTGTCATCTGACAGAATTCAACGTAAATCGTTTCATGTTTTGCGTCATTTCTCTCCCCCTCTCTTCTCACAATTCTCGGAGGTGTGACGCGACATCCGGGCCTCCCTTTGATCATGTGACAACTTCCTCTCGCAGAACGGGCCCATTGGATGAAAGAGGGGACTTGGGATTGGGACACATGCAGGCGCTTCCTTCATTAGAAAAATGTCACTTGAAGAGACGCTAGAGCCACATAATCGATGTGTAGACTATATTTTGTTTTCTTCTGATGCTTTTAATGAAGTGGCCTTTCTCCTGATTTGTCAGTCAGAAATTGAAGAGCAGTAGGCCACTTGACTCCTTTAAAAATAAAAATCTTCGTAATATTCGATTTTTCTTTCTGATTTGGCAGTAAATGTGTTGTTTAAATAGATCTTACATGCGAGATCTGACATACTGTAGAATTATGTTTTAATAATTTGTAGCATTTTAAGGCCTTAAACTTCCTCTTGACTTGGCAGTGGAATTTGAACAGATGTTTCTGACAGATTGGGGATATATTCCCCTCCACCCCCCTCATACCCCTTCCTCTTCCCTTTTATGATCTTAAGAAGACGATGGCGGGAATCGTCAGTTAGAATTTGAAGATAGTTTCTTACATTATATATAGAAACTATCTTCAAATTCTAACTTACGAACCCGCCATACATCAAATGTTATCTTCTTTTATAAATAAATTATATATGTATATATATATATATATATATATATATATATATATATATATATATATATATATATATATATATATATATATATATATATATATATATATATATATATATATATATATATATATATAAAGAGAGAGAGAGAGAGAGAGAGAGAGAGAGAGAGAGAGAGAGAGATTTTATTTATTTATAACAGAGGATAACATTTGATGTATTCAGTGGCTTTGCCTCCTTCTGTCTGTTACTCTCTGTCTCTCTCCCTCCCCCCCGTCTCTCTCCCTCCCCCCCCCCCCCCGTCTCTCTCTCTCTCTCTCTCTCTCTCTCTCTTTCTATCTTCATCTGTACCTCTCTCTTCAAACGTATCTATCTCTTTCTTTCTCTCTTTCTCTCCCTTTCTCTCCCTTTCTCTCTCTCTCTCTCTCTCTCTCTCTCTCTCTCTCTCTCTCTCTCCGTTCCGATATTCCTTTTGTTCCTGTCCAGTCATTTGCATTTGTCGGAAAACTTTAGGACACTGCGGATCGATGTTTTCCTTTTAATCTGATTAGATTTTTGTGTGAAGCGTACGGACAGTGAAAGAATACAATGTCTACATTATCTTCTTGAACATTACATTGTATTACGAAAATTTTTTTAACACAGAGCAATGAATGTCGAGAGAATAACCCCACACATATAAACACCATCATTCCGCCACTCACACTGAAACCTCCTCCGCCCCTAATCCTGCCTACCCCCAACTTCCCTTAATATTAAATTTGCGACGATTTATTATTTAATGTGTTCCTATGTGTATACATTATTTTTAAAGCAAAGACTGCACGAGGTTCTATGGATGAGTGAATACAGGGTATTCCAAAAGTCTTGGGCACATTTCGACATTGAATATTTCCGAAACTATTAAGGATATAAAAACGCATCTGGTAAATTCAGAAAGCTTGTAATCTCAAATTTTACATGGAATGTTCAAAGATGTTCAATGTGAGCACCATTGGTCACACGACACACATCAAGCCGATAGTCAAATTCTTGCCAAACGCGTCCCAGCATTTTCTAGTTGAGTTAACGCCATTAATGGGTCTGAAAAGAAATTTTAAAAAAATCAACAGCTGTACAAAAAACTTAATGTAATTAGCTTTAAAATGGCACAACTTTTATCTTACTACCATTCATGGTAATTGAGATATGGGCACTTCAAATGTGCCCAAGACTTTTGGAACACCCTGTAAAGGCAGGGTATTGGCTACCCATTCTTCTGAATATACCGCAATTCTCGTCTTTATCTTTCCTCAGTTTTTATCATTGCAGTTCTTTCCTCTTCCTTCCATCCATACTCCCCCATCCACTCTTCGCTCTCATCATCCCCCCATCTCTTCCCCTTCCATCCCTCCACGCACCTTTTGTGACTAATGTCGCTACTACTTTACATCTATATGTGGCAAAGCTCTGCGTTGTTCGTTTCATTTGAATGCAACACTGAAAAGAAGAATTGAAAAAAAAATGGTCAAAGAACTATTCCTTTTAATTTAAATTTAATGTGAGTCCTCTAAGATCCCCCCCCCCATCCTCGCCCTCTCTCCCAGTCTCACTCCCCTCTTGTTAACCACCCCCCTCCGTCCCTCTCCCCCTTTCCTAGCCGCTTTTTTATGCTTCAGTCTTTTTTTGTCTTATTGTTCTTGTCTTTTTTTATTTTATTTTTAAACGTGTCCTGTCTTTTCTTCTCTAACCTTTCTTTCTTTCTTCCTTTTTTTTCTTTCTTCCTTTCTTTGTTTCTTCTTCTTTTCTTTTCTTTCTTTCTTTCTTTCTTCTTCGTTAGAATCATTCCTCTTCTTTTACCAATACCTTCACTCCATTTACGCTTTTTATCCAATCTTCTTGATCCTCTTCTTTCTCCCCTTCCTCTTTCTTCGCCTTCTTCTAAAAAAGAAATCCTGGACAAAAACTTTTTTCGTAAAGAAGTCTGGGAACTAAAATTGTTATTAATCTAGGGGAGAGGGGAGGGAGGAGGGAGAAAAGAGAGGGGAGGGGGGATGGAGATGTTTTATTAAACGGAGAGAGAGGAAAAAAAACGAGAGTTATCCGTTTCTGCTGCAGAAGAAATAAAGGCTAAAAAAACGTCACATAATGTCGTAGAAGGGGAGAAAAAAATATAAAATATATGGGGCTGAAAATTTTATCTCACATGATAGAAGGGGAGAAAAACATTGATAAATATATATGGGGCTGGATGAGAAGACAATCAAAACACACAAAACAATACACTCTACAAAAACACGAAATTCTATCTTCAAATTAAGTCAAAACATCTAGATATATTATAATTGTGGACATTAGAACTAAAAACACGAATGGATAGACGGGAAGTTATAGGTTGCTGAGATGGAATAGTATAGGAGGGAGGGTATAATTTCAGTATCAGACTCACACACACACAATTTTTTATTAATGAGAGTCCTTGGGACTCCCAGGTATAAAATTTTAAAAGTCCTTGTGCAAATTTTGAGAGTCCCCAAATCGGTGGATGAACGGGTTTTGGGCCCAGTCAACCAAGTCAGAAGTGACATGATCGTGTATGATAGAATCAAAGAATGGATTAACGAAGATTTCTTTTGTTCAGTGAATGTATTGCTTGGAGGAAGTTTACAATGCGCGCGCATGCGATTTTTAAGGACGACAACTCCCGACACAATCTTTAATCGTCTGCAATGGCAGTCTCAGTTGGGTTCTGATTTTGATTATGCCGTGAATTAGTTCGCCACTCGTTGGTCGTATTTATGACTTCAGCGATTCCAAAAAAAATGTGTGCGCAGGACGCACACATGCAAATTTTCCTGCGTCATTTTTCATATTTTGTGCGTAATTGACGCACTACTGTGCGTAATCGGGAACACTGCCCGGGTATGTGGGTGAATTTGCCGGTAAATTTAATCAGAGTGAGCATCTGTGTCTGTGAGCACTGTCAAAAGATTCGAACATAATGAGAGGCGAATAGGTGTATATGCCTCATGATGTGCTGGGTAGACGGAAACTAAAAGCTTAATCTAACTTCGGGTAAATCAAACATTCTGAATGCATGAGTCAGATCATCCGAGGCTTGCACAGAACTAGAATAAAGGGAAAGCACGGGGAAACTTACTGATACGCTAGATGGATGTACAACTTTCTTTGCAAGTGCGGGTAACTCGCGAGGTGAACTTTAGAACGGTGGACATCGGCCAGAGCGTCTGAGGCTTGCGAAGAACAAGTAGCACGCTAAGCTCGCCTTCGGCCGATCTGAACGTTTTACCAGACGCTGGATAAATGGACACTCTCTAACAAAAAGGAAATCTGAGTGTAGTTGAGCAAAACTAGAGGATTGGAAGTTGCTGATGCTTTTAATGACGGTAAAACTACAGAATGGGATTTGTGCAGCGAGTCCATTAATGCTCTTTTCTTTTTCTTTAAAAGGAAAATTTATTGATTTGAGGGAGGAGAGAGGGGGGGGGGTGAGCTGTAAACAATCTTGGTGCGTGTGTTTCTGTGTGTATTCGCGCGTGCATGCGCGTGTGTGTGTATGTGCGCGCGTGTTTGTGTGTGTAACCTCGCGCGCGGGCGTCCTATTTTAAGAAATAGGCAATGGACAAGGCGGAGAGTTTTCTGTTCCCTTTATCCCACTACGATGACAAAATGTAGACTTTATATTATCGATTTTGTTGTTTAATTAAATTATATTTGGAGACAAAAATCCCTCCAGTAAACTACTAGTTTTAAAAGCTTTATATACTTCTCGGAAAATCCACTCGATAATTTCACTCGAAATGTCCTTATGTGCGTATGTGTGCATACGTGAGTGAATGCGTGATGGCGTGTACGTGTGTACATGCGTGTGAAGAGTTGAGTGTGTGCGTGTGTGTGTTTGTTTGTGTGTGTGCGTGTGTGTGTTTGTTTGTGTGTGTGTGTTTGTGTGTATGCATGTGTGTGTGTTTGTGAGCGTACGATGGGTTTCTTTGATTCATTTATTTTGTTTGAAGAATGACAGTGTGCTAAGCTGCGCTTTACTCCTTACCATTCCTATTGTATCTTTACTCAGGATCATTTTCTTCTGTGATATTGCATATAACTATAAGCCAAGAGTAGATTTTTTTTATTGTACTTGGATGGGTGACCGCAAAACCTGAAGCGACAAATAACAACGCCCCCAGTTGACTCAACTGTGACTGAGTACCTACTCTCTTAAGGGTGGGGAAGGTAAAGCAGCGAGGGAGAGAGATGGGCATCACCCTCATTACGCTGGCCCAAGATAAGTGTGATCTCCAACATCACGCTCCCCTACGGCCACAAGGCTATGGGACTACCTTTACCTTTTTACCTTTTACAGTAATAAAATGTATGGATAAAATAACTACAAGTAGTGGCGTGGACATTTAATTGCGATGCACGCAACTCAAGGAGCTGCTTAGCCAGACCAAACCACTGGGTTGTACTTCCAGAGACTGACAGTAAGTCGGCCGCTCAAGCTTTGTCCAACTTATTTTGCAGACAAAATTCGGAAGATTAGAGAAGACCTTGATTCTGCTGATCTTCCGCCAAATCTTCCGGTAGAATCAACCGAGTTTGACGGGCGGCCGCTTTTACAGTTTCGAACTGTTACGGAGGAAGATGTTCTAAAATCCTACATCGTCCGCTGTCGACCCCATGCCTCAAGCACTCATGTTTGAGTTCTTGGATGTCATTCTTCCTATCATTATGCTACTTATCAACAGCAGCTTGCAAACCGGTCACCTGCCTAATTGTTTGAAAACTGCAGTCATAAAGCCTTTGCTTAAGGAAACGAATCTGGATCCAAGTGCACTTGTAAACAATTACATGCCGGTGTCAATCCTCCCTTACCTTTCAAAACTCTTGGAGCGAGTTGTGTCCGACAAGATAGCTCTTCATTTAAATGTCAATGGTATATTGGATAAGTTCCATGCCGCCTACCGTTCGGGCTTCAACACAGAGACAGCATTACTGCGAGTAATGAATGATCTGCTGTGTAGTGTAAATGATGGGAAGTTAGCTCTGCTAATCCTCCTGGATCTGAGCGCTACCTTTGATGCTATCGATCATCGTCTCCTTCAAAATTGAGAATGGTATTGAGGGTGTGGCCCTGGAGTTGTTCTTTTCATAACTGGCCAGTCCGTACAAGCATGTGAGAGTGGGTTTGAAAGGTTAAGAGGAGACTTTGTTGAGCCATGGTGCACCCCAAGCCTCGGTTCTTGGTCCGCTGCTTTCCACGGTATATTATCAGTTAGGCCGGGTCATAGACAGTCACCAGATATCCAGACAGCATATTGCTGACGATTCCCTGCACGGAGGAGTGTTGCGGCGACATTAAAATATGGATGACAGCAGACATACTCAAGCTAAATTATGACAAGACTGAGTCATTGTTGTGCTGCTCCCCTTATAATCAGACGGTAGTGTCACTGTGACTCCACAATAGAACTTTTCAACAATGTCACTTAAGTCTTGATATTGACTAAAATTTTGACATGTCATTGCGCATCACATTAGTCTTGAGAACTTGCTATTGTCATCTTTGCTCACTTGGAAAACTTCCTCCGTGGGGATGCCGGGGGTTCCTGTCTAAATAGTATCCCCACTTGGTGTAAAACTCTCCCAAAACTTCTTATTTGTGTATGGGGTCTGTTGGGTCAGCTTGGGTATATTGGACGGTTTCTGCCAAATGGTCAATAGGGCTTTCTATGGTATTATTTTTTAGCAATGTAGACATTTTATATGTATGTGTTTTGTTAATATTTTATAATGATGTTTATATTCTATTTCGTTTTTTGTAAACGGGGCTTCGATAAATTTGAGTACGGCCTCTGCGTCCCTTGCATGAGCTGCCTTTATTTTAAAGTGGCCGGCTGGTGGAGTGCCTTCAGTGTTACCATTAGGATTGTTTCAGCAGAACATTTATACGGATCAGGAGTGAGCTCTCTTTCAAACAAGTTGTGGTCTTGATTCCGCCTTTTGCTGTCCGCTGGACCCTGTAACAATGCCTAACTAACTTGGAAGACTGCTCCCTTTTTCTTACTCAGTCAGTAACAAATGCCATTGCAGTTTCTCTCATACTCTCAAGGCTTGATTACTGCAACAACTCTGGGGTTTGCCTGCTCACAAATAATCGCCTTCAGAAGATACAGAATACAGCAGCATGCATTGTTACTAGAGTCAACAAAATAGAACATATTACTCAGGTTTTACGTTCCCTGCACTGGCTCCCTGTTTGCAAAGAGAATTGACTGTAAAACCCTCTTTATTACATGTCAAGGTGTAAGCAAAACAGCTACTGGACATCTTCAAAGATGTATTAACATTTATGCTATATTAACAGTTATGCTCTTTCCCGCCCTCTCCGCTCATCGTCAACATCACGGCGTGTAGTGCCTGGTAAAAGAAAGGGCACCGAAAAGAAACGATCCGGGGTCAGGTCGTTTAGAAATGCTGCACCTACCCTCTGAAATACGATACCATAGGATATTAAATCGGCAACAGATGTCCACTCTTTTGCGCCGCAAGCTCAAGACCTACCTCTTTTCACGACAGTAACTGGTATATTTTTCCTTGCTCTCCGAAATGGAGGTGTGCCTTATACAAGTGGACATGGGATTGGATTGGATACATTGATTGTTCTGTTACATCTCCATTATTTATATATGTTAAAACCATATAATTATCTACACACAATAAACAATAAGGCAGGCATCATTTCGAAAAGCTGTGATGTACCCTGTCATGTTAATTCCCCTGAGAAGTCTCTAGCAAGGATTTATATTCATTTACTTAAAACCTGTCTCTCTGCAATCCTATTATTAAAATCTGATACTTTGCCCTGGGTTTTTAGACTGGACCCAGGAAAAGAATCAATAAAACCGCCTATTAATAGCGTGACACTTTACATCAGTTGCGTCTCTTTCCTTTAATATCTTATTGGCCCTATTTGTTTGGATCTGCTATATTCGGATAAAATATTGCAGACGAAATGCTATTAAAATTTAACTTTTTGCCCTGTTTTAAAACGGGTCCTTCAAAAAAAAATGAATGCGTGGAATATTTTACTTAAATGCTTTTTTTTAAATAGAAAATCTCCATAAATTGACAACTTTAAGTTTAGTATAAAGCTTTATATCAGTGTAGAACTAGAAGTTATGTCTCTTTATTTCTATGTGGGTTTTCGCCTCCGTAATAAAATAAAATAAATTCTGCTGTATTTGGCTGAAAGTCTGAAACAGTGTAAAATCTTACAGACAAAGTGCAATAGGGATCTGACTCTTTTCTCTCAATTTTAAAACGGTTCGCAATGGAAAAGAAATCAATATTCGAAACATTATACTACAAGCAATTAATTTCAGTAATAGTATGTCGGTATAGCAGTTTTTATTCCGTTTCTATTTTATTACATTATTTTCTTACTTTTTGTTTTGTGGTGAATAAAAGGTTTAGTGGAGGAGTGCGGGTGGGGGGGAGGGGAAAGTGCTGTTCATAAAATCAAAAAGGGTCAAGAAAATATGCACCTTTCATTAAGACCGTCACATCCACTGTCTTAACAATGGGTACACCAGTGTGTGCTAACCATACGAGAAACAACCACCCCAAATATCTAACACATAAAACACCAGAGGGAACACTTACAACATTTTTATTCACACAAACATTACAATACATGACATGATTATTGCTTAAGGTCCAGCGGACTCTTCCGAGCCAAATCAGGACCAGACAACCCCTGATCCGCGTGAAAGATCTGCTGAAACAACCCTAGTGGTAAAACTGAAGGCTCTCCACCAGCCAGTCACTTTACAACAAAGACATCCCACGCAGGGGACGCTGTGGCTATACTCCAATTTATCGAACCCCCGTTTACAAAAACAAAATAGAATACAAACATCATTATACATTATTAACAAAACGCATACATATAAAATGCCTACATTGCAAAATAATAACATCATAGGAAGCCCTAGTGACCACCTGACAGAAAGCGTCCAATATTCCCAAGCTGATCCAACAGACCTCACACACAAATAAGGAGTTTTGTCCCAGAAGAGTTTTCAAGAAAAAAGGTAGGAGACTGGTCTAGCGAAGAAGAAGACAGTATAGCAGACTGATAGAACAGAGCAAGAATGAGAAAGACAGCGACAGTGGGAATTTAAAGCACTAAATTTCCAGAAAGTGGGGATTCTATTTATACTGAAACCCCCTGCACCTCAACGGGGATTCACACAAACTAATCTATACTTGTATATAACTTATTTAACCCACCCGAATCCTTGCAATCGCACTTAACTATATTGAAAACAAAACTAGTAAAAACAACATTACAAAATGAAACGATAATTCTCTTTAGAGTCTTTCTTTCTATACAGCCTATACAAGTTCACAAGTATAGAATATAGAATAGTAAATTATTGAACTAATTTGTACAAAGTATTAATTAGTCACCAATGCTTAATAATATTGTAAACAGTAATGATAATATTTTTCAGAGGCTACTTGATATAAAATGCCACTCCAACTACAGTAAGTAGTTGTAATTTCTTGGAAAAGATAATAACATTGTCTTATTTTATCTTATATATCAATACATGTTGCTCTAAACAACCGGCAACTGACATTCTTTAAAGTTAATTTTCTTCAGCAATTTTGTTTTGAGGAAATAATAAACAACTTTTCCTTTACGGACTTTCTAAGTTAGTCTCGTTGGATGGCAGTCAGATGCTCAGGTCAGTTGAAACACCAGGTTGTTCACATAGGCTCCCCGGTGCTCCCGGTCAAAGTCAGCCACGTCACATCCCAAGATGGAGATGCCAATACCAGGACATTAAGAGATACACAAGAGTAGATTCTTGCATTATTAATCAACCAACATAGGAAAAATACCCACATACTCTTCTGCATCCCAAAACACGTTATTACCCTTCTCTGTTCTATCCAGTATCACGCTCATTTATAAATGATCTCCCTTTATCATAATTGAAATGAACGAACTTCCCAGCTCATTCATAAATTACCTCCCTTTATCATAATTGAAATGAACAAACTTCAAATTATTTCCCTTTAAAACAATTGGAAACAATGTAATTGTAATTTATGAATTATCTCCCTTTTACAATCATCAAAACAATTGATCAAATTCCATTTATAAATTATTGACAAAATCGTTTTCATTTACATTGTACTTCTCTCTACAACGATAGCAAATAATCCAACCCTGTCATGCATAAATTACCTATCTTCACAAACGTTGAAACTAATTATCAAATATAAATTATTTATTTCCTTGCATACAAAAGCCTACTTTCTTCGCTAATATTTTCTTTTCATTCAGAACATAAAATATGTACATGATTATATAACTATGCTTGCACCCGAGCAAAATGGCTACTTTTGAGATTGCCTGCAGGACGTACTTGCGCTACCGGTGCTTTCCTCAGACACGACGACACAACACAAATACGACACAGGTCCGGCTGGATCACAGATGTGGATGATGCATGACTCCTAACAAACCCTTGTGACCTCTGAAAGAAAAGATTTCTTAAATAAACCTAAAGAAAATCATATCCGTGTTTGTTTTTTTAAAAGAAGCTCTAAAAGAAGAAGTACTACCGTCTCTTTGCCTAGTGATCTTTACAGAAAAAATATATTCGTGCATCTAAGGTAGCCTTTACGGTAAAAAAAAAAGAAAAAAATTATGATTCCTTAATAATTCCATGCAGAAAAAAATTATTATGTCTTCTTTTTTTAAATCTATGAACAAAAAAACAACACCATGCCCAGTAAATAGCCTTGTAATCATCTACTTGGTACAATCCAAAAAGAGTGCAGTACATAAAAATAATGATAGATCACATCGGAGTAAAATTTATTTTTGACACTTCACTATAATATGAGGTAGTTTGTAAAACAAAGAAAAAAAAAGATGCTTAAAAGGCTAGTTACAAACAACAACAACAAAAACAACAAATAACAGCACACTGTTATGCCAATAAGTATTGAAAGTGAAGTTTCCAAGATTGTTTTACTTAACGGATATATCAAAGTCATCGTTAATAGAAAGGTCGTGCCTTATTGCTCATTATCTTCTATAATGACCATCATTATACTGCACACACAAATGAAGAGATCAGTGCCCTGATATGTAGATCACTGAAGTAGAAAAAAAAGAACAGGATATTTTTTCGTCTTGCTGATGGTCTGAAGATCGAAGTCTTGCATACTAATGGAATGGATCACATACATGAAATGAATCACATACATAAAGGTTACAGGAATAAAAGGTTGGAGATGGGGGAAAGATAAGGATGAGGTGTAGTGGCGAGGGAAGGCAAAGTTGGGGGGTGGGGGTGAGTGTGTGTGGCGAGCTGGGGGGAACAGGAGGAGTAGGCAAATGGGGGACTTGAAGAATCAAAGAAAACCTAAACGGCAGTTAAACGGAGATCAAACCTATGAGGGGGAGGGTTGAGATAAAGTACAGAACACAAAAGGGAAACCTCTGGGAGAAGACGTGGGCTGGAACCAGGAGATGTAAAAATGATCCTGTCGATCGCAGACAGGGTCCCCAGACGCTTTGATTGACTGACTGGCTGACGAGAAGGGAAAAGAAGCAGCAAAAATGAACAGCTAGCAAAAAAAAATCAATCACTAGACTTTAAACGTTGAACTGTTCGGGGCTCAAGAGAATCTCAAAAAAGATGGATCGGAGTAAGGAGACGATCTGGAAGAGACAGGTGGATTTTGTAAATGAGTGATACAATACAATAACAGAAAATGGACTTTACACTTGTGAGTGTATTGTACGTGTTTGAACTTGGTGCATTTTAAAATACTATCATAATATGTAATTGTAAATGTGGGTTTATTCCGTTGTTGCATAGTGTTGAGTAAACAAAAAGGGAACCAGACGATGAGTTTCTTGTTGGCGGGCAGTGACCTAGGGCGACAGAGAAACATTGAGGACACGTTGTGGCCTGCATGGTGTATTGCGAATGAGTATTACCATTAGTTTTACGGGGGACGGAGGGCTGGTGGTTGTGACAGGGTGGTCGGGTTAGACTTTGTTAACTTTTGGGCATGATGGATATGTCGGGTTAAGGACACAGTGATTATAATCTTTGTGTATTGTAGGCGATGATTTCGTTTTGCGTAGACGTTTGGGAAAGCTGAATGATTGATTTAATTCAGTGAGGGTAAAAGAGAGCGCTCTTAAATAGCATCCTTTCAAGGCCAAAGAGCGTGTCAAGACGCTAGGCCACTGGTGTCCAACGTGCACACAATAGTTTTTCAAAGTCAGCATTCGAACCCACGTCGCTTAAGACGATCTGCGCCTTGGACCACTGAGCTGGCGGCCGCACAGCGATTATAGAAAAAAGTGTATATTTATGGCGATGTATACGTGCGTGTCTGTGAGATATAGGTGAAGACTTCTTTTTGGTAGACTGTTGTGAATCTAGTCACTGATAGGTACAGTAGAAGTAGCGGTACAGAGATCATACTTTCGTAGGATATCGAAACGTCGATTTCCTTTTGATAGATAATTGTAAAACGTTCATGATTGATTTGTAGAGAGGGCACGGTGCTTATATAATGTATTGTTGACGATTTTGTACTAGTGTATGTGTCCAGCACAGTGGCGATGATTTCCTTTTGGTAGACGCAATGATTGATACGTAGATGAAAGCTACAGTTGTTATACTCTGGATGGTGTAGACGATGATCTCTTTTTGGTAGACAATTGTGAAAGCTTTGTGATTGATACATTGAGTTAGGGGTACAGACTCCTACAGGGAGTCGCAGACTAGATAAGATGAATGTAACCTTTTGTTGATCGGAGTCTCGGCATAGCTGCTAGACTGCTAGACATCTTTGTTGGACACAGGAGCGACGAAATGTGTTGATGGATGATTATTTTATTGATTTCTTCGTGTGTGTGCTTGTGTGTGTGTGTGTGTGTGTTTAGTGATGAGGAGTGAGTTGGTTGGAGGATTTATGTGTTGAAAGTTTGTGTGTGCTTGTTTGTGGGTGGGTTGGTTAGGTGGAGGAGTGATTGTTGTGCGTGTATGTGTAAGCTTATGCGTGTAGGAAGTGAGGTGAAAAGCGTTTGGTGTGTGTGTGTAGGGGTGGGGTGGATGAGTGTTTGTTTAGCGTGTGTGTATGTGTGTGTGTGAGAGAGAGAGTTTGTGCGTGTGCGTGTGCGCCTTCAGTAAAATAAGAAAGAAGCCCTTACAACATAATTACAACGCAGCCGTGTCGATATTTTCTTTAAGAAAATAACATCTATGTTCAGAAATCGCCCGTTATTCTATGTCTTTTCATTGTTTAAGCATGTTTTCGATAACTTATAATCATTATGATACATGAAGGGAAATAGATTTTGATTTTAATAGCATCCGTTTTGATTCATTCATGAACAATTACCACAGAACGAGTTGAAACAAAACAACATGGAAAGATGTATCTCTTTGATATGAAGTAATAAAGCTGGGATGAACAGAAGTAGGTGCTAGATAAGATAGTAAGAAGGAAAGACAGATCGTATTTCTTACTTATATATTATCTTCCTTTCTTGGTATTGACGTCGGTTTTAAATAGATCTAGATAGAAAGTGTAGGATAAGCACCATTACTAGATGCGAAGGAATAAAAATCATAGGGCTAATGTATATTTCTAATTTCTTATTTATCTACTAAGAAATACAGAAGTCTTCCTTCTTCCTCACTATCTACTGGCTTCCGCTCTTGGTATTGTCGTCTGCTTGAGATGGATTGGCCGTGTAGGTATGGTGACCGTTTGGGTGTCCCTGGGACATAGGGTAATTGAGGATGTCTGAAGAGGTTGCCCTGAAAATCAAAGAAGAGAAGCTCGAGGTAGCATGAAGATGACCAGAGGAAATACGGATGGAGGGAATGAGAGAGAGAAAGAGAGAGAGAGAGAGAGAGAGAGAGAGAGAGAGAGAGAGAGAGAGAGAGAGAGAGAGAGAGAGAGAGAGAGAGAGAGAATTATTTTATACCAGGAAGACACCATAATTCTTTTTTGTTTCTCATAGAGTTGATGTCCAAATGTTAGATGACACATACAAATAATGATAATAATATCTTTTTTTCCTTTAATTCTACCTAATCCAATGATACATACAATTAATGATAATAGCATCCCGTATTCTTCAAATTCTACCTAATCCGATCACGTAATAATAGTGCTTTTTAAATCACACTGTTTATTGTCATGGCCAAACTCTCTCGCCCCCCCCCCCCTACCCCCTTCCCTCCTCCGCTGCTAAACCCCCAATCTTCGCGCACGCACACACACACACACACACACACACACGTACAAACGCACACACACACAAACACACACCCACACGCGTTCACACATCTCTTCCCGCCTACACTGTGAGCAAAGGTTCTACATTGACAAGAGAAAACAGTCCGCGAGAGGCGTGGTGGTGTCAAGGGAGAGAGGACTGCGTGCCACAGACCAGGAATCACGAACGACAACCCAGCACAAGAGAAGCATAGAAATCTCCTTCTACGGGCCAGGAATACGTCCAAAAGCAGCAATAAAAGAACCGCACAAAAAGAACCCAACGTTCCAATGTTGCCAAGGATTCTGAAACAGGAAACAAAATCAAGACCATGGTGCTGGATTAATGGAAGAAAAGAGTTTGAGGCACATGGGAAAACAAAACTAGAAGGAAGAGAAAACAATCTGGTTAATTTATTTTTTGTTATTATTATCTCTATTATTTGTCTTGGTTTTCTTTCTTTCCCTTTTTTTTATGAAACTATCTTGGAATGCTGTTATGCATGTACGATGAATAACTCTGTATGTCGCTTCTAAATGTGCTCTAAAAGTCGACTCTTTATGTGCTTCTCTGAAGTCGTTGAAGAGTTTAGTTGACTGTCTCATGCAATATCTGTAACCACCAGCCCAACTGGTGTCTGATATTCATGTTTATTTCCTACTAAATCTAAGCTTAGACATGTTGGAGGGGTAAACAGAAACCTCGTATTTTCAAAATCTGGAAAGAAGCAGACGATGGGTGCTGAGCAAAGCATAGTAATTGAGAACTGGCGAAGAAGTCTTAGGGGCGGGCTCCATTAGAAAACAAAACATACATTTAAAAAAAACAAAGATTTCACTAGGATGAAAATGTTGGGTTTAAACTTACTAATCTAACCTTGTATCTTGCAGCTTGGGAGAGAAGATGTTGGAGCTTATGGAGGGGGAGGAGGAGGGGGAAAGGAAGAGAGACAGACAGAGATGTGCGCCAAGACAAACATAATTTAAATAGTCTTGCAGTCAGGCGTTAACCTTCAAATGTGTCCTTCTACTAGAGAGAGACAGACAGGCAGGCAGAGACAGAGAGAGACAGAGAGATGAGGACACAAACAAGCATACATGCAGATACAGAGATGAAATGAGGATTATGCGTATGAGGGGGAAGGGTTGGGATGGCGCGGAAGTGACTTGGGTCTCTTCAGGGCAATTTCGGGGCTAATGAAGTCTTGGGAGTTCTTTCCAAACACTCCACACCTACCCAATCTGGTCAGCCAGCCCGCTCCGACAACCACATCGGGAAGTCAAGTGCATCCAGAACCGCGAAGGCATTCGTTGATTTTAGCTGCTTCATTTTATACCCTGCTTGTTATTTCTGCCCCTTGCTTGTTACATGCTTCGGTTCGCTTCCTTTACCCAACCTACCCCTCAGTGTCCTCACCCCATATTTTTTTTTACAGAGAAAGATTGGGAAAGCGGGTGTGTTAGAGTGAAAGGCGGGGTAGGGACGGGGAAGAGAGAGTCGTTGCAGGCAGTTTCTCAATAGAAATAAAGCTTATATATGACAGTGAATACATTAATGTGGAATTAAACTCAAGTCATAATATGTTCTTATAAATTGTTTTAGGGTTGTTGTCGTGGCCGACGATTTTGAATGTGAAATTACTGAATTAAATCACATTACATTTAACGACTGGAAGAGTTTATTGAGGAATTAACGATGTCCTTGTCTCTTTGGGGTTGGAGTTGTGTCCTTTTGGAAAATGGATTGGTAAAATAGGCAACAGTGCATTTGACAAATGCGCATCAAGCAGCAAGTTGGCGCACGGAAGTTTGATTTTGATTCTGTTTCTGCCAGCGCCTTGAGTAGATCGTTGAAGTGGTAAGTACGCTATAAAAGACATTCCTTTTAACTATCGTTTCTGCTACACTATAAGGGTCGTCCAAAGCAGAATTAGAGCTGTTAAGGCCCTAGAATGATTCACAAGCATGATCAGCATACAAGCAAAAAAAATTCTTACATGTAGATTAACTCAGAGTTACGCCAATGAGCGAATCGTAAACTCTGAAATTCTGCATTGTTCGGCGCGAATGAGCCAATCGTACTCTCTGGTCGAATCCTGTGTGTTTCCAGAACTCGGCGCGGCGCGAAAGAGCAAATCGTAAACTCTGGACCCTTGTGTTTGACTACGGGAATTGTTCATTGAACGACAACTCCTAATATTGCCTTTCCCGTTCCTCAAAAGCTCTTTACATTCTTGGCAACCAATCCACGAGGTCTTCGAGACTGTCTGAAAAGAGGAACTTAAGGGTAATTGGAATATTGGAATACGACCGGAACATTCAAGGATAGTTGACCGACTGAAAATGCCATGAAATATTCTAAATATTTTCCGACACATTGATTTGCAAGTGTGTCGCTTTATTATTGCATTAATTCATAATTGAAGAGTTATAGAAAAAGTTGCTTTTTTAATAGCGGTGAACATTAGAAATGTGCTTGGGAATAACATAACTTTGGATCTATGTGTTGCATTAATATTATTATGACTACGGAAAAGATACGGATTCATAGTTTACATCCGACACTGAATTTTGATTTTTATATTGATTTGGTTATTGCAATATCATCATCAACATCATCATCTTCATCGTCGTCGGCGTCATCTACATCATAGCGAGCACACCGAAGTGCTTGAAATAAAATGTAACCTGTATCTCGGTTGCAATTCTGTGCAATGACTTAATCCTGTTCTCTCTCTAGTGATATCCCTCGTGCATATTGGGCAATTTAGATCGGCTTGTAGGGATGATTGCATTTCAGTTTTCCAGATCTTCCCTAAGAATCTGCCAAGGGATTTAATCCTAAAATCAGGAGGCTCTTTTTTATTGCTTCTTTTCTCTTCCTCAGAAAAACCATATTTTTTTTAATATATTTTTCTGTTCTCCCATGTGTTTCAATGAACTCTATTAGTTTAACTTGTCTTTCATTTATCCGTCTTTCCTTTATGTTCGTTACCAAGGCAACCTGGCCTTGCATAACTATATGCTGTAGATGTTTTTTTTTAGTTTAAAGGAGAAACAGAAGGGAAAAGATTGCAACGAAAGACTGTCTTTTGTTATTGCAACCTCAATTTCTGTTTGTCTTTGCTGATCTCGAGTTATATTTCTTCCTTTTTTTGTAACCTATTTGTGTTTGGCGCTCTTAAACATTTATTTTCCACTTGCGTATATAGTTTCTGGACAAACTGTTTTACGCCTCTGAATATCTCTTCCGATATTCCCGTTTATTCTTTATTTAAAATGTCCCCTTTTTCAGTTGCGAATACTGCGCAAAACATTTTTAGTGTTTGATTTGCCGACTTAAGGAATTTGAATTTTTAGCTATGAATCGAGTCCTGGTGCAAAATTTGAAATGTTGGAAATGTTTGGTTTTTGTCACCGTTGTCAGCAGGCGTACACGTAGAAGTAGTCATTATGCCCGTCTAGTCAGACAAGACAGTAGAAGAGGGGGTTAGTTTAAAATTAGATGTGGGGGAGGGGCTGTAGGATGAGAGAAATTAGGGGGGGGGGGGGCAAGGAGTGGGCGGAATACAGACAAGACAAGAGATGGAATAAGGGAGAGATGGTTGTGGGACATTGGCGCTGGTTGCGGGGTAGGTGCTGGAAAAGGGGGATTGGATGTTGAGCAGACAGACCTAGTAGGTCACGAGCCTTGACGTGCTAGACCTACACATGGTGCCGATACCTTCAAGTCGTATTTGGCAAATGGAGTTCAGCTACGATTCCACTGGATTGCCGCCCCCATCAAGTTCTCACACACCTTGGTCACTTTAGATTTTGAGGGTTTGTTCAAGGTCTCCTCTCTGAAAATCCTTAACGGGAAAAGAAGGGACCATAAATTGAAAAAAAAAAAAAAAAAAAAAAAGAGGGTTTGCCGACAAAATTTTGTACTACATACTTTTTGGGGTCATGAGGTCATAAGATAGCTTTCAACAAATAAAGTCTGTGTGTGTGTGTGTGCGTGCGTTTGTGTGAGTTTTCACATTTGGAACACAGGTTATTAAAAAAAAAAGAAAGCAACAACCAACTCGTAAGAATTACCAAATTATTAAAGACACACAACAACCTCAGAACACCCTAGTTTTGAATCAACATTTTTTAAGGAAATGAATTAATGAATGAAAGCTTATATACCGCATAAATCTTCCACACCCGGAGGCGTGCTAGCAGCGCTTTTTTATGGTTTGTTTCGTTTAATGGCATACGACATTTGAGGATATGATTTTTTTGGGGGGGTGGGTGAATGGGGGGTGTTAGATTAATTATTGTGCTGTTTAGTTCTTTATCTAAGTTGTGATCCTGATTATGAAAGGAAGCGTGCACAACATCTTTATATTGTTTTAAAATGCTTTCTGCTTTTGGGTGCGTTTGTAATACCTTGTTATAGTTTTTTGTTGTTTCAATAATATATCAAACGAAACAAATATAATTGAACAAACGCGCTGCAATTTGGGCCCGCCCAGTTTTTATTGCACTTAGCCCATTGGGTGCATGATCGCTAGAATAGCGAACATGGGTAATGATAAATTTGCATAGGCGTGCTTCCAAGTTGTGTTTTTCGTACCGTTCCAAAGCGAAGATTTTACACACAAAAAAAGTTAGCGAATGTCCTGCTTCTTGGATTGGTACTATTTTGCCACTGTCGGGTACATGCCTACGAATAAAGCCCAGGCGGATGAAGAAAACGTTGGAGAGCATGCTTCCCCGTGGTGTATCGTGGAGCTCCGAGCGAGGACTCAACAATAGCCGGTGGAAATACCCCCTTACGAGTTTCACGTGCAACCGAACGTGCCCCCGTGTCTCTCTGTGTTTACTCAGATCAGTCGCTAGCTAGCCTGGCAGTTTTTTGGGGAGGGACTGGGGCGAAGAAGAAGAAGAAGAAGAAGAAGAAGAAGAAGAAGAAGAAGAAGAAGAACCTCTAACAGCCATTCATTTCTGGGGTATTACGACATCAGACTCGTGCATAGGAACTTATAGATAACCAAAGGGAGACGCCTCACAGGCATAGGCGCTCGCGTGTCCAGATACAAGCCCCTGTGGACTCGGGTTACGACCTTTGAAGATCATATTAAGTCATCGCGATCCACGTTTATATCGTGTCATGTACTCTGTGTTAAGGGATTAATGCTTTTTTTGTATTTTATAGAAGTCACGTCTCATAGAAATGTTTGTTTTCCAGAGTATCGCAATCCTCTCTCTCTCTCTCTCTCTCTCTCTCTCTCTCTCTCTCTCTCTCTCTCTTTCTCTCTCTCTCTCTCAGAATTACCATTCGACTCACAAACGCTATTCCCTGATTTATTAAATCTGATCAGTTAGTCAGTCAATCAGTCTGATAAACTTAGCTAGTCAGCCAGATTCTTGCCTGGCTGCGTGCGTATGAGAAAGCGAGCGAGCGAGCGAGAGAGAGAGAGAGAGAGAGAGAGAGAGTATGTGTGTTTGTGTGTGTGCGTTGCGTTTAGGTGTGTGTGTGTGTATGTGTGTGAGTGTGTATGGGTGTACCGCTTGTGTGTGTGATGCAGTATACAGTATATACTGTGTCTATTACAGTATTTTTGGTTGTTTTGTGAAAACGGTGAATTGTGTGTACGGGTCTTTATGTGTCTGGAGATGCGCGCGCATTTGTGTATGTGTGCGTGCGTGTGTGCGTGTATGCGTGTGTGTGTATGAATTTTTCAAACAATCATGTTTTGTGGTTTGGCGTGTGATGACCATGTCTGTGCATGGGTTGCGTGTGTGGTACGTGCGCCTGTGGTTGGTGTTTGTGCGTGATGGCGTTGGTATTTGATGGCGTTTGGGAGTGTACAGCGCAGGTATGTTTGGGGCGTGGGATAATAGTTTTTTTTAAATATATTTTATGTGTTGCATTATTTATCTATGTTTGTTTGTACATGTCATTCTTTTAAAGATATTCTACATTTTACATTTACTACGTTTGTGCAGCCGAAAGGCAAATTTCTATATATATGCATTTCATAGACGAATAGAGTCTCAGTCTCGGTGTAATCCTCTTAATTAGTTGGCGCAATCGTCGTCGTCTTCGCCGTCATCATCATCATCATCATCATCATCATCATCATCATCATCATCATCATCATCGTCATTATCATTATCATTATCATTATCATTATCATTATCATCATCATCTTATTATTATTATTATTATTATTATTATTATTATTATTATTATTATTATTATTATTATTATTATTATTTAAAAAATAAGAAATTCTCAAAGATCAAGAGATTAGTTCCGTCGCCTTGCAACATAAAGTTCAAAATTCGTAGATTTTTTTTTCTCCTTTTCCTACATAAAAATGTCTGCTGTCGGATTTTGGTGTGACATCGCCAAATGTAAATCATCGCCGATGGTTCTGCGCATGCGTGAACATTCAGAGGTCATTTGTCGGAAACGGAAGTCAGTATATATACTGACTTCAGTTTCCGACAAATATGCTGACTTCCATTTCCGACAAACGACCTCCGAATGTCCACGCATGTGCAGAACAATGGAAAGGGGGTGACTGGGGGTTCTAGGATGAAAGACTGCGGGATGTAGGATTGTCCTCAGCGCAAATTAGAGGAGAGAGGATTTAGTATATTTTGAAAGTCGGTCAGTGCAAAACAATACGGCTGCGCACAAACGTTGAGGAAATAGACAAACCATAAAAGATTGGTATTGGATATTTATTAATGTGTACAACACTACACCGCATTTTCAATGCATCTAATATATTGCTTTGAAAAAATAAAACAAATACCAACCAGTTTGATGCATGTTTTTATCTAGGGCGGTTAGCAAAACTAATAAGATTTTTGAGGTGGTAAACGTGCTTTACAAGAATAATCCAGTTTAAAAAAGGGGGCTGGAGAAATGAGCCTGATAATTAGGAAGGTGAGTCACCAGAGAAACAGACTTGGAGTGTTCAGGCTTCTTGCCTTAATGCTGTCTAATGGTTCCATGCCCGAAAGATACAAGACTGCTTTCAATCCCCGTGCTCGATCAATGTCGCTGTTGGTTCAGTTCGAAAGCATCCATAGAGGATCAGATGAAGCTCAGCGTCTTCGACCACAGTCTAGTCTTTTCCAACTCTGTCATCTTCCGCAAGAGGCAGAGAGCGATTAGACATTGTCTACATTCTAAAGCCCCACCTCCCACCACCTCCTTACCCACCCAAACCTTATAACGGAAATGCACTCAATGCACATTTATTTTCCAGAAATTTCTAATGCCCCGATGCTAGCTCCCATTTGCCCGTTGCTACTTAACCTTTTGGGCTGGTAGCAATTCACCTTTTGAGCTGTTCTATAACCATGCACCTTTCTTCTTGCGATTATTTTACCTTTTCTTCTTCTCCCATTAAGGCAGCTTAAGTTCTAAAGCTGTGTTTAATGGCATGCTAGTTAGTTAATCATTGTTTATAGGGTCCAGCAGACTGCAAAGAGCCGAATCAGGACCACAACTTGGTTAAAAGAGGGCTCACCTCTGGTCCGTATAAAAGATATGCTGAAACAACACTAATGGTAGGTAGCACTGAAGGCACTCCACCAGCAGTGGCCGCTGAGGGTGTATTCTAATTTATCGAATCCCCGTTTACAAGAACAAAACGGAATATTGACATCATTATATATATATATAGCATTTTCAAGAAAAAAGATAGGTGACTGGTCTAGCAAAGAAGGTAGTAGATTGATAGAACATATTATGAACGAGAAAGAACAAGTGAGAATGACAGAAACTGGGAATTTAAAGCACTAAATTTCCACAAAGTGGGAATGCTATTTATACAGAAAACCCCGGCACACCAACGAAGAAGGGGATGGGGTTAATGGCACGTACACCTTTCTAAGTCGTTTGGTAACATTTTATTAATGTTCTGTAATTAGGACATTAACAAAAGCTTATGTCTTCCATCTTTAAACAAATTTATTTTTCTTACGTCGTAATGTTTGTTTTTATGTCTTTAATTCTTTTACCTATAGTTTCATCCCTCATACTTTGAAATGGACGTCAAATTACGGGAAGTCATTTCATATGGTATTAATTACTTATGTAGATTTAATTCCAGAGACCCTATTGGGATTCAGGGACACTTTTAACAAATTAATGTCTTTTTGATGACGTGCGCTTAATTTTTAAACTTTGAATTTGATCCTTTTGAAAGTTGAAAAATGTCTGTTATTTTATTTTAGGCTATCTTTTTTTCGTATGCCAGGACACAAATAACAAGTTGAAAGAGATCTAAAGATCATTATGTTTAGGACAATCTGAGTGTTATCGTTTGTATAACACCGTTGTTCAAATGATTTTGGCCGTCCTTATTTCGTTACACATTCCACTGATGGTCTGAAGAACAACTTTTATTTCTATTAATACTAATAAATAAACAATTTCTATTAATCATCTCATATATGATCATTTATGACTGCAGTGCAATCGCGCAATATATTACACAACATATTCGAAATATTCAGGATAAAAATATTAATTATTGGATATAAATTGCAAAATCATTAATATACAGTACTGTTGGATGTTTTTCTGTTAAAAAAAATACAGTCAGTACAGATCATTTAATAGGTCTAGTAGATTTTTTCATGTGAAGCATAAATTAAGAACATTGAATATTATATATGTATAAATTCAGAACATTGAATATTATATATATATGAGATATGGTTCGGCTTTTTGCAGTCCGCTGGACCCTACAAAACATGATTAACTAACAAATTATTAGACATAATTAATTTTACTTTCCAAGGATTAGTTAGTAGTTATGTTGGACGTAATTTGTATAAGTTATAATTATTTTACAATTTTACTGTTTAATTGTCCCGTTTTGTGTACGTTGTTTAATCCCTTTCTAATAATAATAATAATAATAATAATAATAATAATAATAATAATAATAATAATAATAATAATAATAATAATAATAATAATGATATTTATATAGCGCTTTTTCTCAATGAACAATATCAGTTCAAGGCGCAGTACTCACGCATTCATTCTAAACATCCGGTTTCATACAAAATAAAATCAGACACTTGCTTCCGAATAAGAGACGAGGGAGGGAGGGAGGAGGGGAGAGCTTAGGATAGGAGATGTTGTGGGTGGTGGCGGTGGTCTGAATCAAAACAAAAACAAAACAAAACAAATGGAATAATGACGACGATGATGGTGGGAGGCAAGATCAGAAACATTTAAGGAAGAGATGAGTTTTCAAGTTGGATTTGAAAGTAGCTATGTTTGGAGAGCTGCGAAGAGAGAGAGGAAGTGAGTTCCAAGTTGAAGGGCCAAGCACTCTCCCTTCATTATAACCATTCCTTTTTTGTTTAATATTTTCCCCTGCTTCCATCAAGTCTAAAATCACTTAGGTGAAAAGAAGTTAAATTGAAGAAACAAACAAACAAACAAACAAGTCTAAAAAAAACAGTCAATAAATCAAGTAAAGAAGTCGTGTTCTACTAAAATAATATTGTAATAAAGAAATATTATTCAATCTATTTAAATGTAACTGTAAATTATAGTCACACGACACCGAAGCGTATAGGCTGGTCACATTATTCTGACACCAGCGAACCAGTTGATTGTAAGGGAAAAATAATATGGTCACACATTGGCCAATCCGGGATTCGAACCAGGTACCTTTCAGTTACTAGTAACACGCTCCACAAACTGAGCTACCCGGCTACTCTCAATCAATCTATTTTCATCGTCTGTAGCTTATAAAGTTTTCCACTAACGGTGTGAAAGGGCCGCCAATCGAAAAATCGCGTACCATTTAATAATATTACAGTCCTCAAGCATGCTGTTTCATACGTACACACTCAGTTTAGCCTTCTTCGTACATAATTACGTATTCCTCTCATGGAACGAAGAATCGGTCAAGAAGTTAAATCTTGAATTTACTATGCTTCACATGGAATTTCAAGTAATTTCTTCTCATCACTATTTTTCTTCAGCCTTCCGTGGTGAGTTAGACTGCTGTTGACGTTTCCGTACTTGGAGTTCAGACTCTTTCCTTTAAAACATTTCACATTTAAAGCGAATTGTCAATTGTCTGTCAAAATGGTCGGTAGCGATTGAGTGCTCAGGCGGAAATCGCTGTTCGTTCAGATTGGGCCCTAGCTTGTGAAAAGAGAAGTGGGTCATGGGATAATAAGAGATTAGGGGTTGAGGTAAAACAACATTTACCGTCCTAACTTCCGAGAATTACAACCTGTCTTCCATCGACCCCCACCACCTGCCACCTATTCTCCCACCCAACACGCCATGTTTCTCACTCCTGTCTCTGCTTTAAAAACATAAACTTTTAACAATTGTTAGAATTGTATCAACATATAATGATGTTTTCTGGGTTTTTAAAGAGTTTTTTTTTCAATCTGTTTTCTGCGGAATTCAGAAAATTCAGTTATATATTATAATGTTCTGCACTATTTGTATATAATTTGAAAGCCGCCAGGCAACTAATATCGGCGACACATTGTGTAACTTTATATTAAATAAGGTTTGGGCACTATTTAAATATGTAACAGTCTCCTTGAATGCTGCCAGGATATGGCACAAAAGATGAACAAACACACAAAAACCCCCACCAAAATACAACAACAATACCCCCAACATGTTTAGATTAATATTTCTCCAGGAAATTGTTTCCCATGATCTATCCAAATAATCCCGCTCGAAAATACGAGAATTTGAGTAATCGGATATTCCCACATATAAACATTATTTGTTATTATTATAATTTATTTGTTAGGTGGTATTAGGGCGAAATGCATTTCGATAGAGAAGTGGCGTCCGTTTTACATATTGCGCTCACCCAATAGACAATTAAATTAACTGTGAGGTAGTCTTGACTGGTTTATCATTCTGATCAGGGTCAAGCCCCCATATTTTATTTTGGTCACACACATACACACACATTCGCACGGATTTCCGTTAGGGTGCCGTGGTTTTCTGTATAAATAGTATCCCCTCTTTGCTGAAATGTATTGCTTTGAATTGCCACTGTTTCTGTCATTCTCGTTTGTTCTTTCTCGTTCCTAATCAGTTCTATCAATCTACAATTTTCTTCGATAGATCAGTCACCTACCTTTTTTCATGAAAACTCTCCCAAAACTTTTCATTTGTGTATGGGGTCTGTTGGGTCAACTTGGGGATATTGGATGCTTTCTGCCAAATGGTCACTATGGCTTTCTATGGTATTATTATTTAGCATTGTAGGCATTTTATATGTAGGTGTTTTGTTAATATTTTATCATTATATTTATACTCTATTTTATTTTTGTAAACGCGGCTTCGATAAATTAGAGTACAGCCTCTGCGAACCTAGCTTGCATGGGAGGCTTTTATTGTAAAGTGACCGGCTGGTGCAGTGCCTTCAGTGTTACCATTAGTGTTGTTTCAGCAGATCTTTTATACAGATCAGGGGTGAGTCTTCTTTCAACCATGTTGTGGTCTTGATTCGGCTCTTTGCAGTCCGCTGTGCCCTATAAACAATGAATGACTAACTAATTAACATACGCACGAACGCACACACTCACTCACACGCACGCCCCACACACACGTACACAGACACATTTTGCGTTACCACCCTTATTTCCGCCTTCTCTAGCGATCCATCCGCACACAGAGATTCTTCTTACACACACACACGTCCCCCCCCCCCCCACCGTCACCCATCACCTTTCCACACACTCTCTCTCCTCCTACATTAACCCTACCCCCTCTCCCAATCTACAACTATATGGGCATTGATCATATCAATTTTCAGAGGCAGCGTGGGGTTGTAATTTGATTTCCGTCAACGCAGAAATATACGCCTGCTGTAACTACTACGCCTATAGCTCCTGGCGATGTCGTGCAGATTCTTCCACATATACTCAGCATCCCCAGCTATTGAGCACGTTGACCGACGTCCGTCTTCTGGTCTCCGCAGTCTCCGATAACCAGTTTGAGATCCTGCACCCCCACCCTTCAGCGTCAGAACCTGCACAGGCATGCGTAACATGCATTATATTGAACACGTTCATAACACTCTGACCCATACACATGGTGGACTGTTTTCCACATCATAGTAGCAAGTATCGTAAAGAACAAAAACCTCTGGATCCATATCCACATCACGTTGTACGCATGTCTTGGATCTCATACTATCACTATACTCAATTCAATTCCGTTCAATCGAATTCAAATCAGTATTTTAATTTCACGCCTGTTCACAAAATGATTTTAGCCAACAAAGAAGAATGAAACTAAAGTTAAATAAATAAAATACATTAGTTTTATTTGAAAAATCTGCACGAGCGGTGATCCTTGTTTTTTTGTCGGATTAACTATATAATCGTTTAGGTTCTCAACTCGCCGCGTGTACCGAGATGCATTGCAGTGATTGTATTTGAAGGTTCTAAATGCCGGTGCTATCGAATGTATCAAAAATCCATTTGGTAGTTCCATTGCAATCACTGTCAATCTAATGCTTTTTTAGGTGAGACCAATCAACATTGGTTTCTCCGGAAAACAAATATTTGTTAAACCTATTTTTAGTACAGAACATTTATATAGGCGTATATAATAACCGCTAGGGAATGAGATGGGGTCGGGTATTAGATCAGAGGATTTGTACGCTTGGACAAACCTATTAACATGAATTTTTAGTAACTTACATGGCTGTTAAGCTAGCCACTGATAGAAGCAATCAGGTGATCAGTGCTCACTACTAGATAGCCATCCTTCTCTGGGCGTGCGTGGGTGGGCTTCGTTGATGCGCCATCAACTGATCTGTCGAGAAGTGTGAAAGACCTCTGGGGCTGCAAGCCCCGTGACAACACGGGTCATTACCTCCCTTACTTGTAAAGACGATCCTTCAACTCGGACCTTTTGACAAGAGTCGACAAATCTCATCTCAACGAGAGATAAAAATTGGAAAATACAGGCGTGCGCGCGGACTCCTTGTTCCCTCCCTTTTTTACACTCCCTCCCCCCTCCTCTACCTCTCCCCCATAAACACACATACATTCAATCTTAGCAGCAGCAGCACCAACCAGTATGATATCCTCATCATCAGTGCGCTCCTCGTCCTACCCATCCTCCTTCGGCGCTTATCTCATCATATTCATCATCATCTACCCTTCTTCTTCTTCTTCTTCTTCTTCTTCTTCTTCTTCTTCTTCTTCTTCTTCTTCTTCTTATTATTATTATTATTATTATTATTATTATTATTATTATTATTATTATTATTATTATTATTATTATTTTCCAGTTAAGTTAATTAAGCGCATAAACAACCACGAACTCCTTTCATTTCTAATTACATTTGCAATTAATTTTCATAAAATATTAATTCTCCTTCTCCATTCTTCTTCTTTTTCTTGTTGTTGTTGTTGTTGTTGTTGTTGTTGTTGTTGTTCTTCTTCTTCTTCTTCTTCTTCTTCTTCTTCTTCATTTTTTAACGAGCAAACAAGTATGCGCTTAAGCAAATTATAATTACAACTGCAACTTTCCTTTCATGAATGGTTATTTTAGAAGCGCAGACTAAAGCGCGTTTTCACTTACAAAAAACTAAACCACAGGTTTTGAGAATACTGTAAGTTCAGTTGAAGCATTTTCAGGATACAAAGGAAACTTATTTTAAAATTGTATTTATCTGGGAAGCCTATGCACAGTTGTTTGTTGCCCCCAGTGGAGAAGCGGAAGACCAAAGTTCAAAACCTGTTTGCTTCGCAATTAAATTTACAAAGACAAAGTGACTCGCAAAGTGGTCTACATTTTTTTTTTCATTTCATTCACCTTTTTTGTCAAATTAATATACGAGAGAAAAGAAAGAGGAAAGTGGAGAAAGTGTGAAGGGGAAAAAAGGGGATGGAGGTATACGAATGCAAAAGCGGGTTTTGGGAATCTGGAGGGGAAAAAAACCTGCTTTGTAAAACCCTCTGTGATATCGAAAAGCAAAAACAACAAGAAACATGCAACCGCGTACAAGTTCCAAATGCTATAAAGATAAATTAACTCGCCGTGAAGCCATACAATAACATTAGGAAACACGGAACGGACAGATCGAGAAATAAAAAGAGCGTTTTCGGAACCCATTTTATTTCTCTCTTCTTTTTATATTCTTTTTTTTAATTGTAATACCAGCCTTCCCTCCTCCTTGCCTAATGCCCATTGCGCAATGCATAGTTGATTGTAGTTTCATTTCTGGAATTGACCCATTTTTTTCCCTTACTTTCCCCTTCATCTCTCCTTTTGGCGTCCGATGGGAAATATGGCTGAGGTTAATTAAGGTTGTCCGGCAGCTCCTCGCTGTAGGTTAAGGTGAACTAGAAGAAGAAGAAGATGAATATGCTTCAGCTACAGTTAGGAAGGGAGCATCTGCAAAAAGCTAAAGGCATCACACTCGAAAAGTGGACAACATGTCCTCCCGGAAGACAGAGAACTGAAAAATTATTTTAAATCTTTCTTTGGACTGGGGAGTTCCCTTTATAGTAAAGGATTCAGTTAAACAACTTTCAATATTTGCAGACTGGGCAGGGGTTGTTGTTCAATGTTAATATTGTTTTATTTTGTGTGATATTCATACTAACTTTGTTCACCTCACGCCAATATACAAGCCGGAATACGACTATGTAAGCTAACGTTTAAAGAGAAAGACGAAGCGGCAGAAATACCGACACTAGAAAAAAAACTGAAATAATTGCTTTAGAGACATCTTTCTCTCACACAGTATTTCTCAAAAGAAAAAAAAATTACTATGCCGAATGGTATTGGGAAAAAGCAACAGCAAGCAAATCGATAGCCTATCAAAGTAATGGAAGCAAAGTAGAAGCACACAAGACTCGCCATCAGCCGACAACTGTCTGAAATCCGGCAGGCTTCTCTCCCAAATAGGGCGTCCCGACCAAGCTTTCCGGGTCTTTATCGAGTTCTGATTATTTTCGGGGGGGGGGGGGGTGGGGGAAAGGGGGGGGGGTTGTAAGTAGGCGGTGGTACGCTGGAGACATGAGGAGTTTGCAGTTTTCCTACGCAAAGACATTTGGGGAAATTGAATAAAGAAAAAAATGAAGAATGTGTATACGTTGGAGGCGCATTGTTGTGTGCTTTGAAGGACATCGGGACCAAGCTTTCAAGTTCTTTATTGAACCCTGATAATTTTCAGATTTGTCAGTAGTAGGTATTTATACAGAATCTCTGGGTTTTCTTTGAAGCGTTAGTTGAGAAAAATTAAGAAACATAAAACATACAAAAGGGCATGATGTTGTAATATTTGCAACGTGTCTCGACCAAGCTTTTAGAGTCTTTACCGCTCTGCTAATTTATTATATTATAGTTATTGTAAAGGTAATATTTCGAAAACCTAAAGAATTTGATTTGCGATTTATGTACTTTGAAGACGGCTAGGATTAATGATGAAAAAGACAGGAATGGAGTACCTTATGAGCAAGATATGAAGATTGTTTGGTGTTCTCTGTATGGTAGTTCGGTTTACGCGCGTTATTCTGCCATGATTATTATTTTCAGTGTGTTCGTAATATCCGATGGATTGGCGAAGTTATGAAGAATTTATAGGTTTCCACCTTGGAAGGTATAGGTATAGGATTGAAGAAGAAACTCTGAAGCTTGCATGAGATGATAAGTAGAACTGAATGCTATAAGGGATTCCTTTTGCAGAGGGTAAGAGGAATTAGTAATAGATACAGAATAAATTTCAGAAACCGGGACACAATTTGCTAGTGTCTCTTTTTTTTCTTTTGCAAATTATTGCAACAAAGTTTGTCTGGTCTGTATGGAAATTTAATGTTTTTGTAAAGGTTGGTGAGATGCGTTCAGCCATTGTAGTTTGCTAAAAGCAGGACAGGTTTATTTTTCTCCACCTCTTTTCCAAACCCCTACTCACTGCAGGAGAGAGTTGGGCGCAAATTTGGCTTGGTTGTGAATAGGAGTTTGGGACTGAAAGAAATGGGCCCGCAATGTTGTCACTTTACTGGGTACGCAAATCTGATTAGTTTCAGATTTGTCACGGCAGTCGAGGGTAGCAACAGTACCAGTACATAAAAGACTTGCTGACATTCATCTTCTTTTGACTGGTCTTATATGACAGTAATGCATGATAGGGAAAGCTATGGGACAGGCCACACTATGACATCGTGGAATGGTTTGCTAACGAAGACTATTGGTGTACGTTTTACATGCTTGTTCATTGCCAGGATGCATAGACGGGGGTTGTTATGGGGTATGCGTAATATAAAACAGGCCACATTTCCATATTTGTTTGAAAAACGTTTGCTGACAATCGCTCATGGTCTGCTTTAGAAATTATTGCAGAATCATGACACTATCTTCAGTCCATTCGTCAATAAAGAGAAGAAAATCATAACAAGATGTTGGGTTCTTTACAGTTTGTGGTGTGCTGGGGGTAATAGGATGAAAGATATCAGATCACATACACATAATACAACATTATGGTTGAAACCGTTGCAACTCTAATGGTAGAAGTAAAGTCTGGTTTTACGACTTGATGTATCAAACTTACAGTGTGTTCACGATGTATTTTATGTAACCTTCTGATGTATTAGTCTTCTGGTGTAGGCTATTCGAGGTGACCTTCTCTCATTAGCACACGCCATTTGCCACAGTCCTCTGTCGTATAGACATGCAGTGGCTTATAAATCATCATTAGTCTTGCTTACTGGAATATTGATTAGGGCTGTAACTAGGGGAGAAGAGAAATCACGGGTATTGGGCAGATCGTGATTTGTTCGACTAGCTGGCTATAAGCACTAGCATGTTGACGAGGTAGTCTGCATATAGGCAACCTTGAACATAGACCCATAATAGGTTTTGCTCTCTAAATATGCTTCTTTACATGGGATGAAAATGGATTTCAGTTTATCTTCCCGCAAGAAGTAGACGGTCAGTAAGGTCTTGTATGCAAATCCGGCAGTTGAGTAATTTGCGATGTAATCTATAACATAATTGTCGATATCAACATGCTGGTATGTGTAGTATTCTAGGCATTTTGTAAGGCCCTGTCTGGTTTTTATATCAACTTCTGAGTTGATGAGGCTTGTATATCTTCGCAGCTTTGTGACAACGGGGATAGTTTTAAGATACAAATTTATTAATAATAATAATGTTCCGAAATGTAAGGGTGTATTAAATTAGCCTATGTTGTAATGTATGTTGGATTATCATGACTCTGCTGATCACTGGAGATGTATTGGCAATAGCAAAACAAATTGCAGAAGAAGCCGAAAGAAGAAGATGAAGAAGAAGATAACTGGACTGACGTCTCTACTCAGGTTAAGAAGAATGTATCTTAGCAAAGGCTAAAACAGCATAATTGTCGCGGGTTTTTATTTTGGATCGATAATGGGCAATAAATAGCTGCACACTTTAGCCATCAGCATCAGCAGCAGTAACATCAAACCAACAACAACAAACTCCGAATTTACATATTACATCTTATTTTTCTTTGTGATATCAATTCTGCATTATTGTTTTACGTTTGCTTTGTTGGGCTTGATTGCGGACGGTGGTTTCTTTGCACCCGATCACACTTTGATGACCGTTCTCAGGTCACGGGAGGATTTGATGACGTTTGCGTGTGCTGGTCCTGGCCTTGTAATCTTTATTACCGTCCGAATCTTTGCGTGTCTGAGTCTTGACCTTAAAATCTGGATTGCCGTCTATATTTGTGTCAGCGGTTCAGCGGATGACAGAATAGAGAACTTTTGTATTTAGGATACTCCATGTTAAGGCTTCACGTGCAGCAACATTTTCTTGAATAAATATAATCCTTTTCTAGAAACTTCAAATCTCTCTTCGTGGGGAGAAGAAGCTGTTGCTGCTTTCTTTTTTTTCTTTTTTATTTGTTAAATAAAGGTTTGAGATTGAATTCGAATTCCTTGTTGAATGTGTATCCTGGGATTCATTGGGAAATAATTCTCCCTCCTCCCCCCTCATCCCCTCTCTTCCCCATCCCCACGAACTGCTCTGGTTCTTTCACTTTTTTTAGATCCCTCAGTCTCTTCTTCGTCCTATTTGTTGACATCGTCCGCATCCATGTAATCCTTCGCATCATCCTCATCCTCATCGCTATTATTATCATCACACCACCTTCTCCATCACACATCACCACCACCATTACCATCATCATCATCGTCATCATTATCACCATCATCAAAGAACTCCTCCTTCTCCTTCTTTTCTCATTCTTTTGTCTTTTTCTCCTTCTCGTCTCCCTCCTGCTTCTTTTCACAGACATAAACTTGGCCCCAAAGGAGTAAGGAAACTCGGAGATCGATGTGTTAGTCGGGAACAAAAAGTGATTTTTTTTCTTATCTACTGGTAAGACTTTATTACTCCTCACGTCAAGAGTCATCCTAACTATCCAAAGACTACCCGAGATAGACTCGTACGTCTTTCAAGACATGCTATTTCCTAGTCTGGAAAAATTAGGGTCTCTGCTACTCTTCAGGGTGGGGACAATTACCACTGAGTACAAAGAATCGTTCTAGGGTCAGGAGATCGACAGCAGATAGTCACACAGCACAAACCATAGTTTCAGAATAAGACTATTACCGTCTGATTTGGGGCTTGAATATTTTGTTGAGGCTGCGGAGAGGTACAGGGAGGGAGGTGTCCAGGAAATGAAAATTGGGAGGAGTGGGGGAGGGTTATTAAAGAGGCAAAGTGGAGGTCACAAATGAATGGGTTACTAGTTTTAGATTAAGACAATGCATGCTTCCTCTTTTCTCTTTCCTCTTTTGAATGGTATTGTCGATGATTTGGCAGTAGGGGGTGAGAAGGTAGGAGGGAAGAAAGGGTGTTGTATGGGCGGAGAGATGTCATTCAGATGAAGATAGCTTTAGATTAAGGCCATGCTTCTCTGCCTTCATATTGAGACCATTAATTTCTCTTTTACTTTCGTCCAATCTGGAGTGGGGCCCGGAGGAATGGGAATATACCGTGCGATGTAATTGCAAGGCACCATAGAAATAAAAAGTTATTTATCGTCTAGGATTTATTGAATTTAGTACGCCAGAGTAATGCCTTGTCTTCCGGAGTGGGACAAGTGAAATATAGTTTGGACGGTAAGTGTTCATTTATTGTTCGATGTACTTTCCGATTGTAGCCTTGTTGTCGTTGTTGGTCCTTTTTGTTGTTTGATACCGAGTCGTCTTGGTAATCAAGGGAAGTAACTTTAACACAATGAGCTTTCTAGAATCTTTGCAATGTTACAGTTACAGAATGCTAATCTTGTATTGAATGATTTCGTCAGTAATTGAATGGATGAAAATAATATGTTATACCAAGCAGCCAGGCAATGAATTAGTCAACTTGCTTTCTTTCGCTGGACGAATTACACTTACAGACTGAGGTAGAAACAACAAAGTGTTTTTGAAGTGGTGTCTGTGTGGAAGGAAACCAAGAAGCAGATATAAAGGAGGGGAAGGGTTTCGCTGGCGAAACGTTGCTAAATTTCACATTCAACAATCAATCGCTTTTTTGTTTCCTTGATTTCCTCATCCCCAGACACTGAAAGTCAAAAGTGCATTGAAATTCATTTGTTTCGCCAAACCCTCGTTTACCTTCTCTTGGTCTTTTTTTCTCCCCTATTTTCCCCCTGGATCCCTGACCAAATCAAACCTCCTCTACCAAACACACTTTTACCCTTCTTCATCCTTTACAACCCTCCTTATCATTTTTCGAATATCACTGACCGCCCCCCTTCCAACCCCCATCTCTCCTCCTCATCCTTCCCCTTGCCACCCCTTCCGACCCACCTATCTTCCTCTTCCATTTTGGAACCTCACACTCCAGCCTGAACCTTCGAGATCATCATGCTCCTTCGAATCGTGAAAATTCAAATTCAAATTCGGAACTTGGATCCGGAAATCAATTTCAAATCCATGACGCACACAGCCTTCGCGCATCCTCTTTTGTTCTTTTATTTCTTCCACCTATTAATCCTTCTAACTCCCTGAACTTTGTTTCAACTTCCAAGATCTTAAATCATGATTTCCGTCTTCACTTTTTTGCTTCGTTCGACAATTCCATGGCGCAAAATCAAAACGCTGACCCTAAACTTTTGCTGAAGCTTTTATTTGTGCTTTTGTTCTCAAGCCCTGCAACACCTGCTTTTCGTCCTCTTCATTTTGTTCGTCCTTTCTCTCGTTTTAACAATGCGTGGCAACCTTCGGAGGAGAGTATAAACCGAGGTCTTGTCTGGGCACGCACGCATTTCATCGTACGGACTTTAAAGATCCTGACGCTCATGTATGTGCTAGACGGGAGAGTGGGGGCGACACACCCAGCAAGGTCCCTTCTCCCTATACCCGGTCACCCGAAGGTCTGGGCAGACTGGGTCAGACTATGCGCCCAAAGGCGGCAAATGGGCGCCTCGTGCGTCTTGAGTTAGACCCTGCATCGACCAGTGCTTCCAGCAGCCCAGCTCTTAAGCTGGTAAACCCTGCTCTTGCGGCTGCCGCGCATTCGCTAAGAACGCAGCCCGAATTTTACCCGCACGGGTGAGAAATAAAACCCAGAAATCCCCCCCTTCCCTCGCTCCCCGTTCCTCCCTCCACTCCCCACAAAACTTTTTTTTTAAAATAACTTATCTAAAGTAATATAAAATACAATCCATTTTAAAAGGCCTCAATTCAAAGGCTTTAGCTACTTTTTGGCGATAACGAGTTTACCCTAAAATTTGCATTGCTGTTACATTGAACAATGTCAAAGTGGACTTTCGTTGCTCACACTAACCGCTGACGTTTGAATGTTCCATTTCTATTCTGACAGGGAGTGATGTCCCCTGTTTTTTAACGGGAGTCGATACCATAGCCCTGGAACCTTTGACCCTATTTAGGAGCGAACCACGCGGTTTGAAGAATGCGTCTGTGGGTAGAGTAGGGTCTATTTTATCAACTTAAAACGAAAAACCTTACGAGCTTTGTTTTTAACGAATTCTTTCTCTTACTGGCTTTGGTAGCTGCTACTTTTAGCTTCAGAATGTTGGCTAGCTAGTCAACGGTTGTTTATATTAATAGGCAAAAAAACTAAAGAATTTAGCCTATTCATTTAAGAAAAATAACTATACTTTTGAAAGAGTTATTTTTGTTCAAAGCTTGTTTTTGTCCTTGGTGCAACACTTATTGTGAATGTTAAAAGTATATGTGTAGGAGACATCGCCAAAGTGGGTCCCTTTAAAACCCATTGCTTTCACACCACTCAAAATTAATTTTTTTTAATTTATGTTTTCTCTCATTGAAAAAACAGAGAGAGAGAGACAGAGAGAGAGAGAGAGAGAGGGAGAGAGAGAGAGGGAGAGAGAGAGAGGGAGAGAGAGAGAGAGGGAGAGAGAGAGAGAGAGAGAGAGAGAGAGAGAGAGAGAGAGAGAGTTGTAACAATTCTCGAAAACCTCGAAACACTTTTAAAAGAAATAGTTTTCGTCTGTTTCTAAGGGAGACAATTGACAGTTCGTGGAGGAAAAAGGGGAGCTAAGCGCGACACGCTCGTTCGTCTTGAGGGCAACAACGTGAGGACGATTTGTCAACGTTAAGGCTGTCTCAGCCAACACTTGAATTAAATTGCCATGGAGCATAGCTGTGGATATATAATACTGCTGCAGAATTTGAAACACAGAGAGAGAGAAAGATAGGATTGAATGGAAGCCATGAGAGAAAAAACAAAGAAAGAAAGAAATCTAAATAACTAAAGAAAGGTGATTATGTACTTACTATACAGGTAGAAAATAAAACTACATTTTATACATTTGGGCGTGGAACGTTTTTGTTTTGTTTTGTTTGAAAATTAAATCGTTTAGAAGCTCGGCTAGATCGTGTAGCTTTCGGTAGTTTTCTTTGACCTGTTTGTACTCCTTTGTCTCCCCCTCTCACCGTGTGCCCTACTTGCGTTAATTTTTAAAAGGTCTACAACTATAATAAAACAACGAAATGGATGTTTCTTTTTCAGTCTGTGTCATTAAATGATTGTAAACAAATTTCTTCTTCTTCTTCTTCTTCTTCTTCTTCTTCTTCTTCTTCTTCTTCTTCTTCTTCTTCCTCTTCCTCTTCCTCTTCTTCTTCTTCTTCTTCTTCTTCTTCTTCTTCTTCTTCTTCTTCTTCTTCTTCTTCTTCTTCTTCTTCTTCTTCTTCTTCTTCTTCTTCTTCTTCTTCGTCGTTTTCATCTTCTTCGTCTTCTTGTTCTTGTTCTTCTTGTTCTTGTTCTTCTTGTTCTTCTTGGTCTTCTTCTTCTTCTTGGTCTTCTTCTTCTTCAAATGTTGTTTTATTATTATTTAAGATAGGTAGATAGGCTAAGATAAAGATAAAATATGATAAGATATCTTCCTATCCTATCCTATCCTGTCCCATAACCCGAAGGTCGTAGGGGCACCACAGATGATCGCTTAACCAGCATACTCCATCCCTCTCTGTCCTCAGCAGCCCTCATGGCTTCGCTCAGTGTCAAACCAGTCCATTCTCGAATGTTGTCCTCCCACCTCTTTTTCGGTCTCCCCCTTCTTCTACCTCCTTGCACTGTGCCTTGCAGAATGGTCTTTGCAAGGCCTGATGATCTGGTGACGTGGCCATCGGAGTTTCCGTTTCTTCACCACTGTGAGCAGGTCATCGTGTTGTCCAATGGCTTGTGTGATTGTCTGTCGGACTTCAACGTTGGTGATGTGTTGGGTATAGGAAATGCACAGAAGTCTTCTGTAGCACCTCATCTCCATGCTTTGTATTCTTCGTTGGAGATCTGCTGTGAGGGTCCATGCTTCGCAAGCATATAGGAAGATGGAGATGACCAGAGAGCGCAGCAGTCTTACTTTGGAATGTAGACTGATGGTTCTGTCTTTCCAAATGGGCTTCAACCTTGTCAGGGCAGCAGTTGTTTGTGCGATCCTGGAGAGGACTTCCTGTCGAGACCCATTGTCTGACACAATGGCTCCTAAATATTTGAAGCTGTGCACTGTGTTGAGGGATTGGCCTTGTACTTTGATGTCCGTGTCGATGCCATTGGTGCCGTCGGCCATCATTCCGGTCTTCTCTGCACCCACTTCCACTCCACAAGCTCCGGAGGCGGTGTCAAGCCTCCGTACAAGCTGTCCAAGCTCCTGCTCCTCTCCAGCCAATCCATCAATATCATCCGCAAAACGAAGACCGGAGACCGCTCTGCCCCCCATGCCGACCGTGCCCTCGTGATCTGCAAGAGCATCTGACATGATGCGCTCCAGGAAGATGTCGAAGAGTGTCGGAGAGAGTAGGCATCCCCGACGCACACCGATCGTTGCTCCGAACCAGCTCCCGACGACGCTGCCACGGAGGACTGCACTGGCAGCCCTGTCATACAGGCTTTTGATGACTTCTATAATTTTAGGGCTGATGTTGTACACTTTCATGGCTGCCCATAGAGCTGCATGCCAGACTCGGTCAAATGCCTTCTTGAAGTCTATGAACACATGATATAGATGTTGTTGGTGCCGTAGGTATTTCTCACAGATTATTCTGAGGTTGAAAATCTGTTCAGTGGTACTTCGCCCTGCCATGAATCCTGCTTGTTCTTCAGCTATGATTTGTTCAGCTTGTGGTTTCAACCTGTTGAGTATTATTTTCAGGAGGACCTTGCTGGGATGGCTGATGAGGCTGATGGTGCGGTAATTTTCACACTCCTGAAGGTTACCTTTTTTGGGAAGAGTGATGACAAGCGACTGGGTCCACGGTGTAGGCCATTCCCCACTCTGCCAGATCTTGTTACAGATAATGGTGAGAGCATCAATCATCGCTTCTCCTCCTGCTTGTAGCAGTTCCGCTGGTATGTTGTCCACTCCCGCTGACTTCCCTTTCTTCAGCGATTGCACTGCTGCCTCAACTTCTTCCCGGAGAATTGGGAGGATTTCTTCTTCTTCTCTGCTCTCGGGACATGCTAGAACTGATGGGTCTCCATTTGGTGTATGGTTGTAAAGGTCAGAGCAGTACTCTGTCCATCTGTCCAAGACTTCTTGTTCTTCTGTAAGGCAAATGCCAGACTTGCTTTGGATAGTGGAGACTTTGGGCTGTTTAACACTTGTCAGCCGCTTCACAGTCTGGTAGGCCTTCTTGCTGTTGTTCTTGTTCAGATTGTTCTCTATTTCCTGGCATTGATCTTCTATTCAGTTCTCCTTTGCTGTGCGCATGCCTTTTCGGATGTCATTGTTGATTTTTCGGTAGACATCAGCTCCCTGTGAGGTGTTCTTTTTCTTTTTTAACTCTCTTCGTTTATCACACAGATCCAAAAGTTCAGGTGTGATCCACGGCTTCTTCTTTGGTCGGTGCTTGCCAAGGATCTCAGTGGCGGCATCTGTTACAGCTGAGTTAAAGGTATTGGTCATGGTGTTGACATCTACTTCGCCTGCCCCCAAAATAAGCAGTGGTGCAAATTTCCCTCCAATTGTGGCCTGAAATATTTTTGCCACCTCCGGGTCTTGCAGTTTGTCCAGGTCGAACTTCAGCCTAGTGCACTTTGCTGTATTTACTCTCTTCAAATGGAGCCGGAAAGACATCATCACGAGATCGTGGTCACTTCCAATGTCTGCTCCTGGAAAAGTGCGTGTCCTGCCAATGTTGATGCTTGATCTGAAGCGTTTCTTGACCATGATGTAGTCGATCTGGTTGTGATGTTCCCCGCCGGGACTGTGCCATGTCCATCGTCTGGATTTTTTGTGGAGACCAAGCGTGTTTGCCAGTATCAGATTGTTGTATCTGGCAAACTCCAATAGCCTCAGACCCCTGTCATTTGTCTCGTTGTTGCAGTGGGGTCCGCATGTGTCTCCCCAGTTGTGGTGCGCATCTTGGCCAACCTTGGCATTCCAGTCGCCTTGCACTATACTATGACTATGTCCTTCTTCGGCACTTGGTCAAGGACCGCCTGTATATTTTCATAAAAATCCTCCACTTCGCTGTCTTCATAGTCTGATGTTGGGGCATAGGCCTGGATGATGGTAATGTTGAAAGGGGTTGCTCTCAGACGGATGGTAATGAGTCTGCTGGAGACTGGGCGGCAACCCATGACAGTGGCTAGAATGTTCTTGTGGACCAAGAATCCAACGCCGTGTTCGTGCCTGTCATCTCTACCGCTGAAATAGAGCTTGTGGCCTTTGTCAGTCGTTGTTTCACCTAGGCCTTTCCAGCGCAGTTCGCTGATACCTAGAACGTTCCATCGATAGTGGTCCAGCTCGTGGGCCAGTTCTTCTAATTTTCCTTCCGCAGTTAGGGTTCTGACATTCCAGGTTCCTATGACGATGTTGTTTCTCGTGCGGATCTTGCTAATTTGTCCATCAGTAGCATACTTTTCACCTCCGTCCTGGTGGCCAACGGAAGGCGCGGTCCTTGTGTAGCCGGGCGACGACCGATCCGGCATGGAATTAGTGGATAGCCTCATCATGTGTTGTGTCTTGGGCAAAAAAGACCTGGTAGGGCCCAATCCTCTCCAGGCTGTTGGCCACAGCCGAAATCCACGAATACAGTGTGGCTCGCCTTGGCCCTGAGCACGTGGTCGTTGAACCTGTAGTAACGTGAGGTTCCTCCGCCCTGGCCGGTGACTTCTGTGTAGAAGACTTTCGCCCAGTGATGCCGTGCTAACATCACCCCTGTTAGTCGCCTCTTACGACACGCCGGGAAACGTTGGGTCTATTCTATTTGCCCGAACCCACAGAGATATCTTATTTGTGTTTAAAAACGGAACAAACGCAGTACTCTTGTAGACTTTTATATCGACCAGGAAGTAAGGCAGTTTGTAACCCGAGTCTACCTGTATTGCCCTCGGTTGGAAAAAAAGATATCCATTTACTCTAATGTGAAGTAAACAAAATAAAATGGAAGCGTCCTTTTTTCAGTTAAAATCAAAAGAATGACGCTTCAGCTGAACCCAACGTGCCAAAAAACGCGCACTTACTAAAGGAATAAAATAAAATAATAAATAAATAAATAAATAAATAAATAAATAAATAAATAAATAAATAAATAAATAAATAAATAAATAAATAAATAAATAAATAAATAAAATGCCCAGCATTCTCAAACCATGCAGTCCCTTGAGGATGTTGATTGAATTGTCGACATTCAGCGCTTTGCCAGCCCAGAGAGATCCTTACTAATAGAGTCTAATTCAAGCCGCTCATGGCCCCAACTTGCTGCTTTATTAGTGTCGACCTATATTGCGCAATCTCCTGCTTTAGACCAATGAAAGATGATTCCCCTACAAAAATTAATTTGTGATGGGAAATGATTAATTATTGCCTAGATGGCCGTTCTTTATTTTTTAAGGTTCTGGCATAATAGCAATGGAAATAAATTAATAATTATGGTAAATAGGCGGTGGGTTGATAAACTGTCCAAGTGTTGGGATAGCTTCTGTTGTATGCCTTTTAATAGGTTTTTTTGGATTTTTTTCAACTTAGTGCACCAACTTTGCGCATTTAAAAAAAATCTTCCAAACTAGCTAATCTATGTCGGGTTTACCCACCATTTGGGCTCGTATGTATGATGCTCAAATATTTTAGGAACATTTTGAGATTAATATAGGAACCTCAAAATGTCCTGAAGGAAATAGAAGCTTTTGAGATTAAAAATAATAATAATAATAATAATAATAATAATAATAATAATAATAATAATAATAATAATAATAATAATAATAATAATATAATAATAATAATAATAATAATAATAATAATAATAATAATAATAATAATAATAATAATAATAATAATAATGTCAAAACTGATTTAAGCAAGTGCTGTGTAGAAAACCGCTGTGTGCGATGACATTCCACAGCGGTGTAAGTATAGCGCTGTTGCAAAACTAGTGCAGATAGAGTTATCCGTCCCTGCCTTCACCTATGCCAAGGACACCCGCTAGTTCCGGTTGAGTATTAAGCATGGCCGCACGTAGACGGAAGACTTGTGGCGGAGAAAAACAGTATTGCGTTTGCTGCCCTAATTTCGCAGGAAAAGTAATTGAAGGGCGCATTGTCAAGTTACACACATTACCAGCTAACAAAACACTGAAACGACTGTGGGAACAACGTTTGCGACTGATTCGGAAAGATTACAACAATGTAAAATAAGATTCAAGATTCAAGATTCTTTATTGTCCAAACACAAGGCATGGATATTTGTTTAGCAGTGCAATAAGGAAGGAGATAACAACATCAAAATTATTACAAACATGGACATACAATATTGATACATTTGATATACTATCAAAAACAACTTCCATACCAAAATACAAATCTATAAACACTAACACACATGCATAAACAGATAACCAGCCACATACCCATGCGTACACATTTAACACACAGATAATTATTCCACAGTATATGTATACACAACTACAACACTCACCCATTCTTCCATGCCTTAGATCCATCCTAGATCATAATAATAATAATAATAATAATAATAATAATAATAATAATAATAATAATAATAATAATCATTATAATAATAAGAGTAATAATACAAAATAATCATCATAATATTATTAATAATCGTAATCATTAGAGTAATTAATAATTATAAAAATAATAATAATAATAACAATGCAACTACAACTAATAATAATAATAATAATAATAATAATAATAATAATACAACAGCAGCAGCACCAACAGACAACTAATAATTAATATGTGGTAATAATGATAATAATAATAACAATACTACTACAACTAATAATAATAACAACTGAAAGACTGAAAATAATAAGACATAATTGCAGTTGCTTCACTGAATTAAAAACAAAAATTATTCTACTGTATAATAATGTTATCTTCTAGATAAACTGCAAAATTAAAAATTCTCAATTAAAAAATTAAAGCAAAGAAAAAGAAAGAGACTTCGAATTTCTCGTGAATGTAGGTCACTGACAAACGAATTAGGCCTACTGAACAAACAAATCAGCAATCAATGTTTAGGCAAGCAGCCATCCTGAGTAAATTTTGAACGATTGTACAAGAGAAATATAATTTATATAACCCTCCATCTTTCTTGCTTCAACCGGAACTAGCCGAACCCAAGGGCCGCAACCGATCCACCACTTTCGCTTTCATTATGAAACAGCGCTATTCCATGCTACAGCCTTGGATCCTGTCAAACCATTAGTCAGTGGATGTCTATCCTTTAAAGACGAAGGAGGGGTGGACTTTCAAAGTCTTCCGTTGTTTCCATAATTGCTGAAAATGGATCGCATATTTTATCTGAAAATTGTGATATGACGTTAAAATATACCCTAAAAGTCTCGTAGCTGCATAATAAATAATATAATAGAAAGATAAACACGTATTGCAATGGCCGGTCGCGTACATTATACACGAAGTTGTGTGTGGGTGTATGTGTGTGTGTGAGTGTGTGTGTGCGCGCGTGTCCATTGATTTGTTATTATTTCGTTTCCTTCTGTATTATTAAGTGGAAAGTGTTGTGTTGCAGTTCTCTTCCCCTAAAATCTTAAACGTACACTGTATTTGTTCATTTCCGATAGCGAAGCTAAAACAGCTAATTTCTTAGTGAGTGTACCATTTTACAGAAAACATGAAAATCAAAGAGGACTTAAAATGTTATAGTACCTCTGTAGTCTCATGTAAGGTTTATAGACCTTATAATTCCCTTACAATGCATACCCACAGTTGCGGCCTTTTTGAAATAAAGACTCCTCACAAACAAAGGTGAACACTCTTCGCAAAGATATAAAGGCCAGAAATCAGTACATTCTATACTTAAAACTTGCAATGGATAATTTAAACCATTTCACCATTATCTGGACATTGTAAGCCATCGTTCATGTCCTGGTAGCATCAGGACATTTTAATCCACATTCAGACTGATTCGGATCTTTGTGATTCCAATTCCAATTAAGGACAGCTCGTGAACAGACGTAGTAAGTCCGTGTTAATGACCATGAACAGTATTAAGGTAATATTGATCACAAACAAGTTACATATCTTGCGCAAAACTTGCCATGTTTGTTGTTGTTTGTGGGTTGTTGTTTTTAAATTTCGTTTCAGGTAACTCCTTTCAACTGTTGACTCTTTTGTTCTTCTTTTCTTAAAGTAGGGCTGAAGTCATATTTTAAATATATTATGTCACAGAGGTGCAAGCTTTACCTTCATCATCATCATCATCATCATCATCATCATCATCATCATCATCATCATCATCATCATCATCATCACCATCATCATCATCATCATCATCATCATCATTATCATCATCATCATAACAACCATCATCATTTTCATCATCATCATCATCATCATCATCATCATCATCATCATCATCATTATCATCATCATCATCTTCTTCTTCTTTTTCTTCTTCTTCTTTGCTTACAACGTATCAAACAAGGGACACTATGCGGAATGCATTTTCAAAGAGGTGGCGAGGAACTAGAATTTCGTTCTGTACCGGTAGCATCTTCGCCCAACGCTGACAAGACAGGAAGTCACTCGACTCTTAGACGCGAGGAGCGTCGATGGAAAGCGGCTGACGTCACATCCGTCGAAAGGGAACGCTACTCTCTTGGGAGAAGAAACCGCAGGGGAGTCTACTCTGAAGGAGAGAGGACATAGCTAGTGGAAAGGGGACATAAATGTTTAATTTTCTTTCCGACGCTGATTCTTCTTCTTCTGCTTTAGAAGTGCGAACGGTGTCTAGAGCAGTGGGCAACAAGAAATATTTCTTCTTCTTGTTGAACTTTTTTCAGGGTCCTTTTTATCTTTATCTCCTTCTCCCTCTTTTCTTCTTCTTCTTCTTCTTCTTCTTCTTCTTCTTCTTCTTCTTCTTCTTCTTATTCTTCTTCTTCTTCTATATTGTATTTCATTTAATTTTTATAATACTTCTACCTTGACTTGGTAAATGTCGTCTCGAATGACCATTGCTTATAGAAGACATTAATAATAATAATAATAATAATAAAAATAATAATAATAATAATAATAATAATAATAATAATAATAATAATTGTTATTATTATTATATAATATAATAATAATAATAATAATAATTATTATTATTATTATTATTATTATTATTATATAATAATAATAATAATAATAATAATAATAATAATAATAATAATAATTGTTATTATTATTATTATTATTATTATTATTATTATTATTATTATTATTATTATTATTATTTTATGTATAAAGCGCATTATCAAACACAGTCACACGCACAGTACAATAGATATAATACAATCAATAAATAAAATTAAAAAAATTCATTAAAATTTAAAGTAAGAAATTGGAAGTAAACCTCACACACAAAATTGTCACATTAAAACAATGTACTAATAGCTTAATACGCCTCAAGCATATAATAAAAGTCAAAATGCAGAACAAAATGTTGGGAAATGTTATTAGAAATGCAATCACATCTTTTAACTCTGGACAATAAATAAGTAAATATCAAATTACTCGTACAAAAATAAGAGTCAGTCACATAAACATATTCCATGTGCATGTTTTATGTCAATTTGGCCAATAAACTTCGTTGAATTGTTGAATAATATATGAAGAATGATTATTAAAAGATCATGACCATGATGTCGTAGACATTATATCGCACCCACACACACACACCTAGGCATTGTCAGACACAGACACAAGTGCAAACAGAAACGCGCAAGCTAATGTGATGTTTTAATTCATCAGCACCCACTCACTGACCATCCTACGTATGCATGCATCTCTCAAAGACTGAAATGACACTGTAATAAATATACATCGTGTTTTTTCCGTCTTCTGTGAATGCGTTGTATAGTTCAATAACATTTGCTATTCTTTCTATTCTTATTAAGTGTTCCTTTTCTGTTTTTTGCGAATTCCTTCCCTCCGAATTAATTGGTACATTTAACACTAATTTTAAATTGTGCTTGTTTTGGATTGTAACTCTTTGACTTATCTCTTTCACAAATGCGCAAAAATTTATAAAATGAATCATTTATGTTAAGGGAGAACTACTTGCTTATAATATACATGTATACGCTTTTTGTGTGTCTAATATTTGCAAACATTGAATCTAAACGTCGTGTCCGGCCGTTTAGAATGTCGTCGGCTGTAGCAGTATATGGTTTATGTCCCTTAGAATAGAGGTGCCAACAGATTAACGCAGCGGTGTTTTACGAACATGCTCTGAGGCGTTGTTGGGAATTAACCAAGCGAGGAAAATGTGTACTTGTCGTATTGATTGGCGCGTAAGGACTATAAATACATTGTTAACCCTGTGCTATAGACTCGCACGTGATGGCTAATGTAGTCACCTTGAATTCATTGGTACATTTAACACTGATTTTAAATTGTGCTCGTTTCGGATGGTAACTCTTTGATCTTACCTCTTTCACAAATGCGTAAAAATTTATAAAATGTATAATTTATATTAGAACTATGGCGGAAAGACGGAGGGTAGGAGTTTGCAAAAAACCAGAAAAGAAACACTTAATAAGTACAACTTATCAGTACAACTTATCTTAATCTGATGAATAAAATTTGATACAACAACAACACTTAATAACATAAGGACTCCTGTGATTTTGTTCAGCTATATATTTACTGATCGGTACCAGTTGTGTTTATCTGTGAATTCTGTTTATTGTTTTACTGCAGTATTCTGTGTCAATGATTGACCGTTATGGCCAAAATAGTTTTCCTATAGTATTTTTGTAATAAAAGTGGTCTAATCGATAATCGTTTTGGTTATGTCAATACAGCCAATACAGTATTGCCGTGTTGTTCGATTTCTTTGCTACTGTATTTTTCTTATGGGCTTCTGCTTATTGATTGTTGTTTTACGGACAGGAATCCGATGAATAAGTTAGGGATCTATTATTGATTTTCCAAAATCGCTGAACCGGCAGAACAAAATGTCCTATTTCAGCAAATAGGGCAACGTTGTTGATCTTGTTTGATTTCTTTCGCTTGTATGTTTGTGTGCGTGTGTGTGCGCGCTTGCCTGCTTATAGTCACACTGATAAATTATCGATTACTTGCAAAATCGGTTGATTTGCATTGGCTTTATTTTCTCCTGAATTACAAATACCATCGATTGTGTCAGCAGGAGCAACCTACACCATTTCTTCATTATTAGAAAAAAAACAAAGCCACTTGTTCCTTCATTAGCAGCTCATTTACTATTCATGACAGGTTGACATCCTTCTCTGTCGCGCCTTTAATGCCAGACTTTGATGTAGAACAATCCAGAACACAGCCAATCAGTACTGGGCAATCCTAGTGTAAAAATCAATACGCATGCACCTGAAATATAAACAGAACAATATTGTTAGATTACTTTTGAGGTAGCGCGCTAAACTAGATGCACCGTTGATGGGCGTTTCTGATGAATGCAGCATACAACAAACACATGATTTAGCGTAATGAAAAATTACGAAAGTGAGCTTATGTGTGTTTGTGCCTATGCGTGTGTGTGTGCGTGAGTGCGCGCGCGTGTTTGTATGTTTGCGTGCTTGTGTTTGTGTGAGCGTGTGTATGTGTGTCTGATTATTTGTCTGTCCTTTGTTTTATATGAAAACCAACAACAACAACAACAACAAAAGCATAAAAGATTGAAACACTATACCCAAAATCGAAGTTTATTTCCGGGTGGGGTGGACAGCCTTGTTTTCGAACGAACGCGTTCTATTATGGGATTTTGGAATCGTATTTCAAACATCTGAAATGAATAACTCTTTAACGAGGCGCTTTTTGCTTTTTGCACTGGAAAGATATTTCTGGCCATGTGGGCACTGAGATAGCGACTCTGATCCAGTTTGTGCAACATGTTGTTTAAATTTGAAACTGGATGATAGTAGGGGCTTGCTGTTGGTTTCTCGTTATTCAGTGAGGAAATATGTTGTGGGCAGTAAGTAGTACGATCATGGAGAATGTGATGTGATATAGAAACAGCAATTCTTGAGTACTGATCATTAGAAGTTTAAAGAAATCATAAACAAACTACATATGGATGTGTTTGTTCTTTTGTGTGTGTCTGTTTGTGTGTGTGTGTGTGTGTGTGCGAGGGTGAGTGTTCTTGCGTATGGGTGAGGAAGTAAATGTAACATGTCTGATGGTCCTGTAGGTAAAAAAAAGTAATATGGTGTGGTCCAGGTGTGAAAGAGAATTGAAGACAATCTTGCAAAACTATTGGCTATCTAAGCAGATTTTCTTTATTACCTGCAAACAGTCCCGAATGATAATGAATAAACCAATAGGAGTACTTCTGTTTCTTTATTTCTTCTTGGGTAACAAATAGAAAAATAGAATGTTAAAAAAAATGTACCCAAAAAAATCTTTTAAATTTTAAAGCTATTGCGACACATATTTTAAGGTTTAAAGTGGCCAGAGTTAACCTTACGCCCTTCCTGAATTCATTCCTTCCTTCATTAATTCTTTCTTTCCTTCTTTTTCCCTTCCTTCCTTCTTCTTCTTCCTACTTCTTCTGCTTCTTCTTCTTCTTCTTCTTCTTCTTCTTCTTCATTATCATACAGTTTGAAAGGACATTTTTAAGGTAAACTGGCTGTGCACATTTCTTTCATTTGCACTAGCGTGCTGTTGCAAATAGATTTAATCCGTTTCGTTTTCTGTCTCCCTTCGCACTCTTTGACGAAAGTAGTGTCCACCTCTTTCGTTTGCATTTATATAACAGGAGTTGGTTTGCTTAGTCTGTTCTTGTTATTTTAAAATCTTAGTCGAAAACAGTGACAGGCCAGGACAGGGCTCTTACTTTTTTCCATTTGTATAATGATATTAATAATTATTTAACACGCACTTCGTCTCTGTGTTCTCCAGAATTGCCATCGACACGCTGTCTACAGAATTAACAATAACCAAGACACCCATTATAGTTAAATTGTTTGGCCACTTGAAAACAAACGCACTTATTGTGTCTGTGTGTGTGTGTGCGTGTGTGTGTGTGTTTACTTTGAACTTGTCAATCTTGTTTCTGCGTCGTTTGCATCCGTCGTTTGCTCTTTGGGCATGACCACGACGACCTTTTTTTTTTTTGTTTGCTAACGTGTTTGCACTCTTTTTGATCAAAGACAAAGGAATTCAAAAGTTGTTGATTGCATTCTTCGATCGAGAGGCATGACAGTGGATTTACGCATCATTAATTGCGAGATTACCAGGTCGTTTTAAGGGCAGGTTGGTGCTTTTCCATTGTCTGTGCTGCATCATCTTCATCATCATCATCATCATCATCATCATCATCATCATCATCATCATCATCATCATCATCATCATCATCATCATCATCATCGTTATCATCATCATCATTTTAGCAGCAACAACAGCAGCAGCATCACCTCCTTCTTTGTCATCATTATCTCACAAAGCTGATTACCTCAGCTGCCAACCACTATGTCTGTACACCCAAACCCCGTGTTCGTTCATCCATCCTAACTCTCCTAACCCCAACCCTACCTTAACCCCACTTCCACTGTTCATCATTTTCGCTGTTGTAAATTTTAATTATTCCCTGTACGCGTGCGAGTGTGTGTCTGAGCGAGTGTGCGCGCTTTGAATTATTATTTAATAAGATCAGGAGTCTTATAAGTAGCATTATTATGATTATTATTATTAGTAGTAGTAGTAGTAGTAGTAGTAGTAGTAGTAGTAGTAGTAGTAGTAGTAGTAGTAGTAGTAGTAGTATCATCAATATCACCATCATCATCATTAAGCTTATATGGGCTCTTTGATGCTCGGTATGGCATTTTTAGATAAGCACTCCATCTATTTGCTCATGGTGCACCCAGTACACTTCATTAGTGCGCCCACATTGCATACTTTTCTGTGCAATTATAATTAAAGAGGCAGAGCAGAACTTTCAATATATACATACATGAATATGCTTTTGCACTGAAGGTTTCCATATTAAGGCCCTCTTACATGAATAAATTAGAATTTGCCAGCAACGAACGACATGTAGGAATTTCTACAACTTGGGGCTTGAATTGGTTTAGCAGAACATAACAAATCATTTAAGGTTTTGTGTGATTGTGAAGGCTAGTACAGCTGCTGTTACCCAAGCAAGAAAAATGAAATTTTGTGTGCGACCATGTAGCCTTATTATTTAATAGGTCTAGTAGATTTTTTTCTTTGAAGCCTAACTTAAGAACATTGATATTATATATGTATAAATTCAGAACATTGAATATTTTATATATGAGATATAATGGTCCTGGTTCGGCTTTTTTAAGCACGCTGGACCCTATAAATCATAATTAATTAACAAAATATGAGACATAATTAAGGTTATTTTACAAGGATTGGTTAATAGTTCTATTGGACGTCATTTGTATAAGTTTTAATTATTTAACAATTTTGATTGTTTAATTGTTCAGTTTTGTGTACTTTGTTTAATCCCTTTCTCCCTTCATTATGACCATTCCTTATTTGTTTAATATTTTCCCCTGCTCCCATCAAGTCTAAACACCCCCGTTGGGGTGCCGGGGGTTTCAGTATAAATAGTATCCCCACTTTCTGGAAATGTAGTGCTTTAAATTCCCACTGTCGCTGTCTTTCTCATTTGTTCTTTCTCATTCCTGCTCTGTTCTATTAATCTGCTGTACTATCTTCTTCTTCGCTAGACCAGTCACCTACCTTTTTTTTCTTGAAAACTCTTCCTGGATAAGACTCCTTATTTGTGTGTGAGGTCTGTTGGATCAGCTTGGGAATATTGGACGCTTTCTGCCAGGTGGTCACTAGGGCTTCCTATAATGTTATTATTTAGCAATGTAGGCATTTTATAGGTATGTGTTTTGTTGATAATTTATAATGATGTTTGTATTCTATTTTGTTTTTGAAAACGGGGGTTCGATAAATTAGAGTACAGCCTCAGCGTCCCCGGCCTGCGTGGAATGTCTTTATTGTAAAGTGACTGGCTGGTGGAGAGTATTCAGTTTTATCACTAGGGTTGTTTCAGCAGATCTTTTATGCGGGTCAGGGGTTGTCCGGTCCTGATTTGGCTCGGAAGAGTCCGCTGGACCTAAAGCAATAATCATGTAATGTAATGTAATCAAGTCTAAACTCAGGTGAAAAGACGTTAAATTAAAGAAACAATATGTAGCCTTATATGAACCAACATATACACATCGAGATAATCACAGTTGGCACGCAAAGAACTATGACACATATAAGAAGAACGATGACATCCGCAGAGGCAACATTTCAACATAGATGACTGTTAAACATAAGGAATGACGACAAACACAAAGACCACTTACAAATCCTCCCACCAACACATTGGAACGATGACGTATAGAGATGCAACCCTTCGAGTAAGTATAATTTCCTCCGCCCGTGATCGATAGGTGAGTCTCCCTTGGGTGATATATTCAAATTAAATATAATTGATGGGATTTATCTGAAATGTCGTTGGCCACAGGGGCCGGGGGACTTCGTGCCGTGTCCTGATTTCCTGCGGGTAAGACTGGGTGGAATATGGGAAACAAGGAGAAATAGGCAAGTACTGAGGTTATGTGCTGAACAGATAGAGGGCGTTCATAGGATGTACACGCATACTGAATGCTCTCTTTTTTATCGGTGGAAAGATGGAAGGAAATGTACTGGCAAGGGGGTATTTCTTCGTTTTCCTTTTGGGTTGTGGATGTTGATAGATATAATGTACCTTAGCACTTATGCACGGATAGTTCAAGTTGAATTCTCAACGAATGCACGACAACCGCAGTGTGACGAACCTCATGGTAATCGATACGAATGGCATGCAACCAACTCTTCATCTTACCCACTTTACGCTGAAAGAACCACGATACTGATTGAATCAGTAAATAAGTTGGCCAGTTGCTCACGGGAGATTAATATTCTGACGCCTAAAACTTAACCTATAACTTTTCAAGCATTATTGATATTCATGTTTGTTTTAATAATAGGACGTTGAGCAACCAGCTATTCATCTTACCCATTTTACGCTGAAAGGATCACGATACTGATTAAATCAGTAAGTTGGCCAGTTGCTCATGGAAAGATTAATATGCTGACGCCTAAAACGTAACCTATAACGTTACGAGTATGATTATGCATTATTGACATTCATGTTTGTTTTAATAACAGGACGCTGGTGCGGAAGAAAAGAAAATGGTAGAGGATGCTGAATAAAATGCGCGGGAAGCTCGTGAATCTCTGGTGATTGCGAAAGATATATGATGCTACAAAACAAAAGAAATAGAAGGAAGGGCAGAGTTTACAAGGGCGCACACGTCGCCATCCTTGGGATGTGGAGAAAAGGACAGTGACAAAAATATATATGGTGATGTGTGGGGATAAGGACGAAGGAGAGAGAGAGAGAGAGAGAGAGAGAGAGAGAGAGAGAGAGAGAGAGAGAGAGAGAGAGAGAGAGAGAGAGAGAGAGAGAGAGAAGGAGAACGGAACAACGCACAAAAAAGCACATACAGACAGGAATGAAGTAGAGGTGAATACGAGAGAGGGCACGGAGGCCCAAAAACCTATATTTCTAAACTGTGTGCGCCTGTTGTTGCTTCAGTCGCGCAGAAGTAGGCAAACTTTGAATGATGGGCTACATCATATTGAACGACGCTACCAGATTTGGGAGCTTTACTCCAGGGAAATAAAGTTGCGATGCAAACGGCAGTCAAGATAAGCTGTTGCAGGAGCGATGCATTACATTTCATTGTCACAGTCTCCAGGCTCGTTGCATTTATTCTGTGCACTGCTGAGTTATAGAATTCAGCGCATGCAAAATAGAATGAAATAAAATGAAATGAAATTTTAAAAAATCTAGCAAATACGACTTCAGCGTACAGCAGATTTATATTCTGTAATTTGTGTATGCATCCATGCCGAGTATATAGTGAGTAAGCTACATGATCAGTGAATAGCAGCATTTATTGACAAAAAACAACTTAGGAACATAGTTGGTTTTATCTCCAACTAGTCTCTCTCTCTCTCTCTCTCTCTCTCTCTCTCTCTCTCTCTCTCTCTCTCTCTTTCTCCTTACCTCTCTGTTTGTCTTCGTGTGAAGAATGTCCAACCCCAAACCCGACTTTAGAGAGGATTTCACATCTCAGAGATCATGGCCGTTGCCAACATCAAACACGTGTGCCAATCATAGACTGGGTTTGACCCACTTCCGTTGGACATGTGTCTTTGCTAATACCGCTGGATCTGTGTACTAAGACAGAAGAAGAAATAACGTGAAAAATTTTTCACAGTATTTGGTAATTTATTTTGTTCGTCCTGTTTTGGGGGTACTTACATTATTTTAATACATCAAGGGAAATAACTTTTCATCTTTGATACAAGTTTTGTTTTTGAGCGAGTTAGACTTTATAACGGAGAGCTTAAATGTCTAACTGATTTCTCCATAGACTACTATTCAACCAAAGTATACTTATTAATACTCTTGTTCAATTTCATCTCCTCGCTATCTTCTAGTTCGAGTACGTGTTGCTGTCATCCTCACATTATTTGTTGCGATGAACAGTACTGCTCAGACATTGAAAGCCTACTTAAGTTTTATTTTAGTTTTCTCTAAAAATTACCAAATTTCAGTCTGTAATATCTATACTTAACATTCAGCACCCCCCCCCTCTCTCTCTCTCTCTCTCTCTCTCTCTCTCTCACTTTCTCTCTCTTTCTCTCGCTCTCGTGCCTCAGTTCCTCTTCAAGCAGTGGTTTTAATTTACCACTAGACAATACAAATTTGCTGTCTGACTAAACAAAGCCTACATTTCACACCCGGTGAACAGTGGGCTAGTACTTGAGACTTCACAATTAACCTTCAGTCATTCTCAAGATGACCTTAAGTCTTACAATTATTGTGATCGTACACATCGTTTAAAGGTGATCGTAACAGTCGTACAAGTGTATGCCTTACAAGTCGTATAGAAGTGGTCGAGGTAGTCGCACAAGAGTGGCAGTGCAAGTCATACAAGACTGGTCGTACAGTATATAAGTCGTACAAGGGTGGTCACAGTATCAAGTCCCCTATACGCTTATGTGTCCGGGGACGTTAATCTATATTCAACTCAACTCACAGTATCAGTGTGCCGTTATGGACCTAGCCATGCTTGTCCAACTGTCCTTCCAGACTCCCAAAATAGATGTTCTGCAACCGCAGAAGCGTGCGAGGCGCCATTTTGTAGCAGCAAATTGGGGTCATGGGGGTTTTAGTCTGACTCTCCATTGCCTCCCTAGATGCATAGTATTCCCTCCAGCAATATTTCGTCTGTGCTGATTCCTTGCTTCAGTTTGCTGTCTGGATTGTCTGTGAGGGCGCGTCTCCATCATAGAAAGTATAATTTTCAGATAGGTCTTCATCTTGAAAGTATTATCCTACGGATAAGTCTTCATCTGCTATTACCTACACATAGGTCTTCCTCAAAGAAGTATCTACGCACATACATCTTCAGCAAAGAGGCGTAATTATGGCGTGATTGGCAGGAATATGAGATAGAATTTACACTTGGAAAAAAATCATTTTCAGGCATGGATTTGCTGTTTCAACATGTATTATTATGATATCAGCATGGATTAGTGTTAGGAATACCTCCATTGTAAGTTAGTGTGTATATATATCGTGTGTGTGTGTGGGGGGGAGGTGGGGGGGTGCATCTGTACATGTGTGCAGAGAGGGATCGGGTGCATGTCGGTTTTGTGAACTGCCCAGAAAATTAAGCATACCTGCAATATCGAAGCCATCAATGCATAACTCATTCTGTATCAGTCCTTAAAATCTGTGCATGCTAAATCGATTACCTGTTCATAAACGGCTGTTTGTACCCTGATTTAAAGTGGTTACAAACTAGACTCGAACTAAAACAAGTTAAGCTCTTTTTTTGCCCGGAAGACTCAAATATAGTTCTTTAACAAACAAACAAAAAGCAGCCGTGTGGCTGAGTTGTGGTGGTACATTTGTGTTTAATTTTATGTTTTAATATCGAACACTGTACGTAAAAATAGCACATTTTTCTAAAAGATTAAGCCTAAATAGGGAGACACTTCTAGCAATCATGTTCATGTGATTTAATTAATTTAAAGTTTTATTTCATACGGAAGATTTCTGCTAGTAGCAGTCGCTCTTATTATAATTTTTAATTTAAAGTTGAGTCTTTATATTAAGTCGTGGAGCGAATATCATTATTTCACTGGTTAGTCTATGGGTGAATGACTCACATATGTTGCGCTTGTGTATACAACTCAGGATTTGCAGCTTTTTTTTTTTTTAAATTCGATCCTCTCAGATCTATGGACCGGTTTCATCCTATTATAATAAATTGGGTTTTCTTTTATTCGCAAATACAAAGCTAACGACGTCATTGCAAAAGCCAGGGATATTAATGGAATCGAGTGAACCGTGATTTATGTCCCTTCGTGTCAGCATTTTTGCTTACCTCCGATTCTCTCTCTCTCTCTCTCTCTCTCTCTCTCTCTCTCTCTCTCTCTCTCTCTCTCTCTCTCTCTCTTTGCTTACCTCCGATTCTCTCTCTCTCTCTCTCTCTCTCTCTCTCTCTCTCTCTCTCTCTCTCTTCATTCTATCACTTTCTCTATTACTAGAAGCTCGAGGACATGGATCGAGTCTGCCAGCCATTCTTCTAGTTTAGATGTCGACTTGTTTGCGTTGATCAATGGGATATTTATGACGACAACCCCGAGAGGAAATCAGTGGACAATGGAACAACATCGACTGGCTAACCAGCGAGCAAAAGGACAAGTAATGCTCAGTATTGAAATGTCTTTCGGAACATCCAGCATTTAAGGCTTGTTTAAGACGAAAACCCAGGTTGGGGTGTGAATTAAAAGAGGAAGGGCTTTTAGAGGGGTTTTACTTGCGTGTCTCTCTCTCTCCCCTCACACACACACACTCTCTCTATCTCTGCACACACCCACCCTCTCTTTCTTTCTCTCGTTATTTGTTACATGCACTCTCGTTGTATCCGGAACGAATACACGTGTATGCTTTTAGCAGTTTATGTCAGGACAACCGGTAACATGTGTACTGGTAAGTGAATAGACCCAAACCCATAATGTAACCATTGTCGTGTCCTGACGGTGAATAATTCCATTGTTCATTTCTTTTTATTTTCCTGTTTTTCATTTTATCTTTCGTTGTTTCACAAAGCTTAAAACACATACATTACAGTAGTAGTTGCATTCTTTGACAGAAAATACTAAAAACTCCCACGTTATTTGTACATCCCCAAACCGCTTTATTAACCTCCCCTTTCTTCTCCGCGGGATGCGGAATGTCATCGTTTTGTTAGTTCCTGCCTTTTTCGATTATTTGTACTGAAGGAGCAATGTCACTCCTTTTCATATATCATATTTTTATAGAATCCTTTTTTGCTTCTGTCTTTTTTTATTGCTCGTCCTGTGCGTGCAATAAGCGTGTTTATTGGTCCACAGAGAAACGAAGCATCTTGTATTTATTTTGTATTTTTTATTTGTCTCTGTCGTTCATAGTACTGGGTGTTCAGAGTTAAGCTTTGTTTTCTCCGTTTACCTTTAAGCTGTAACTTAATGTCTATTATTCTTTTTATAGACCTTATGCTTCGTCTTGTGCAAATAACACTAAAAGGAAAGTACTAATTTATTGACTATACTTTTCTACTTGTTCGTTCAAAAGATCTTAAGTATGCTTGGCCGTTTTGTGCAGAACTATAAAAATTGCATTCATACACTTTCGGTGCATATTCGTATTTTTGCTTCGGGCAGTAGCTGTGATTGACTTTGAAAGTATTGTCATTATCGATTCTCTTTTACCCCTAACATTGGCTACGATTTGAGTACCTGTTGTTAAAATGGCCTGCTTTTACACAACTTTTGACATGGTATTTTATAGACTTGTATTTTTTGTTGTTCAGAACGAATTAACTGTTTACAAGCTGTGCTTGCATTGGCAGAGATTTTGCGGTCGAATTCAAAATTATATTTAATTAGCAGACATCGGGGAAATGAATGTTTTAGAAATAGGAACTGAAATACTAACAATGTATTGTTTATTGTTCCTTTGCTACGTCTTTTCGATATATATTGCGATGCCTCAATACATTATTGCATTCATGGAATGAAAACTCGGTCAGGAAGTAAGGTAGGAAGAATTGAAGAAATAAACAAAAAAAAGTAGCAAGCACAGCCACTGATGAATTAACCTACTTATTTATATGCTTAAAACAAGAAGAAAAATTAAGGAGATAGAAAGACACCACCAAATACATAACAATAAATGGAAGGTGAGGGAATGATGTACAAATGTATATTTCAAATGTAACCGTATGAAATGTAAATGCAAGCACGCAATCTTCCTCTCCCAATTAAACAACAGTAACAACAACAACAGCTGCAGCAGCAGCAACAACAACAACAACTAATACCACAACCACGTACACACACACACACACACACACACACAACACGACATGCATTAAAACAAATAGCCACTAATGGGGACGTTACCATTCGTTCTCACTTTTCATAGCACTGTTACTGCCCCTGAACAATTCATCTTTCGGGTGCAATCGATAGAATAAATCTACTGCTCCCAATGTTTGCTCAGGTAATTATTTAGCAAAGCGGTTATGTTTATTCTTCCGGGTGAGAATCAACAAGGTGTTTTATTTATAATGCCCAATGGGAGAGGAATGGAATGTGTTAGAGGTTCTTCAGTCTCGTGTTTGGCGAAGTATGAACATAAAACTTGTGGATGATTGTTTACTATGTAAAGGATATTTTTGATGTTTATTTTCTGTGTGCATAGTTTGCCTGACCATCGGTTTTTTTTTCTTCTGAGAAACGTATCGTACGAATGAGCGTACGTTTCAAAGGAAACGTTTCAGTCCAGAAGAAAACTTCATGGATGTTAAAACGGTCTGGTTTCTGATAGGTATATTTCGTTTCGGGGGCTTTGTAGGGCATTGAGTACATTTTGTATAATTGTACTAAAAAAATTAAAACGGGACCAAAAAAAAAAAACACGCGCGCAACCTAAATGAATATTTTTTACTGTCAATCAGGAAGCAAATTTTATTGCAATTCTCTGCGAGTTTTTGCAAATTGCACATCACACGCCTGAAGTGGCATAATTCCATTTTCTCATAAAATAATTCTGTAGCATTCTAGAGAAAGCAAACGGCACAATCAATGGAGTATTCAGAATCCTTCTCAGAGGTCATATTTTTTTCTAATATCAAAGCAAGCATAGTTTCTACGTTATTTCGTGTTTGTCCTCCTGTCAGTTCGTGCTTGAATGACCAATAGATGATGATGATGATAATAGTTTTGAACGTCCTTGGTTCCTAAAGCTTTCAGGACTTGACCAATAGAAGTGGTTCAAGAAGGAAAACTATTGTGGACTCAAACAAACCTTGGGACCCTTTCTTTAATCTCTTGTAAGGTGCTATTACTGAGAAGTGGCAGAACTCTACTTTGGTGTGAGATTGTATTGTCCTAGTTCACACAAGAAGCATAAGAGGAAGAAGAAGAAGAGGAAGAAGAGGAGGAGGAGGCAGAGGAGGAGCAAGGATTACAAGCATTCTGCTATAGCTTTATTAGACACGGATCCTGTTTATTATTTTTATTTTGAATTTTTATTATTGTTGTTGTTGATTTTGTTTTTGTTTGTTTAACGTCCATTCACATCTGTGATATGAATACTATGCTTAAGCGGAGTGCTTTATTTTATTTTATTTTATTTTATTTTATTTTGGTGGCAGTGGAATTTAGTGTTAGCAACAAATACATATAACAATATTAATAAAAACAGCCTGAAGGTGTTCGTCTACGACGTGGTCGTTAGACCACTCATTAGTAGTACAAATAGGTTTCAAAGATGTTTGTATCCTGCGGCAACTCCACCAGTAGCTATATCACCACTAACAGGTGTGTGTATACTTCTCTTTCCACAATACCCTCCCCGTCTCTCCACCCTAACCCCAAGGGCCATTCCCTATGCAGAATATCAGAGGGAAACAGCTCTACGTAATGTTGTTTCTAAAGGTGGACAATAATGTATCATAGACCGAACTACACATTGTATTTTGCATAGCCCGCCATACTAGCTCTTATTCCCAGTGACTGTTATCCCCTCTCATCTGAAGATGACTGGCCCCTAAGTCTTGGCAGTGGAAATGGTACGATGTGGCCATCCCCACCCTGGTAGCCCTTGGCAACAGCTCATCAATCATGTATGTCTTCTGTCCCTGTCTCCAAGGTCCAGGGTCCCGATGGCTTTGATGATAGCTGACTGGCCTCCAGAATTGGTTTCCAGCGCAACCTCTGCCTTCCAGCCACAGTGAACATTGATGCCAATTCGGCTATAGAGGCGTACCGGCAGCAACGCTAGAGAACAAACATAAGAGGATATTTAGTCTGATTTAAATAAGGGGTGAATTAATATTCCCTCTCTTTGTTTTCGGCCTCATAGTTACAGGGGTGGGAGTAAGTGCAGAAGAAAACTTAAGGTGGGCCAAGAATGAAGGTGCAATCTCTTTCCAGATTTAGATTTGCGCTAAATGTCTGTCTTTAACATTCAAAACAAATGGCGCGTTTTGCGTCTGAAACGTTTAGTTTGCAGTGAGAAAAAGTAGAAGAAAAATCATGTCCAGCTAAATGGAAGAAAATACCAAATTAAACAAGTGGTACACCCTCCAGCAAAATAGATAGAACATTGGAAAGACTAGAAGGAACTATACTCATAATTAATAGGAGTGATGTAGCTGTGGAGGTTTGTTGGGTATGGGGTGAAGAGGCAAAATGATGTATCTGGGGGTTAGAGGAGTCCGCGGCTTAACGTTTGTTAAAGATGTCTTTTTGATGATGTTTGAGTGATGTATGGGGTAGATCTGTCCCGCGTTTGTAACGAGGAGGCAAAATTATGTCTCGGGTGTATCTTGGGAGTTAGATCGACATTTGTTAATCATGGCTTCTTGATGGTGTGTGGGTTGGAGCTGTCTTTTGGCTTCTGGGCCCATGGAAGGCAGGCACTGAATAGGACAAGAGAAATTGCTAAAGAATGGAAACCATTCGCAAGTTCAGTTAATGCACCCAGATCAAGGTACACTCGGATCAAGCGGTTCTAATGAACTAGAAAAACAACAAGATATGTAAAATATAAGAAAAACAATATATAGATTGATATATATATATATATATATATATATATATATATATATATATATATATATATATATATATATATATATATATATATATATATATATATATATATATATATATATATATATATATATATATATATATATATATATATATATATATATATATATATATATATATATATATATATATATATATATATATATATATATATATATATATATATATATATATATATATATAACGAGATTCCAACTTCGAAATAATTTAGTGGATGTAGTTAGTGATCTTTTGGGTTATATTTTCATTAGTGTATTCCTAGATTAGCGAAATATTTTTATTACAACGAGAAGAAAACAAGAGAGTGGGCAGAATAGGCGATGGTCACGGGTTCCAGATTAAAAAACAATAATAAATTATATCTGTCTTCTACGTAATGTAGGCCCATTTTCGATTTAGCGTTGTTTGGTTCAGTTTCAGTTCTACACAATTTATTGTCTTTTTCACAGATATATTAGGCATTATTTAAACATCCAATGTTCACATTATGGACGTACGTCTAACTTGACATAAAATGTGATGAATGATTCAAAACAAAATAGTTTTGTAGATTTTATTACCTGTATTTCTGTACTTTTTTGTTTGTTTGTTTGTTTGTTTGTTTGTTTTGATGTGAGGTGTTTGTTTCGGTGTGTGTGTATATGTGTGTGTGTATGTGTGTGTGTGCTTGTAAGTGAGGACTCTGTGTTTGAGTGAGTGAATGTGTTTTTGAGAGTGTTTGTGTGTGTGTGCATGTGTGCATGCAGATGGGAACTGTGTGTGTGTGTGTGGGTGTGTGTGTGTGTTGGTGTGTGTGGGTGGGTGGATGGTTGGGTGGGTGGGTGGTCGGGGGGTGGAGAGGGAGACAGAACTGTTTGTTTTGTTGAATTAATGTGCTTGCAGAGGGATATGTTTGCTTCGACCCCGAACAACAACGTTTTAGTTTAAAAGGAATTGAGTACTCGACTGCCACAATAAATTGTCCCACGATAATCGGCAACATGTCCTTGCCTTTTGAGGGTGGAAATATCACTCTGTCTGTCTAAATGTCTGTCTGTCTGACTCTCTCTCGCTCTCTCTTTCTCTAGTAAGCGCGTTATGTAAAACAAAATAATATCTTTAATTTCATATCTGTACAGTCTCATTGTGGACTAAACAACTGTGTGTACCACTAGGTGCATTGTTTCGCTTTTAACCATCCAACTGTAAATATAGTCTGCACACGAATCCAGAAACTGGGTGCGGACTCTTTTAACCCTGTGTGCAAAGTCCCTAGAGGGACAGCGAAATGGGTAATAGGCTACAAGTCGGGCTGGACAAAGGTCAGAGAAGGCACTGACCAATCTCATTAGGGCGTGTGTTTAGCATGGCCATCGGCTAGAGAGCCCGGAGACAGTGCGGTCACTCTAGACACTGTGTGGTCACTCCGATCCTAAAGCTGTCGGCGGACATGACGCACTAGGGACTACTACATCAGTGCGTAGATTATATAGTAGTAGACCACCACGGAACTTACTATAGTACCGCTCCACCCTTCACCCGATCCCATTTGACTCCTTGGCCGTTCTCCGCTTTCAGTAGAAAATAATAAAACATCAGCACAACAAAAACTAACCTAGCAAACGTAATAGCAAAGTACTGGGGAACAAAATTATCCCCCCCCTTCCTCCTCCTCCCCAAAAAATAAAGCCGAGAGATTAAAAACATCTATCATGTGTGCAGTAAATGAGAATATGGGCCAAGACAAAGAGAACTTAATAGCGAATCAGAATTAATGGTTTGGCATATGGCTGTGAGACTCTACAAATTGTCATTCATGGTTAACGATATAGGAGTTGAGATCAAAGACCAAGCATTCAATATACCCTACATGTATAACATTAATTTATTACGAAACACGGAACTAAGAATAAGACCAATCCGAGCCCTGGAAATTGAATGACAATTTTATTTAAAATGTTCTTTTCTTTTCTTCTATTATATATATATATATATATATATATATTTTAATCATCATATCTGTTCTAAAAACCCTGTATGTTTTCGACAAGAGAATATGCGTATCGTAAAATTACTCAACTCAATATCTTGTGCCGGTCTAAACCAGCGAGGATAGGCTTAATAATATCCCAATAAGTTTGGTGCGCCTAATTCAGTGTTTGATTATACGTAAGATCGTTGAATGATACAACCTTTATCAAAGACAAAAGAACAACCGGTATTTCGATAGAGTTGTAATAGAGAGAACATTTTAATGAAAGCGGGCTTGGACATATTATTTATTTATCCTGGTCGTAGGATAATAACAACATCCACATAGGCGTTCGCGCGCGCGCGTACACACACACACACACACACACACACACAATGTAATGTTTCCTGGGATATTTTTTATTTTTACGGTTGGTTGCATACAATCGGGTTTGTTCGTTTGAGCATAAAATATGTTCTAAAAGTGAAATGAAGTCCAAACGCAGCGCGAAGTGTAGCCAAACGTACACAAATAAAGAGAAGCAGCGCTGTGCAGAAGCAAGACATAAAATAAAAGGAAGGGCCATAAGAGGCAAGTATTAAAGCAAAGAGAAGCATCATAAAACTCCCCCTTTGTAGTTTGGTCAGAAACATGTTAGAGACAAATGGCACTAAAGAACGACGTTTAGGACCAGGGAAGAAATATAGAACCAGCTACTGGCGGTCTAGAATTGAACGGAGAGAGAAATGGGAGAGTGGAGGAAGTAGATAAAACAGAGGTAGAGAGAGAGATAAGATAAGATAAGATAAGATAAGATAAGATAAGATAAGATAAGATAAGATAAGATAAGATAAGATAAGATAAGATAAGATAGCAATCTTATTTTGCAATGGTAACGGAGTAAGCGCTGGGTGCGCGCGCTTTGTTTACGTATTGCTCTTAGGGCTTGTAATAATAACTATTAAATAAACAACTTCATGTAATAACATTAACATCATGGAACAATAACAAATAAACAAGGCCATCATTACATAAAATCATTTGCAAAAAAAAATGAAATCAAATTATTGTTTTAATATCAATTAACTACATTAACAATCTAATGTTTATTTTATTTAATTTTTAATGTGTTTTAAGGGAGGTGTTCTGAGAGAGAGAGAGAAAGAGAGAGAGAGAGAGAGAGAGAGAGGGAGAGAGAGAGAGAGAGAGAGAGAGAGAGAAGATTCCAAGCTTGAGCAGAAATAAGCACGAAGATTACCGATAAGAGAGAGACAGACAGACAGAGAGAAAGACAGACAGATGAACAAACAGAATAAAAGACAGTCAGTACAGATGTGAATAAAGTAAAGAAAATAACCCTCGATTTCTGAGTGCGCGCAGCGCTAGCGCAGAGCTGGACTTTACTGGCGCTGTAAAACTAACAATCATGCTGATTCCTTCATAAAGGAAACCTTAGGGTGAATTCAGAATTTACGTGTCCCTGGTGTGCCAGAACATTTTCTTGCACAAAAGCGGAAGAAAGTCTGGACCTTAAGAGGCTGAAGAAGGTCTGGACCTTATCAAGAAGTGGGGGCGGCAATGCTGGTATGGTTGAGACAAAGAATAAGATGAAGGAAGACTTTCGCCAGGGCATGAAGGGAGAAGATCGGCGGAGAGCTCTATGTGTAGCCAAAATAATGTTTAAAAAAAAGGAAGAAGAGTTCCTTGACACAGTGCTGCAGCACCACGAAGTTGTGACTATACAGAAAAAGATGAACGAAGACTTCAGTCATCTTGGATTAAAAAGCAAAAAATAAAACGTAGACAACAAAAGTTAGACCAAGAAGATATTTGTTTTAATGCGTTTAAAGCATCCGTTATTATTATTATTATTTTTATTGTTATTATTGTTATTATTATTATTATTATTATTATTATTATTATTATTATTATTATTATTATTATTATTATTATTATTATTATTATTATTATTATTGTTTCTGTTGTATAGCTTCAGCAATGGGAAGCTGCCGAAATTGAAACCAAGAATCCGATGATTAAGACTTTCCCTTTGAAGATGAAGTATATGGATAGAAAGCTCAAGTTAGACCGCAATGATGGAAGTGATTGCCGTAGTGTGTTATAGTCTAGCGCTGTAGCATTCAGAGGCTGCCGACACTGCACTACGTGTCGAAGACAATGTAGAAGTTAGCCACCGTTGAATGCGCAGTAATTGAATGCGCAGTAATGATTTGACCGTTTGGTTGTTTGAGTCATTTCTCTCTCTCCCTCTCTCTCTCTCTTCCTCTCTCTCTCTCTCTCTCTCTCTCTCTCTCTCTCTCTCTCTCTTCTGTCTCTCTCTCTCTCTCCACATTGGTGAATAACAATACTTTACTTGAGCAGTTTCACCTACACCAGCCGATAAGCTTTATCTTTGTTGGTCAGCATCTTATAATAGAGCTCGAGAAAAAACAATACATTATAATACTGCAAGCATTAATCTCATTGTCCAATCAGTGCATGGCCAAAGTGTAATACATAACTCTTGCAACCATGAATACAAGGATCCATGCAGTAATCCGTTCTTATACTGTACATACAATCCTTTTTGTTCAAACAAAAACCATCCATACTTGCTCAAACACCACATATCCTTGTTCAAACAAAGCAGTGCATTCTTGTTCAAACATTACCAGAGCTATAAATTCTACTTTACGTCTGCACTTTCTACAGACCCCCACCCCCCCTCCCCCTCACTTCCCTCGCGTTCAATGGGCAAATTCCTCAAGCGGTTTCGCCATCACGTCGTTCTGATTGCATGTTGCTGGATCAGCGCTGAGAGTGAGGACCATCTGTCACTATTTATCATCGTATTACTGGAAGTTTGTGGACAAAGTGGTTATTGTTGTGTGTGATTCAGCTTTAAGAAGACTTAGATTCATCTTTAAGAAAGTTTGAAAATTCATGTTTTTAAAAAAAGTTTTAAGATATCTTATTTTAAGAAAGTGTTAAGATTTAGATTATGAATGCGGGAGTGCACTGCTCGTTAAGTGCACTTTTGTATACGTTTTGGACAAGCACAATTTCTCATGTTGTATGTCCTATACATTATCTGCGTTCTTGTACCCTCTTATTTTCAAATATCCGTACCGGAGAAAATAATCATAATTGATGGGTTAAAACAAGGTTTTCTTCACATCGATCCTTCAGAGACTGGTGATCTGTAATAATGATGTTTTAAATTATGCGATGCACTGGGTAATAGGAGGTCCAATCGGAAGTCCAAATAATTTTTTGAAAAGAAGGACGAAAACCAGGTCATAATGCCATAATAAACTAAGCATATGGATGTAAAAAAATAAACAACAACAAAGCGCCCATGCATGTATTAGTATAATGCACGCGCACGCATGCACGCGAGCGGGCACGGCACACGCACACGCACGCACATGCACGCCAACGCACGCACACACACTAATTAACTAACTAACTAGCTAACAAAAAAAAACAAGTCGATATATACACTGTAGAACAAGCTTCCAATGCTTCCACTGCTACTTAATTTTCCATCATTGCATTATGTTCCATGGTTGGGTTTGTCTATTCTTTTCTCTCTAATTTCCATACCTATTTTAGAAATAAAAATACATTCAAGCCTGGGGTTGGGCAATTGATATTTATCGATTGTGTACATTAAAAATTTTCCTGTATAGAGGGAAGAGGTGAGGTATATTATCTTCCAATCAATCTTAAAGTACAGTCCACGAAAGCGCGAGGGAAAGTGTAGGATCTATGTAATTTACAGTAAATAATTGCTTTTGCTTACCCATCACTTTCTGTCCGCCCAATCCCTCTTTAAGTTCGTTATCCTCTGTACCACAGATGTAGTTATTATTATTATTATTATTATTATTATTATTATTATTATTATTATTATTATTATTATTATTATTATTATTATTATTATTATTATTATTATTATTATTTAACAGTTGCTATAATTTTGTTGGGCTATGTTTTGCGATGTAAATCTTCTTGCTCTCAATAAGAAACAATCCGTGTGCTTGATCTTAAAACCACAAACCGTTTGCGTTCAGAAAATTAAGAAGAGTATAATCTAAGCAAACACAAGGGTTCAGAAACTTTATTTTGCTTTCTGCTGTTGTTATCTACTTTTTAAGCAAAAGAATTTTTTTTCTACGACTTTCTTCTGCAATTCAGACACGTGTTTCGTGACATATAAACTACCTATGAGACTTTCTTATCAACTTTCCAGATTAAAGTCATTGCCAAGGTCAGTATGTATATAAATGGGTATGAAACGTTTATTTCTTGTAGTGTACAAATTTCGGTAATGTCGTCTAAACCCTTTTGCCTCTCACCTTGAAAAACGCTTATTTAACAAAAATAATTTTCATTTTACAAATTCAATTCAAAATATTATGCATTTACTGTGCTTACTCAACTGTAAAATTGAAATAGTCTCTCGTCTTTTTGGCAAAAAAAACCAACAATATAAAGACGGTTTCCGTTAGTTTTTGTTTCCCTACGTTGATTACTGGCTTTTAAATTGCCGATATGGTGGATCAGTGTTTAGATATGTGATTTCCGAGGTGTAGGTATTTTGTTTATGAGATTTTAATATTTGCTTCTAAGGTTTTACTTTTTTTTTTAATTTCCGGAAGGTATCATTGCATTTTGTGGCTAAACGTCCCTTAACTATGATGTAGCGTTCTACACCAGAATGAAACGCTCTACTTGTAAAGATATCCGTTCGCAAGTTTAAGAATTAAGTGTATTCCTTGCTGACTACCGGATCGCTATCTGCTCTTTCCACATTACGTACCAATCGCGCATTTTTTTGTAATCTCTGCCGGTACACTTCTTTCACTTCCAATTACAAAATGTTCACAAATCTCTCGTAAGGCTCAACCTTAAAAAGTATCGTCCTACTCTTTAATATCTGATGATTTGAGCTCAGTAGAAACTTTTATCTATTTATTTTATTTAGTCGTTTTTACATAGCGCTTTTCCATCTCCAAAACGGCTCAAAGCGCTGGCCGATACGGGATCTAACTCAAGTCGGTTCCTTCTGGTAGCCTACACACCAGCATAATAATTATATTTTGCTAGGTTCCTTCAACCTTTAATAAACTTTTTTTGCCATGCGTACCCTCTTTGAATGTCCTCGTCTCCTTCTTCCTATTTCTTCCTCCTTCGATTGCATAGAATATCTCCCTCCACCCATCCACACCCCTACCCTCATCCCCCCTCTTCCCCCCAAAAATAAAATTAAAAAAAAACGTCTGCACTGTCCATCTAGCCATTATAATTATGCACAATTTGTCCTTCCCTTTCAACTCCTATTACAAACGCCCTAGATCCCAATTCCACCCAGTTCTACTCTTTCTTCCAGCGTTTTTGTTTGTTTGTTTGTTTTTATTTTCATTCGATATTCTTCTTCTTCTTCTTCTTCTTCTTCTTCTTCTTCTTCTTCTTCTTCTTCTTCTTCTTCTTCTTCTTCTTCTTCTTGTTCGTCTTGATTTTCTTGTTCCCCTTGCTCTTCTTGTTCTGTTTCTTGTTCTTCTTGTTCTTTCTCCTTTTCTGGTTTTGTTCTTGTTCTTCTTCTTGTTCTTCTTGTTCTTCTTGTTCTTCTTGTTCTTGTTCTTCTTCTCTACTTCTTTCTCTTCTTCTTCTTCTTCTTCTTCTTCTTCTTCTTCTTGCGTGCAATATCCCCCGACGTATCGCAGAACTTCTAGTAGTTAAACACAATATTTCCAAAAATGTTCTCTCCATCTTCTGCTCTACTCCTACTCATATCCTTCCTCTTCTTCTTCTAACTCACACCCCTCCCCTCCCCTCCCCACTCTTTTCCTTACCTCCTCCTTCAGCTCCTCCGATTTCTTCTTCTTGAATCGAATCTTCCCCAAATTTTCTACGCCACCCCTCAGCGATTAGGTACAATTTTCGCGAAGAGAAAATTATCGGCTGAACGGCCACATACAAATGGAGGTGCTATTTTCTTTTCTCTATCAGCACAATGAACCCCAATAATTATTGAACTAACGAGGACCAACACCACCAATTGACCAGCAAGCTGCAACCGACACCAAGAGCCTTAGCTATAGTTGTCTTAGTGGCCATGAGGCTGCTTTAGAGGTCACGTAAATAAGTAAGCAAGTAGGTCTATGTGCAGCCGTTAGTGGAAGTCTCTGTCTTAGTAAGCTTTGAATATGTAGCTGCTGTTGCATGGTTGAATTAGTGGTGTATGTGTGTGCATGTGTATGAAAGTGTGTGTGTATGTGTGTATATGTATGTGTGTTAGGGGAGGGTGTGGAAAGTGAGGTGTATGTAAATTGTATACTAAATTTGAATTCAATTTTTGTAATATTACTTTCGTCCACTTCTGTTGATAAATTCAGTCTAAAAGATGGAAGTGTTGGTGAACATAACCAGTTATTTCAGCGTCAGCGTGCAGTCAGTGTTTTTTACTTATTTATTTTATTTAATCGTTCTTGCATAACCTTTTTCAAGCTCATGAGCTACTGAAGGCGCTGTGTCCGGTACAGGATTTAATTCAAGCTGCCCGAGGCGCCAAATGTTACTTTCTAGAAGCAGTTAAAATTTGCTCTCAACATACAAAGGTGACTTCAAGCATACATGTAAATAACGATGGCGTACGGTTTTAATATAATTATCGCCATATTCACCGCCCTCTCACCTCTTTCCAAATAAACTTATAAATAATTTCCTATTCTATTCTATCCTATCCCGTAATTCGTAGGTCGTTGGGACACCACAGATGATCGTTTAACCAGCGTACTCCATCTTTCTCTGTCCTCAGCGCAACCCTTATGGCCTCGCTCAGTGTCAAGCCAGTCCATTCTCGAATGTTGTCGTCCCATCTCTTTTTCTGTCTCCCTCTTTTTCTGCCTCCTTGCACCGTGCCTTGCAGGATGGTCTTTGCAAGACCTGATGCTCTGGTGACGTGGCCATACCATCGGAGTTTCCGTTTCCTCACCACTGTGAGCATGTCAACGTGTTTTCCAATGTCTTGTGCGATGGTCTGTCGGACTTCGTTGTTGGTGATGTGCTGGGTATAGGAAATGCACAGAAGTCTTCTGTAGCACCTCATCTCCGTGCTGTGTATCCTTCGTTGTAGATCTGCTGTGAGGGTCCATGTTTCGCAAGCGTATAAGAAGATGGAGATGACAGGGGAGCGCAGCAGCCTTACCTTGGAATGTAGATTGATGGTTCTGTCTTTCCAAATGGGCTTCAACCTTGTCAGAGCAGCAGTTGTTTGTGCGATCCTGGAGAAGACTTCTTCTCGAGACCCACTGTCTGATACAATGGCTCCTAAATATTTGAAGCTATGCACTGTGTTGAGGGATTGGCCTTGGACTTTGTCCACCTTGATGCCATAGGTGTTTTGGTCATCATTTTTGACTTCTCTGCACTTATTTCCATTCCATATTCGCGTGTGTGTGCTTGTGTGATGTTTTTTAAATTTATGTATTTATTGTTTTGTTTTGTTTTGTTTTGTGTTTTAAAAAAATGGTTTATGATATATTTTTTGAGTATCTTTATGCTGCCTCATAAACTTAATAATGTAATTGCCCTTTGGGATGAATAAAGTTAAGTTGTATTGTATTGTATTGTATTGTATATGCTCTGGAGGTGGTGTCAAGCCTCTGTAACAGCTGTTCAAGTTCTTGTTCCTCTCCAGCCAATCCATCAATGTCATCCGCAAAACGAAGGTTGAAGATTGCTCTATCCCCTATACTGACTGTGCCTTCGTGATCTGCAAGGGCATCTGCCATCATGCGATCTATGAAGATGTTAAAGAGTGTTGGAGAGTGTAGGCACCCCTGTCGCAAACCGATTGTTGTTCTAAATCAGTTCCCGATGGCGCTGTTGTGGAGGGCTGCACTGTCACACAGGCTTTTGATAACTTTAGGGCTGATGTTATACACTCTCGTGGTTGCCCACAGAGCTGCATGCCAGACTCGGTCAAAGGCTTTTCTGAAATCTACAAACACATGCTGTTGATGCTCTATGTGTTTCTCTCAGATTATTCGGAGGTTAAAAATCTGTTCAGTGGTACTTCGCCCTGCCCTGAATCCTGCTTGTTCTTCAGCTTGGGGTTTCAACCTGTTGATTATTATTTTCAGGAGGACGTTGCGGGGATGGCTGATGGATGGTGCGGTAATTTTCACATTCCTGAAGGTTACTCTTTTGGGGAAGAGTGATGATTAGCGACTGGGTCCATGCTGTAGGCCACTCCCCACTCTGCCAGATCTTGTTACAGATAATGGTGAGGGCGTCAATCATCGCTTCTCCTTCTGCTTGAAGCAATTCCCCGGGTATGTTGTCCATTCCCGCTAATTTAATATTTGTTAGACTATGTTACCCCATCCACTTATTTCAACCACTCTTTTAATATTTACATGCTGCGTCTCTTGTTCTATGTCTCCGTAGTAAAGCGTCCATATTTCTACTAGCTCTTCTAACACAAAAGCATAGTACAGTATATTGAAGCCTTCCACAGTGTCCGCCGCGGTAGACATATTGCCTGGTGGGCGGATTTAGAACCAAGGTCTAATGGTTCGAATAAGAAGAAATGGGCCGTCCACTTCCGGCAAATTAGGCAAGTTAATTAAGGCACGCTATAGAGGGCGGCCTTTATGTCCTACTTTCAGCCTTTCGCAGCAAAAAAGAGAACGAAGCCAGGAAAGCAACGCAGGAAGAGAAAGTTGCAATACACAATACAATGCCTAAGCTTAAGCGGATAAGAACAAAAAGGTTGCCTCGGAAAGTAACATAGGAGGACAAAATGTGGTTGCACAAAGTGCCGGTACTTTTTGTAAGATACAAGAAAACAGTATTATCTCATTCTGAGGAAGTAAAACATGCTTAAACTCTGTATAACTGCTAACGGTCTCTTGAAAGCTTTCTGCGGGTTAAAATTTAGTGGGGTTATGCAGCACAAGCGAGTTAATATAATAATAATAACTGTTTATTTATATACCACAACATTACATATAATAAAACACGCACTCGCTGTGGTTGACAACTTCACACATCACAAATTGTTAGCAAATAATAGATTAACATAATATCTAACATATGAAATTTTTAAAACAGGCTAAATACTAATATAGCTATAAAATCTAATTATAAAAATAAATAACATAATATACAGAGTCAGCAATCGGACAAACAACAGCTAACAAACAAATCATATTAATTAAAATCAGCATAGTTAGGAGTTTAAAAAACACTATAACTGCAGCTAGAGTTCTTCTGAAGGCCTTGTAAATTTTGTAGCCTAAGCGAACACATTTAATAATAGACCGTGACTGTTAATTGTATATTGCAGTCACACGATACCGTAGCGTATAGGCGACTACTGGTCACATTATTCTGACACCAGCGAACCAGTTGATAGTAATGGGAAGATAATATGGTCACACGCTGGCCAATCCGGGATTCGAACCAGGAAACTTTCGGTTACGAGTAAGATCTAACCGGCCCCCTCCAACAAGATTGTACTGTGTTGAGCTCTTCATATCCGCTAACGATCCCCTGAGAGTCTTGCACGGGTTTGTGTGGTAAAAGTAGCACAGAAAGACACATAACTGTACTGTATTAGCTCGTCTATATAATATATTATGTGCTTAATGATCTCCGGAGGGCTTTGTATCTCTTAACCACTTTATAGTATCGGCGATCGCATTGAGCACACATCGTAGCAGAGATTCGCCCAGGCTGATGTTTTGTCTACCACTCCTTTAGATGAGAAATACTCAGCGAGTCTCGTCTGCGCTGTGTGCCCACGTTAGCTGACCAGAAAACAGGACGTTGTGGCTAGAACAGGAAATATATTATGGTCACGAACTACTAAACAACTGCCTAACAAGCTTTTCCTTGTCTGTAGCATCAGGAGAGAACGGGGTCCCTGGCAAATAAAATACAACGGGAAAGACCACGTGGTACTTTAATACTGTCCTACTTTACAGACATCCAGCAGATGGGGATGAAGAGAGACGCGCGAGTGTGTTTTGAAGTGAGGAACCCTACTATGTCGATGCAATGAAGAAGAGAGCAAGATCTATATCTATATCGATTAATGATCCGTGAGGGTTAGGGTAAGGGTTAGGGTTAGGGTTAGGGTTAGGGCTAGTGTTAGGGTTAGGGTTAGGGTAAGAACACTTTAAAGTACTTAAAAACGGGGTCGTAGCACGACCCATTGTCCACAGAACGTATGTGGCGATAGAGGAAAGTCCAAATAACGGTGTCTGCGCAAGTATGTGTGTGTTTGTGTGTGTGACGGAGTGGAATGGAAAATGGTGAAAGAAAAAAGAGGACGATACACAGAAGAGGACAGGGTGGGAACAGCAAAAATGCAGTAGATGCAAGAACTGATTTGTTGTCGTTAGGTCTTTCTCGCAATTGTAACAATCAATAAGAGTTGTTACTTTATGTGTTTCTGTAACCAATGCATATCACTAACATCTGCACAACATTTAGCCCTAATAGGGCATCTTCACATAAGATCGAAATCGACCAGCGAGCCCAGTCTGGCCCCTATAGTCAACGCTGGGGTTGAGGTAAAACCCAGAATGGTCTACACGCCATTCTTAGTATTCCCCAAATGTGCCTTAATACTTTTATTTAGACAAAGCAGCAAACAAAAGCAATAATACAATTATCATATATACACATATGCTGGGATCCACTAGGATAACATTTCAGCACCAGTTGATCCGATCTTCTTTCACACTTAAAACAAAACACAAATTATGTGTAGGAGAGTAGGCAGAGATTTGTGGAACGGCGGGGTAAGAAGATCTCATGTCGATACTACTGCTTTGTGAAAAAAGAAAAAGCTGCATTTTTCACTTTATTGTAAGAGCATGCAGGAGACTTGTGACGCCCATGCGTACATGAGGACGCCTGCAAGAAGTCATGACGCTATAATCGACGCGTTCTCATCAGGGCTTTTTTAAATCACCCTATCCAATGCAATGTTGTTGTGTAGCGCACAGCTTCAAGCGAAATTAAACCAGCAAAGTCATTAATTCTTTCATTGCTGGAATGTTGCAATATTATTGGTATTGTTCTTTTAACTAAGACTTCATAATCTGTTCCTGCATCTATATCTTACATGTACGAACATTCTTTTCAATCACCACTATAGCTTACCTTTGATTACGATGTTATTATTAAACTCAAAATCGCAAAGTGCCGTTCTAGAAGGAGAAGAAAAAAGTATTTACATGTTTTGGGGCAATAAATCTTATGTTTTATTTTCTACCGTATGTAAGGTAAGTTAGTGGCAAAGTCAGGAAGGTTTAGTATTCGAGCTAAAATAAGTTACACGAATAGACCATGCTCGGAAATTCGAGGGGAAACAACTTTGGCCGGCTTGTCCGGATGTCGCCTCCAGAGTTGTCTAACGGTGGTCGGACATTCTTTGCAAAACGAACAGTTTCTCGCCTACCATTTCTGCTCTGTCTTCCAACAAACCTTCCTGATCAACCGAAAGGTTGATTTCAGTTGCAATCCTGGCTAGCCTCGCTAGTTCGGACTTGCACTGCCCTGCAACCACTACCAAAAAAAAGCTTGCAGCTCGGGGTATCTTTCATAGTGTTCTGAGACGAGATCGGATAACTCTAGGTAACTAAAAACTAAACAAAATGACAAGTTACCTTCCGAATAAGGCCCATTGCATTAAGCGTCGGAAGAAAACGGCGTAAACAAGAAGCAAGGAAGGGACAACGAAAGCATCGGGTGAACAGGGATGGAGTGGAAAGAAAGAAGGAGGGAGGAACAACAAAGAAAACAAAAATGAAGATAAACATTGACATTGAACACAACACGAGTTGAGATCATCTAGACAGCAGCTAATTATGGACAAAAGGTTACATTAATTCAAGGCGAGACACGAACTCTGGTAATGTTATACAACTTATGAAATAGAGCAGCAGTGGATGCATTCCAACACTTATTTATTTATTTATTTATTTTATACTTATTTATTCTTTAAATATAGGCATGTATTTATTTATTCACCTATTTATTTATTTACCTACATATTTATTTTTGTGTTCGAATAACAATCTGTTCCGTATTTGCAATGCAACCATTCTCAATATTGACATTTCGTTTCTTCTTAGCCCATGCAATGGCATATTTAATATAATAGTTAATAGCAATGATTGCTTAACAGTCAAACAATTTAATCTGCGTCTTTTGGCTTTGGCGTTTAACGAAGTCATACAAACCCTCTTTGTTTTAGTTTTATGTTCTAATACATCGGCTGTCTTAAACGCGAGGGGGACATGAAGTTAAGCGTAAGTAAAATCTGTGTTGGTTGGCATTGGCCATTTTGTCTTAAGTTTAGTTTTATAGATTAACGTCCCCGGACACATAAGCGTATAGGGGACGAATTTTTGTCTTAACAAAATAACTCTTCTTTTTATAGCGTTTCGTGTTCTTTCTTTTTTTAAATTAATTTTTTAAGGTGTAATTGTTCTATAGGGAAGTTTAATCAAAGTTTATAACCACTCTCGTTTTCTTTACTGTTTAGATATGACCAAAAGAACAATCGATTTTCTTTTAAACTGGGAGCTTTTATTTCTTTGATTGAAAAGATCAGGGGGAAAGAAAATAGTTTTGTTAGGTGGAATAATGGAACATTGGCAGAAAGGGAGAGAGAGAGAGAGAGAGAGAGAGAGAGAGAAAGAGAGAAAGAGAAAGAGAGAGAGAGAGAGAGAGAGAGAGAGAGAGGATAACTGTAGGATAATATTACACCATCGCTTGCCATTTCAAAATTTGAGGCAATTTACATAGAAAATATAAGACATTCCCCGCCCTCCCTCTCACCCCCCAAAACTCCTTAACAAAGGCAATTTTGATGACTGTGCAAAAGAAACGTTATTCATTTAAATTAAAAATAGTTCTTATTGCTTTAATATTGACGTCTTTTTGTTTAATTGCCTGGCATTTCCCAAACGTTAATATTTTCAGTCGAAGAAACACACATTTTCATCATTACTTGACAAACAATTTCATTACGCACAAAAGGGATTTGGGTAATCATCAGACAGTAACAATTTCATGAAACTTGTGTTGTATCTTTTTACATCTGCGCTCTCTGAACGAAATTTTCCCATTGTATTGAATTCATGCATTACTCTTAAGGCGCGTTTTAAAGCTAGAAAGCAAATGATTTTTTTTCTTTCTTCTAAATTTCCCCCAAAAGATACCATAATGTAATTCAAACAAAAAGTAGACATAAGATTGAGAAGGGGAAAAAAATTCGTCTCTAATATAGCTGATGTTAGCTAGTTTGCGTTTCCAATATCCATGACAACCAATGCCTGGGCTGAGTGAAACCCGTTGCGTGCTGAAATCCTCAATTTGAAAAAAAAAGAAAAAAAGAACTTTTCTAGCCTCGTGTCTGAGCTAAACGTTTTATCCGCTGAGGACCGGAAAAAGTAATAGCTCATCAGAAGCGCGGCTGGAACTTTGCTTTGAAAACCGGACAACCCTTTTTGTCTTTTATAATGGAGAACGTCGTTGAACGATTTCGGATATGCTGAATACTTTCTTCAGGAATACCTCCGTAGGTGAAACGAGCCTTTAAAAAAAAACCCTGGACAACGGGTTTGTCTTCTTTTAATGGAGAACGACTTTGAACGATTTCGAAAAATATTCAAAAACCTTCCTTTGAAATGCCTTCGTTGATAAGGACGGTGGAATAGTGAGACGTGCCTTTTTAAAATTCGGACAAGGCTGTTTTTTTAGTATTCTTTTGATAGATTTGGGCGTTGAACGATTTATGAGAAATTCTGAAATATCTTTATGGTTTTCTTTGAAAACGAATGGCGTGGAACGATTTATGAAATGCTGGAATACCCTTCATGGTTTTCTTGGACAAGAAAAGCGGATGAAGTAAGAGTTTGGCAAGTTTTGGAATACTGTGTAGCCGTCTTTTGAAGAAAGTAGGACACTTCATTGCATATCTCTTTTTTCCAATACAACAGGCCAGGGATTGTGGCGTTTCTCAAAACGGATGAACGCCGTCGACCAGACCATTGCATTAAAAATGGTTTCATGGAGAACAAATACAGTTAAAATCCTTACTGACCTGTTGAACTAATGGTCCTGTTTTCTAGGGCAAAAGGATGTATCACCTGGGACACACTCGTGTTGCCTTTTGGTGCAGGGGTACATTTTACACTGTTGGAGGAAATGCCTAATTTGTCTTGGTATTTCCGTACAGACGGCTAGTAGGCTATGTCATAAAACTGGTATCAAAGGAGAGCGCTTTATTTTTACTTCTCCACTGTCTTATCTGTCACAATTACCGTTGAATGCACGGTAAATTTACCTCCTGCGATGTTGTCATATCTCAAGCTTTACAACAAACATTTGCAAATTATTTCCACACTAAATTCCGGAATCATTTTTCGTAAAGCGTTCCCAAAACCGTAGAATCAACCTTATTTTGTAAAAAGACAACTTGCACGTTTTAATGATTGGCCCTAGTCGTCTGTACGAAATACTGAAACAAGTGCTTCATCTACGTCAATACGACAAATATCAATAGAAATGATTTAATCGAAAGAAACTTGAAAAAGTTCATCATGAATGCTTTAGAGATAGATATGTGACAAAACATTAATTTCAAGTGTACAAACAAAAGCCAACCTTTCCCCCCCCCACTCCTACTCTCTCTCTCTTTAAAAAAACAAACAAACAAAACAAAACAAAACTATTGTGGTGGTCGACAAATTCCAAGAGAATTGCAAAACTCATTTTCCTTAAAGAAAGGCGAAGTCTAAGTCAAAGAGCTGCAGGTGTGACCAAACCACAGAAAAATGTAGTCATAATCCAAGTTCTGGCGCAAACTCCAACAAAATACACACTTACAAGCGCTGTTCCAAACCCAAACAAAAAGCCAAGTCATTATACAGTGCCGATCGATGCCCTAAATAAATGTAGAAAGCCTGGCTATTGACTTCTACATCGCCTGCATTCTTCAAGACCAAAAATTCGAGCTGGTCGGAACGACCGACCATAGAAAATTGTTAGCGCTAGCAGTTTTCATTCTCTGCACTCGATATTGAAATGTTGTAGTTTGTTTTCCCAGCTTCTGTTATTGCCTGCGTTGCACGTATCCGGTCTTAAGAGAGTTTGGACAGCTGCAGCTACTAGGAGCTGATGCTGGCCGTCCGAACCGTGAACTCCGAAATTCGCCAAATTAAAGTTCGCCATTATTGATTCCTGCCATACTGAATGCTGGAAAAATGCGCAAACAACTCACTCCGAGAATGCTGTTAGGGTAAGAACATGCTTTCCAGACGAAAGCGCCGAACGCTGTAAAATGTCAAGGTATTTGCTTAAGCTCTACGTTCACAATCCAATTCATTGTGCATTTATTTGGGTGCTGGAATAAACGTTGTTGATGTGAAAAGAGATGGGCTTTAAAGTTTTTCGTTGAAATATTTTATATATTAGAAGAAGAAAAATGTTGCGAATACTTTCGATTGCATTCTATGTTAGCAATTGCATTTCAATGTCGACTCAAACTGCTCATGATCATAATTATGATTTTTGTTTTTGTTTAACAAACAAATATCTTGGATGTTTCCAGAGAGACAGATAGGATATTGCCCTCTATAATGCGATGGGAAAAAAGTTTACTTTCGTTCAGCATACGTCCTCGGATAATTGTTTGTGTCAGACAACTTTATGGGCAGTTAAAATTGGCATTCAATTTTGCAAAAAAGTCTTTATGGCTAAAACGTAATCTGTGTATCAAGAATAAAGTTCTTTGATCTGTGTATCATGGTCGACAAAGTAATTCAAAAAAGGACTTCCAACTAGTTGAACAATTTGAAAAAGGAGGGTTCATATTAGAAAAGGCGGAGTCGTCAGGTAAATCAGAGAATCGTTCGGAAATGGGTAGAGATTTTTATTTAAAGAAGAGTACATTCTGCACAGTAATAATAACAAATATGTTTAGTACATTAGCGGACATGCAGACGTAGATTAACAGACACGCATTCACATGTACAGAACTGTATGCGCTGCTTGAAAAATGAGGGTTCAGATTACAAAGGCTGAGCCTTCGGGTAAATCAGAGAATCGTTCGGAAATAGGTGTAGATTTTTATGTGAAGAAGAGTACATGTGCACGCTAATAATGACCCGTCATACGTTTAGTACATTAGCGGACATGCAGACCTAAATTAACAGACACGCATTCACATGCACAGAAGCGTATGCGCTGTTCGTACCCTCACTCGCGCACAGGCAGATTTGCGCGCTCACTCGAACTTTTACAGGGGCCAGCATGCAACCGGGAGAGGGGAGGAGGGAAGAGAGAAAGAGAGAGAGAGAGAGAGAGAGAGAGAGAGAGAGAGAGAGAGAGAGAGAGAGAGTAGGAATACGAATCTTTTCTTCAAGAAGTTCAGGGCATCGTCCTTTTGGAAGGAGTGTGTACAAGAAATAATAAAACAGCTCTATCCTATCCTATCCTATCCTATCCTATCCTATCCTATCCTATCCTATCCCATAACTCGGAGGTCGTAGGGGAACCACAGATGATCGTTTAACCAGCGGACTCCATCTTTCCCTGTCTTCAGCAACCCTGATTGTTTCGCTCAGTGTCAAACCAGTCCATTCCCGAATGTTGTCCTCCCACCTCTTTTTCGGGCTACCTCCTTGCAGGATGGTCTTTGTTTACGTTTTTTTCACCACTTTGAGCAGGTCATCGTGTTGTCCAATGGCTTGTGTGATGTCTGTCGGATTTCGTCGTTGGTGATGTGCTGGGTATAGGAAATGCCCAGATGTCTTCTGTAGCACCTCATCTCCATGCTTCGTATTCTTCGTTGGAGATCTGCTGTGAGGGTCCATGTTTCGCAAGCATATAGGAAGATGGAGATGACAAGGTAGCGCAGCAGCCTTACCTTGGAATGTAGACTGAAAACAGCTCATACTGAATATATCATAACATACATTTAAATACAAAACAGGTTCTGATGCTTCTAGTGCCCGAAGTTGTATGGATTTATATAAATACATGCATAGTTTTCTAACAACCTCTTCGTGTTAGAGGTTAACAGTGGAATGAGACGTGGTGAACAGAGCGAGAGTGAGGGAGAGAGAGAGAGAGGAGAGAGGGGGAGGGGGGAGGACGAGAGATACAAATCATTATGTATTGTATTGTTGTAGAGTGATAGGACAGAAAAGAGCAAGAGAGAGAGAGATAGAGGGAGATAGAGAGAGAGGGGGGGGGGGAGAGAGAGAGAGAGAGAGAGAGAGAGAGAGAGAGAGAGAGAGACGGAACCAAGAAAATAAATAAAAAGACAAGCAACACAAGGGCAGGACATTGTATTTGAATATTGAGAAATAAAACAACAATGGAATGAATGTCACCATTTTTTCAATAGACGGAAGGAAGGAAGGAAATTAACCAAGGAAAAATTGAATAATGGAATAATGGAAGGACATATTTGGCGCACATCAGCATCCGTCGATTCTAGACTCTTAATTCTTCCAATATGAATGGGTTCTGATCAAATTAGTGGAACTGAAAAATGGGATGTTCCTTATAGTGATGGACGGTTTTTATTTCAACGTTTTATTCCTGGTCTTATCCCTTTGTATGCAATCGGTGTAGAGGACGTGAAATGGCGCAGCAGTGCAAAAGGGAGGGGAGGTAATAGAAGTATTTTCGCTTCAGTGAACACATCCTTACTGACCTCCCCTTATTCTCCCTTCTTCGTCACCTTCAATTACTGTTCGACCGTGCACACATTTGTCAAGAAACCCTTGAAGAAGAAGAAATAGGAGGAGGAGAAGGGGGAGGAAGAAGAAGAAGAAGAAGAAGAAGAAGAAGAAGAAGAATCTTTCGAAGAGTGACAGGAAAGAAAATTGATGTAAAAAGTTTCAAATTTAAATCGCTTCTTTCTGTCCGTCCCTTCAAACTTTCGAACATTTTTCTTCGCCTTCGATTGACTTATGTAAGAGCTTCTTTTATGTAATACTTGAAATATTTGCTCGGCTTTTTATATTCTAGAGAACTTTTTTTTAACCCTTTACACTATTTTTCTTAGTTTTAATTAATTATAAATCACTTTTTTTTTAAAAATTAAAAAAATCACCATATGCAGAGAGTTAAATTAAGTTGCAAGAAATAGTTGGATAATTTCACATTAAATCAAGCCTATCCACTAGCTATCTGTGCTACTACTCCACATCACACATTTTTAGACTTTAGGCACCCTCCCAGACTGTTTTCTGTTTGATGCAAACCCCACTGTCTCATTCACACACAGTAGTGCGTCCTCTCTCCCTCCTCCCCCTCTCTTTCTCTGTCTCTCTGTCTCTCTGTCTCCCTCTCTGTCTCTCTCTCTGTTTCTCTCTCGTTTCTTCCTGCTCCCTCTTTTCTTCCCCTCTCTCACCTTCCCACTCCCATCTCCTCCTTCCCCATCCGTTTCGTTCCCTCATTCCATCCAGCTTGTCCTCCAAGCTATTTTACATCCTGCCTTGCCATAACAGATGAGTGATCAAACAACCCAAAATAGCAGCAGTTCGGTTGCGTCCCCTGTTGTTTTTTGTTTGTTTGTTTGTTTCTTTTTTGTTTGTTGTTGTTTTGTTGGTTTTTTTCTCTCTCGATGTTTTGCTTACAACATCAGAAATCGGAATCGAAAATTCCACGTGGGCAAAATTATTAAGGCGCACGAGTGCCCCGGTTATGGAATCATCGATCACTGGTCTTTTTTGTCTTTTGCTTATTGGACCCTGACTCCGCTTTTTGCTAAATAAAAGAACTTAGCAGTAATGTATTAACCTCCGTTCTCTGAATGACCGTTAAAAAGAGCAGGGTCTCACGGATGTGTGTATATTTATTATGTACAATGATTGCATTAACTTGGGAAATCGCATTGTTGTCACGTGACAAGATGATATGTTGGGTAATCGTTGCTCAAACCGACCGCTAAACTTTGAGTGGTAGGCGACTATTTCTCGTTATATAAACAAACAACTGTGCCTACTATACTAGCTGCGGTGCTGTTAAAAAAGAAAAAAATAACCTTGATGCTAATAATAGGTACTTAAAGAAACGAACTTATCATTTTATCAGAACGTACTTTTTACAGATTTTTGTAATAAGTGTTATTTCTTCTGGTAAGGCAACACTCCCGTGAATGAAAAAGAGGATCTATGACGCTAACATGTGTGATCTTGGGGCCCTGTAAACTACAAGTGGCAGTTAGTTCAATTGCTCGCTGTTATTCTGTTATTGATGGTCTTCTGAAAGAAGCGTCGATGACTCTTTTGATTAGTATGTGCTTGATCGACGAAATGTAAATGATAAAAAACAGTACAGAGGCAATAGGTTCAGAGTAGTTGAAGCACGCTAAAGTTCTATTCCCTCGGGTCTACGATAACGCTGCTCTGCATCTTCCGAGCTTTTATCTGATAAAGCAACTAGAATTTCGTTCCCGCAAGTGCGTTTCTAGAGCACAAAACTCTTCAGCTAATATTGTTGTATTCGTTTGAAAATTAAAATGCCAGTCGGGTCAAATAAACTGTATTCTAATTGTTACAAAATGAATTGTGGTTTGGTGAAACGGCAAAACAAAACATTCTGTTACATCCACAGCTTATTCCACATGCAAAGTAACGGAGGTCTTCGAGTTGTAACCCATTAGCCTAAAAAGACAAACAAAATGTACAGGCAACTGTATTCAACGAACAGTTCACAAAATAAAATTTTCCAATTTAGAAAGGTGTAGATGTAAACAAATAAAATTATTTCAACACCGTTAAATGGGAAAAAGAAACAATTTAAAAAAAATAAAAGAACAGAAAAAGGACATTAAATAGGAGGCACCAAGTTCACACGAGGTTGAACAGAATTATGGCTTAAGAATTCAGGAACGAAAAGGGTGTTTATGAGAATATATTTGGTCTTCTGGAAGAATAATAGCTTGAAAAAATAGGTGATCTTGCTACACATGGGCCGTAATCTCCTGGGAGATGCTAAGCCCTGTGTCTATGGATTTCTCCGTGAAATGTTCGACTCTGCCCTGTTGTTTTAGAGATATACAGAGCAGTGAATGACTCGTAAGAATACGCTAATGGTTCTTGAGTCTGTCCAAGGAGGGGAAGCTCTGCTTTCCTTTTTGAGATTTATTATCCAGGGTATTTATGAGCGAGAGAGAGAGAGAGAGCGAGAGAGAGAGAGAGAGAGAGAGAGAGAGAGAACACATTTCTATTTATTTATTTTAATGTGCTCATACAGATATAGACTATATATATATCATTAGTTAAAATTATAATATGTGTATGTCAGAGTCATATTTTAGATGAAAATATAAACAGTAAAACAACAACAACAAATAAACAACTAAATACATAAATAAGTAAATAAATAAATAAATAAATAAATAATGTAGACACTAAATAAATCTTCCTCACCATTTTACAATCTGTCATTTAAAAAAAAGGGTGTCTTCTAAAGAGTCTCATCCATTTTCTTTCAAGTAAAATAATTAGCAGACGAACTGAATTTGTAATCTTGATAAATGAAGAATCGACAATTTTCTGTCGATACAAGGGAAATAACCGCTGAATTAAACCTCTGCCTTGAAAGGGGCAATGATCGAGTTTTTTGGAAGCTGAACGTTTGCCAAGAGAGAGAAAGTTGTAGCCTCCCTTACATCGTATTTTCTGTTGATTTACTTTGCTTACATATTTATTTTTTTAAAAATAGTGTTGTTCGCTTTTATTTGAAAAGAACATGCACGAATTATGTTGGCATTTTTTTAATGAATGGCAGTATTCTTTAAATTAGTTAAATATTGTGTACGTAGTAAATAGAACAGCATAACACACTGAATGAAACATTTAATATCAATGCAGCCGTGTGATTACTGCCACTGTGGTTGCTTCGTTGTTACTGTTACTTCTTCTTCTTCTTCTTCTTCTTGTACTTCTTCTTCTTCTCCTCCTTCTTCTTCTTCTTTTTCGTCTTCTTCTGTATACTACTCCTCCTTCCTCTGATTCTTCTCTCAGCCTAAAATTTGCATAACCGGCAGAGCTATTTTCATGACACATCGACGCGAAATTTTGTTAGAATTCGAAGCACGGGAAAGTCGAGAACTGTACTACCTCGCCAGCATGGTGAAAACAAGTAGGCAAGCCATTAAGGCATGGCGAAACCAGAACGGTCCACGACCATGTACGTAAACTGCATTCGACGAGTCTGCATTGCGGTAGTCGATATTAACGCGGTGGTCTCCCTTGCATCGGAACTCTCCTGCCTTGATGGCTCCATCCATCATGGCGGCAGCGTTAATGACTATGCCAGGCTAGCCGAGTCTGAGTGGAATCCTCGTCTCGGTTGAACCGACCGTTGACCCCTCTAATTGCTTCCGGTTATCGATAATTTTTGCCCGCGACAGCGAGAAACATTCGTCGATATTTTACGAAGTAGACACGGCACTGCGCACAAAATTGTTAAATCGAGTTACCGCATGTAAAAAGCTGCATGTAAAAAGCAAGTTATTGATACAAATGTTATAGCAACTTGAACTGAACCAAGGGTGGTGCCGTAGTGTAGTAGTTTAGGACACACGCTAGCGATGTTTCATGTTAAGCAACGTCGAGGAGGGTTAGTGCTTGGATGGGTGACTAGGCTTGGAAGGCAACCACCAAAAGACAAGACACAAGCGCTCGACACACCCCTGTCCACCCAGCTGTGAATGGGTACATGGATCTGTTTAGCCGAATGTTTAGAATGAATGCTTGAGTACCGCGCTTTGAGCTGATATTGTTCCTTTGTAAAAAGCGCTATATAAATACCATTATTATTATTATTATTATTATTATTATTATTATTATTATTATTATTATTACAAAGCAGCGAGGGAGAGGAGAAAAGGACTGCCCTCATAAAGCTGGCCTACAGAAAAGGGAGGTCCCAAACGCTTCCATCCCCAACGACCGAACGTTTAGGGGGACATCTTTACCTTTACTGAACCCAAACGTTATAGCAACTTGTACTTCAGTTAACCGGATGGAAAATGTTATCGTTAGTTATTTCTTTGGACAATGGTTATTGAAAACTGCAGTTACTTTATGGAAAATGGCGTAACAAGCTGTGGTAATGGTACCACTCCTGGAAAAGCAAGTTAAGTTCTGCTATGGATCTTCTGTGTTTTCACAAGCTGTGGCCTGTTGCACAGTAGGTATCGTTTTCACTCCCATCCATCTACTTTTCATATTGGCGATGCGCAGGAAATGGAATGTATAATATTATTTTTGATACTCTCATTCATGGCGACCTATCCGTCATCATTACAATCATCACCATCATCACCATAATCACTATAGTCACCACCATTATCTTCAGCAGCAAGCAACCTGTCATCATGCTCATCGTCATCATCAGCAACAGAAGCAGCAGCACAGCAGCAACGTCACCATCCTCATCACTCTTCACGAAGAATCAATTTTTGTTTCACTAGTCAATATATTGATTATCCGCGTTCCTACTAGTACAGGTCCAATTTCTTATAAACTAATCCCAGCAACAATTGTAACAACAACAACAACAACAACCTCAGCAGCAACAACAACAATATAAAACGATTTTTTTTATTTTAGAAAGAAAGGAACAGCCACAACATATAACAATAATGCATTTGCTGTTTTTAGAAACAAAGAAACAGCAGCAGCAACAAACAAGCAACATTTTATCAAAGTATTAAAACATTTTTGTTTTCGAAACAAAATGGTATTGATTAGCTTTCGTCACCGGTCTGTCTGTCTTTCTTGTTATATCTGCATTTTTTTCCCTCATAAATTCTCAAAACAAAATATCGATTGGGGATTTTGGAAGATTTTTGTTCATATTCTAAGCTTTTTGTTCGTTGCCCAGATTCTGTGAAATCTTTTAATTAAATCGACAGCGCTAAAGACTGTTATTTAAGAGAACAAATCCATTTTAACCCAAGTTTTCAGTGTGCCAATCAGCATTTTTAGATGGTGATATTTTTGGAGCTTCCATTCATATGAGTTAATGAAATTATTTTAATTAAATATGTACCTTGTTGTGTTATTTAAGAGAACTATGAGATTACTGCTATTTCGTATAATATTTCGTGCTTGAAAATAAACTGAAAAAATAAACCATTAATTACATTGGGAAAAGCGAAAAACCTTTAACAAAAGGACAAAAACATTTTTTTTTAATTTATTAAGGAATAATATATTTTATTCATTTACGTCTTGAAAAGTTTATGGTCTTTAGAGACTATAATATTAACGTGAATAATAATAAGAAAATGACAGGCAATACAAAAGTTTATTTCTAGACCCTATAGGGGGGACAAACGGAACACACAAAAAACCACACAACATGACATAGGGGAGAAGGAAGAGAATAAAATGAAGAGAAAGGGAAAAGTCTGAAGAAGAGCTACCGAGACGGAAAACATAGCTCACGAAGCAGACTCCATGATTGAATTATCATTAGAAACGATGCATAAACGATGCCAACGCATTCTTTTCCTTTATCTGTTTAAAAATCAAATCAGTGGACTTCGCTTAGCATGCCAATGCAGCGTGTCAGAGTTGGAGGGCGTTGGGAATATGATAGTAATTTATTTCCCTCTTTATCGACGCTTTTAGCATGTTATTTGGTGATTAATTATTCATTTTATGTGACCCTTTCACTCTGTTGGAATTGCATCGCTATTAGCAGAACAATAGGTCTGATAATTTATAATGTGAAACTGAATTTTCTGATTCCAATTAATGATGAAAGATTAAGGCGTGGAAATTGTCGTTTGTTCAAAATTGTGTGGAATGTTTGTGTAGTTTTCGGTACTGAGTAACATATTAGCATAGCATAAAAATATTTGGCAGGCTTTAACCCTCCGAATCAGTGGTCACTATATAAACCTGACCCGGCCCAGGCTTGGTGTTTGGGGGCCGGGTAGCTCAGTTGGTAAGAGCTTCTTGCTAGTAACCGAAAGGTCGCTAGTTCAGGAAGTGGAAACTATTTAATTGTAGTGGGTATAGAAGGAAATCCATTTTCACTGTCCATGTTAGCAGTATGATTGCTTTGGTGGTTCAGTGTTGATTCAGGTCCCTACCGCTCTTTCCCTGGGATGATTATCCCGCCAATGGTGGGTGTAGACGTTAAATCTAACCCCCAACAATTTTAAAAGTGCTCCACGAGGGTGCCGATCTGTCCAAGAGCATGAGCACAAGCGTGATTAGATTCTTAACGGTGGCCGTTTATACAATTGACCTGTATAAAGCAGGACGGCCAATCGCTGCATGGAACTTGGCCCAGACTCTTACGCATCGCTGACTCATGCATCCTTTCCCAGGCATCTGAATTCTTGAGTCCATTCAACGGTTACTTATTCTGTAATACCGACAGATCTTGTGGTTGGTTACATGTAATGAAACTCAGACTGAACTTGATGATTGCTGACTCTTAGACGTAGAGCTATTGGCTGGTGCCCTTCTTAGAAATCAGAAATCTTGAGTCTTTTTTTTTTTTTTACAAACCAGTTACTTACTTTAAGAGCTTACTTCGCAGACCTCAATGATTACATATCCTGCGTTTTCAAACCGTTGTCGATGTCATTAGAAATATTCTGGATTCCGTTCACCCGCAGTTACTTAATTATTGAAATTTAAAAAGAGCATAATTTTCAGATAAACTTTGTATGGTGTGTTTTTACGTTTACTTGAATAAATTTATGTTTTAAGTTCTTCTATTAACGTATACCATCCTTCTATCTGCGCAGTGTTTTATTTGTCGCTTGTATATTTATCTGTACATATTCCATTTTTCATAGGAGGCATTATTTGCTTTTGAACGCGTATTCAGAAAAATCGTTTGATCCATACCGAGTTCTCCGCACGCAGTTCTTCGATGGGACCTGCAATTGCACCCGGCTAAGGTATTATTAAAGCCGATGCATGTTATTATAGGGCTCCCTCCCTCCACTTCTTGAAGATCATGCAGTGGCCGAGGCTTCAGTGTAGTTGCCTCAATTCAATTCAATATTTTAATTTAACGTCTTTTCACAACAATGTGATTTTAGACAACCATAACAAACAAAGAAACAAACAAACAAATAGAAATGGTTAATTATAGTAACTTAAATAAATCTGTTCCGACAATGATACGCGCGATGTCCTGTAACATCGAACTATATAAGATGACTCTAATATCGTCTTGTGCACATAAAATAATTCCATTTTCTTTGTACAGTACTGTTAAAACAGGACAATCAAATAATATGTGTTGTAAGGAAATAGTTCCAGCACATAAACAAGTAACATTTTTCAAATAATTTGTACACCATGAATTCAAGCGTAGCTTATATACTAATCTAGCAATAGGTCTGGAACAACTAACAATATATACTTTGGGTATTATATTAGTAAAGTGTTGTTCTAATAACGAATAATATTCAAATTGAGCTAATTTTACATTAGAATTAAAGACTGTATGCTCACTTCTCATTGCACCTTTGTTGGCCAATTTATCTGAAATTTAATTACCCTAAATCTCTAAATGTGATGGGACCCAACAAAAGGTAATTCCAATATTTAAAAGAGTAGTTGCCTGTGATGAAGAATATACACAGCTGAAGAAAATGATTAAAAGGCTAAAGTCACGAAACATGCGCCTTTTCACAATTGCATGTATCTTACGTTTTATTGTACATTTTATTTTATTTATTTTTTTAGTTTGATTTGTGTTATGTTTAATTTATTTTGATTTGATGTGCTTTAATTGTTTCTTTTTATATTTTTGTTTTCGTTAGTGAATTGCTCCGGACATATTTCTTCTAGATGGTTCCTTCACGTTTAAACCTTTTCCAGCGTTATAACAAAAGCCTCCGTTTTTGGCGCAGCCGGGAAGATATCGAACTAGTCCTTTAAAATTAGCTCTTTCCGGTGATAGACCTGGTTTCTGAACTGCACCATACTGATCAGATTGGGTTAATTTCTCCCATTTTAAAACTAGTCTTAAAAAAATAGAAATAACGACTGTCAAACAGTAGATACGGAGATACCATTCTCTCTCTCTCTCTCTCTCTCTCTCTCTGTGAAGACAAGGCAACAACAAAGTAGTTAGATCATTAACAAAACCGCTCCACGTTTTTGTGCGTCTCGGGACATTGAGAAAGAACCAAAGAAGCTGGAAATATATATCAACACTGAATAGTAACAAGCCTAAAGTATGTTTCATTTTCACGTTCCTTCCATTGCCAGCAACATAGAAAGAGAAACGGCAATGGGCAATGAAGAACTAAGTCAAATTGCAACAGCATTCAAGGTCAAAAAGGCCTCTTCATTCACAATCACTGACACCAGCGAATGCACAAGGATATGGAAACGTATAAAACGGACATTTAAATAATCCATCTGGAGAAAGGAGAGGAGGGGGAGGAGGCATCTTTCCTGGCAGCTGCCGTAGTATTTTCCGGATTGGGACCAGAACTTTTCCTCCCCAAGACGGGGAGGATAATGCTGTTCTCAGACTCTCGCCTCCTCCGACGGGAGGAATCTAGCCGGCTTAAGACGAATAAATAATGAATTTGGAGGGCTGGGAAAACATCTTCCCATTATATAGGATCGAGTGCCTTAATAGCTCTCTTCAGTTCGCTCATGTCCGCAGTGAGTTGCTTCCGATGATAGAATGGTCACGAAGGATGAAAGGGATAGGGGAGAGTATGATCCAAGAAGGAGGAAGAGAGTGATGGTGGCAATGGAAGAGAAAAAACATAAACATAGCCAGCAGCACCACTCCATCCCCCCCCCCTCTCTCTCTCTCTCTCTCTCTCTCTCTCTCTCTCTTTCGTAATAGCTCTTTCCCATCCCCAGTTTGTTACCTCGTTAATATTGTTCGTAAAGAGTGCACATGCCATGCGCCATGATCCAGCAATTCTACAACATACATTTTCTCTCAACTGTAAAGGCCTCCATTTGCAGGCCTTTTCTCTCCGTTATTATTCTTAGGCCCAAAACTGTTTGTTTACGGTATCCCGATCGACCCATATTTTTTTACCAGACCCTAAACATTTTTTTTATTTGTCTGGGGGGAAAAAGAAAAAAATTAACAAAAATCGGAAAAGGTTTAGGGAGGAGGGAGGGGGGTAGAATGCCGACCTACCCACCCACTTTTTCTCCTATGTTACCGTAAACCGACATATATATTTTGTTACCTTAATTTCATAGATGTTTAAGAGTCTTTTTAAGACTAGAGTACTCATTGGACGTCACATCCCATTCACACACACAACACACACACAACACACACACACACACACACACGGAACGCTCTCTCTCACTTTCTCTCTCTCACGCACACGGACACGGAACGTCCCTTAGTCACTCTCACACCTCACACATATTTCTTTCACAGCCACGTACAAAAGCCACTGCACATACACTACCAAACCCTTGACCTTATGCACACTCTGAAGTGTCACTTTAATGTCTCTCCAGGACGAAATG
>CM072512.1:101364463-101501963 GCA_036898135.1 Oncomelania hupensis | reverse complement strand
ACAGACATTCCCCATCAGCCAAATATTTAGCTTCTAATTCTGATCCTGCGAGGAAAAAACCGGTCTTTACTTTACAATAAAAGCAGAGTTTGAAGGTAAGAACTTCCTATTGAGGGACCCTTCCATCTGTGCACACTGGATGGAGTCCTCACGGCAGCTGGGTATGTGGAACGCCGTCTCCGCTACTCGCTGAATAATTGAGAAACGGAGTTTCGGATTTCCACTTCTAATCATCTCTGAATACAGTTTGAAATTGCCAAGATTAGCGTTCTCCGGATGCATTCTGTTGCAGTCTCTCCTTTCTTCCTTCCGCCCTTCCTTCTTTCCGGATCTTCAGCCTCTCCTGCTGTCTTTTGTAGACTTGTGTTTTACGGATAATGTATCGGCTCTGCGCTTTTCCTTAATAAACTGTGCAGGAAAATGGAAGATGCCCTGAAAGGTTATGTCGGCAAAATTGATGGGATGGGCTCCAATCCAGACCCGGATTTCCCGGAATTTCCGTAGTTTTAGCATAACTGACCGCGCACAGACGTTTTGTTGATATTTGTGTGTGTGTGGAGCTATAGGTCACTGTGGTCTTATTTAAAAGATGACATAATCCATTTTATCTGCTCTCTTTTCATTTTGTTTTTACATTGATTTTGTTACGTCTTTCTTAGAAACAACTGTGATGAGTGTTCTATTATGTCTCTCTTGTTTCAGCCAATGTATATGATTTTAGCTTCTGCGTTTAAATAATAATTGTTCATTTACGATTATCCAGATGTGCAGCTCGAAATAAAACAGAAAATATAAACACTCGTAATCTTGTGTAGCTGTTGTTATCTTTCATGCTTTCCCTGGCTTTCAGAAGGTTTGTTTAAATTCTGTCGTTATCGGCTAAAGATGCAATAATTAAAACGACCGCTTATCTAAAAAATAAAATGCGCGTTGAGGGAAGAAATCTGTCGTCTGTTCTTAAACAATTCTTAGATAATAGACTGCATGTAAACGAGATTTTCTTTGAGGAATTACCTGTTACTAGTTTCATCAATCTATTTCGGCAGATGTGTCAACTGATATGGGTGTAATTGGTATTAGAAAATGAGTCCAATTAGACAGTAAGTCCTCTCCAGGATCGCACAAACAACTGCGGCTCTGACAAGGTTGAAGCCCATTTGGAAAGACAGGACCATCAGTCTACATTCCAAGGTACGGCTGCTGCGCTCCCTTGTCATCTCCATCTTCCTATACGCTTGCGAAACATGGAGGACCCTCACAACAGATCTACAACAAAGAATACAAAGCATGGAGATGAGGTACTACAGAAGACTTCTGGGCATTTCCTATACCCAGCACATCACCAACGACGAAGTCCGACAGACCATCACACAAGTCATTGGACAACACGATGACATGCTTACAGGGGTGAAGAAACGGAAACTCCGATGGTATGGCCACGTCAGTAGAGCATCATGCCTTGCAAAGACCATCCTGCAAGATGCGGTGCAAGGAGGCAGAAGAAGATGGAGACAGAAAAAGAGGTGGGAGGACAACATTCGAGAATGGACTGGCTTGACACTGAGCGAAGCCATGATGGTTGCTGAGGATAGAGAAAGATGAAGTACGCTGATTAAACGATTATCTGTGGTGCCCCAACGACCTTCGAGTTACGGGATAGGATAGGATAGTATAAGATAGGAAGGTTTACATATGGGCGTAGATGTAGGCGTGGGTGTGTTTGTGTGTGTGAGTGTGTGTGTGTATACATGTGTGTGTGTGTGTTGGTGCTGATTTGGCTCGGAAGAGTCCGCTGAACCTAAAGCAATAACCATGTAATGTAATGTAATATGTGTGCGTGTGTGTGTTTCTGTGTCCGAGATGTTCTGATGTTCTACCCAGTGCTGTATTTGCTATTGTATTGTTTGAATCACGTATTGCTCTTCTGTTCTTTGTACGCATTTGCCAATAAAGTATTAGAAATATGCGTGTGTATGTGTTTATGTGTGTAAAAGAGAGACACAGAGACAGAGTCAGAGATAGACAGGCAGACAGAGACAGAGACACACAAATAAAGAGAGACATCATTGTAAACCTGCTAGATTCGTCCTAGACAGAAAGACTTCCACTCTTCAGACGACAAGGATAAACTTAGGTTATATTGGAATCTTGTCTCGGGAGACTCACTGTCTTCTTCTTCTTCTTTTTCCTCCTCCTCCTCCTCCTCCTCCTCCTCCTCCTCCTTCTCCTTCGACTTATCCAAAACAATTTTTCTTATAAACACGGATAATTTCCCTTGGCGTACCTGGATCCCGAAAATGACCAAACCTCTCCCGATGCATAAGTGATGTCTGGGCAAGTTTGCAGCTACGAAATGAGTATGTAACACCGGAACCTGGCAAACTTCGATTAGGATAATGCAATTCCTACTTTGAAGGCGTCCAGGTCAAACCATCTTGGTACTTCGCTATCGCAAAGACCAGGATGGACCAAGAAACCTTTGTCAAATTTGCTGTGTTTTGTGTTTTTGACTGACTGTTTTTGGTATAAAGCGCGTGTAAGGGAAAAATGAGAATAAGAGACAAGAGAGAGAGAGAGAGAGAGAGAGAGAGAGAGAGAGAGAGAGAAGGCGGGGGGGGGGGGGGATTTTGCATATATTTAAAAAAGTGAATAACGACTCACATAACGAAAGCTATTGGCTTGAAAAGATCAGCTTTGAGAACATGAGTTCTTCTTTCATTCTACATGCACAAGAAATGAGAAGACGTTGTCGTTGATAGTACTTTTTAGGGCACTATTGTATTTTACCATGATGAGCTTGCTGAGGACAGGCTTGTCATTTCTAGATTCCGTTATGCTATCAGAGACCAACCCATCCCATGCAGGAACGTTCTAAACTGGTGTCAACGTCCTTCGCTACGTCACCAGAGCATCAGGCCTTGCAAAGACCATCCTGCAAGGCACGGTGCAAGGAGGCATAAGAAGAAGGAGACAGAAAAAGAGGTGGGAGGACAACATTCGAGAATGGTCTGGCTTGACATTGAGCGAAGCCATGATGAGTGCTGAGGACAGAGAAAGATGGGGTACGCTGGTTAAACGATTATCTGTGGTGGCCCAACGACTTTCGAGTTGCTGGATATGATAGGATAGGATGTCCATACTAAAATAAGATCACTCTGGCATCCTCACTCCCGTCGTAATCTCCAATCTCTATAATCGCCCTTTTGATACTTATTAACCTACAAATGTCTATGAATGGCCTTTTAAAAAAAAAAAAGGTTGAATTTCCATTCTAGCCTAAAGGTAGGTTTAGGAGAGCACTTGGTGACTAGTCCATTCATCGGATTTCCTATGTACTCCAACCCTACACCTTTTCCACTGTTTGAGTCGTCTTCTCCTTAACTTTCCCTCTGGAAAACTGTGTAGACTTGTAAGTTTTATTGGAGTCTGGCCTTTTGATGACTAGAAGACTAATGACAGCTGCTCGCGTCGTCTTTGGAGTTGGTGGGGACGGGAGTGGGATTGGTTTAGAGAAATACGCATTTCTTAATCGTGTACTGAGCCCTTTGGGTGTAGCTAGAAAGCGTAATCGTTTTCATAAATATACTGTAGCTAAATGCACTGGATAGATTGTTTTAGGTAATTTGAGAGTGGAAGATGGAGAGGACGGGGGAGGAGAAGAAAACGAAGGCGGAGAACGAGCTGGGGATGAGGAGGAGGGAAAGTAGGAGAGGAGAACTAGGAGATACGGACGAAGATAACAAAAGACGATTTGAGGAGATGATGATGGAAGAAGAGAAGCAGGAGGAGGAGGAGGAGAAAAAGAAGAAGTAGACGCTAGAAGAGGAATGAAAATTCAGACGGTGGAGGATGAACAACTTACTTAAATATAAATGCAATGTTTTCTTATTACCATTTCGTATCTTTCTGCTGGTGCTTCGGTTTTAATGTTTGCACCCGGAAACATGCGTGCGTGCCTGACCGATTAATTTGACTGGTCGCCCTCTTATTTATTTATTTATTTATTTATTTATTTATTTATTTATTTATTTATTTATTTATTTATTTATCTTATCTTATCTTCTAACGCGCTAAATGTAATGTAACATGCACGCGTTGCCTTCGGGGTTGCTTTTTTATGTTAAATTTGGCATGCCCGATTTTGTCTAATCGGTCGTCCAGATTTAATTCGATGAAGCCAGGGACACCTTTTTTACGGTAATTACTCTCACACACACAAAGACGCACACACACTCTTTTGAACACACGCACACATACACACGCACTCACGCACCAACGCACACAGCTAGCAAGCCAAGGAGGAGGAGGAAGAAGGAAACAAGCGAATACATTGCAGTAAAAGAAGACATTGGGCAAGAAGAAGAAGATAAGACCACGAAGCGGGTGTAAACGAAATCAAGGAAGGCTGCTCATTTGACCATCCACACTTATTTCGATTCGCTGAAGAAAACAACTTTTTCTCTTTATTGTGGCAGCTGAAAGTGAAAGTAAAACAGGAAAGAGATTTCAACAAAATGGATCCGCATTTCACTATATTTTATTTCCTTTCTTTTTTTCTTGCCTCCTGCCCTTGTGGTTCATTTCCTCTTGTTATTTCATTCTTTTCTTCCTTGTTGGAAAAAAACAACCTGCAGAACAAAACTTCCTATCGTAGTTCTTGTATATTCACCGAATACTTTTCAAGACGTTAGTTTTCCATGGCTAATACTTTGATCAAAATATCCATTCTATAAATTTCTGACGCATGCATTTTTCTCTATTCCTAGAAAATCTCGACCACCCTTTTTAAATTCTTAAAATTAAAAAAAAAACACTCTGTATTTTCCAAATAACATTTAAAGAGAGCTACTTTTGCTAAGAAAGCGTTCTGCTCATCCACGTTCGTCTGTTTTCACACATTTTATTTTCCTTTAATGACCTGTGGCCTTCATCTCACTTCAAACTCTCTCTACTATCTGTTAATTGTTGTCTTTCTTTGCTTTTCTTTCTTTCAGTTTCTTTTCTTTTCATTTCTTTTTATTTCTGTCTGTTCGTCTTTTTAATCTTTTCTTTTCATTTCTTTTTATTTCTGTCTGTTCGTCTTTTTATTTCTGTCTGTTCGTCTTTCTTTCTTTCTTTCTTTTTCTTTTCTTTTCTTTCTTTTTAAGTTTTTGTAAGTCTTATCTCCTAACTATTTATATTGTTTTATATCTATTGTTATATAATCTTCATTTTCTTCTTCTTATCCGTTTTTTTATTTACCCTATCCATATCTTCTTTTTCTTCTTCTTCTTCTTCTTCTTCTTCTTCTTCTTCTTCTTCTTCTTCTTCTTCTTCTTCTTCTTCTTTTTCTCCTTCTTCTTCTTCTTCTTCTTCTTCTTCTTCTTCTTCTTCTTCTTCTTCTTCTTCTTCTTGTTCTTCTTCTTTTTCTTGTTCTTGTTCTTGTTCTTGTTCTTGTTCTTGTTCTTGTTCTTGTTCTTCTTCTTCTTCTTGTTCTTGTTCTTCTTCTTCTTCTTCTTCTTCTTCTTCTTCTTCTTCTTCTTCTTCTTCTTCTTCTTCTTCTTCTTCTTCTTCTTCTCCTTCTTCTTCTTCTTCTTCTTCTTCTTCTTCTTCTTCTTCTTCTTCTTCTTCTTCTTCTTCTTCTTCTTCTTCTTCTCCTCCTCCTCCTCCCCTCCTCATCCGTTTTTTTTATAACCCTGTTCTTCTCTTATTCTTCTTCCTCTGCTGCTCCATCTCCTCCTGGTTTTCTTCCCCTCCACCACTCCCTTACGACTTTTTTCCTTTTCTTACCCCTTACATCCCTACCCCGCCCTCTTTTTTTTTTTTAGAAGACAGTAAACTGTTGGGCAATCAGGAAATCGATTTTCTTTGGGTGCTGGCGAAGACGCCATACTAGCTTCGTCGCCCCCATACCGGCAAAAGCCCTGGACGCCTTTCCTTCCGTTTTTTCCGCTTCGATTTACATTTCCAGCACTTTTCCCACCATTTCTGAGAGGAAAAGAGAGAACGAGAGAGAGAGAAAGAGAGAGAGAGCAACTTCATTTTTCGCCCACCCCCCAATCCCCTCTCGCCTTATCTTCTAACATACCCCCATACCCCACCCCCCTCCACTTCCATTCGATATTCTCTCTTTGTCCACCATCTTCTGCTACGTGTCCCTTATACGTTAACTTCTGCTCACAAATACGTTTGTTTTTTGTTTTGTTTTTGGTTTTTTTTTTTTCAGGCAATGTCTTAAGAGTTTTAGTTTAGAAACATTCGTGCTACGCGAATCTCTGTTCTGAAGAAAACGAACCAAACAAATAAAGTGTACGTAGATAAAAGGCATAGTTGTTCTTTTATTCTGGTTGTTTTCGGTTCATCATTCTTCGCTCGCGCTGACAACCATTCAAAGCTCTGTACGTGTGCTCTCGTTCCAAGCCATAGAATTTTGAGAATAATTATCTCTGCACTAAAATGTAAGAAACCTTGACGGTTTGAGTGCTGTTTTCACGCCATTCCGCTTCCCCGCTTCTCAATACGCGAGAACATAAACAGCGAAAATGTACTCTTCAATTTAAAACAAACAAAAAAAAATCTTGAATGTTGTGTTTTACGCAATAGGTTTTTATTGTTTTGTCCCCTTTCTTTGAATCACGTTGAATCCAATAACTGCCGTGTTTACTTACACGGCAGATGTTAATCGTCGGTTCTTAGCTTTACCGCATCTCCCCTTCTTGTTAGATCCATCTGTTTTATTGGCGCTAATTAAACAAGCGCGGAAACACACACCAAAAACCACGGCGTGGCGGCAAGCTGTTGGCGAGAATAATATGGAAAGGGGAAGCAACAGAGGCTGACATAAGAAAGAGCTAAGATCTTTCTTATCCCCCTTCGAGAGGAGCCAATCAAGACAAAGTCTTGAAGACGACGAACTGGCGCCTGGTGTTCCTATTCCTTTTACTAGATTGTGGTTGGCGTTTTGGAAGGGACAGGAGGAAAAGAGAAAGGCTTGGGGAGTGGGGGTTGGGGGATAGGCTGTGTGAGTAATGTGAGTGATGACAATAAAGGTGAGGGTGTCAGGTATTGTTGAAATAGGAAGCAGACGGCGTTCTTACAACGGTTGTTAATCCACGATTCGCACTTTTCTGCTTCTCTTTGTGAGTGTGTGTGTGTGTGGGTGTGTGTGCGGGTGTGCGTGCGTGTGTGTGCGCGTGTGTGTGTGTGTGTGGCTAGGTATAAACGCCTTTATTTAGACATACACTTGAACCTCTTCGTACTTTCTTTTGACGGACCCCGTTATTTTGACGTCAAAACAGTGTTCCGTTAGGGTTAGGGTTGTGTTAGGGTTAGGGTTAGGTTAGGGGTTAGGGTTAAGGTTTGGGTTAGGGTTAGGGGTTAGAGTTAGAGATTGGGTTAGGGTTAGGGTAAATTTAAAAAAATGGACAAATGTGTAAAAATGTCAAAGTTACGTATGTAGAGTTTCATGAAAGTCATCACAACGGCGTTTCTACACGGTTGTGTGTGTATGTGTGTGGCTAGGTAGAAACGACGTTACTCTGACATACATTTGAAACTCTACGTACTTTCTTTTGACGGCCCCGTTATTTTGACGTCAAAATAGTGTTCCGTTAGGGTTAGGGCTGTTTTAGGCTTAGGGTTAGGGTTTGGGTTAGGGTTAGGGATAGCGTTAAAAATGGCAAAATGTCAAAATAATGTCAAAATCATGGTAAGTGTGTCAAAATGATGTATGTAGAGTTTATGACAATATTCGCAACGTCGTTTCTACAAAAATGTGTGTGTGTATGTGTGTGTGTGTGTGTGTTTTCCAAAGTGATGAAGTTGTCAAAACCTTTCAGGAAACAACCAGAGTAAAAAAAATGACTTACAGTAAAATCTAGTAAAGCAATGCGTGGTTCGCAGCGTTACACAAGGCACCAGGAGACCGATACAAACAAACCTGTATTTGGCAAAATAAACGCGCAAGGAATGCATTTCGGTCCAGGCTGCAGCTAGCATGTTATAAAGATAACATTGATGAACAAACTGGCGCTACAACGGGAATAAACGATAAGATGGTAAGAAGATGAACTGCGCACGTTTGCCAGAAGGTAGACAGCCTTCTCCTCTTACCCTCCACCTCCGAACTCCAACCTCCATCACCACCATCCACCCAATCTAGATCACAGGGAGCACGTCTTTGAGATGCGAAGCGCACTATTCCAGTAAATGAGCGCACCTGGAGCATGAGTACCCTACAAAAGATCAACCGACTTTTACATGACCCTCCACAGCCACGTGACATCAAATGACATCTTGGGGGGAAAAAAGGGGGGGGGGGGGGGAGAAATCGTTTGAAATCAGTTCAATAATCAGAAAATCTCGACTTTCAAAAACTAATGTATGGTCTTGTCAGATTTTAAGTTCCAGAAAGGTTTTAGAAGGGCGGCCTATGGCTTATTGAACGTAGCTCTTAAAAATTACAAGGTTCTATCACGTAATTATTAGGAAGGGGTTTGATTTTGGAAAACGGTCGATATTTTGTACTTCGTGTGTGTGTGTGTGTGTGCGTGTGTGTGTGTGTGTGTGTGGAGGGAGTGAGGGTAGAAAGAAGGACAGAAAGTGCTAGGATAATTAGAATGGTGTATGTGTGTGTGTGGGCGAGTAAGGGTGGTGAGCGTGTGAGAAGGAGAGAGAGAGAGAGAGAGAGAGAGAGAGAGAGAGAGAGAGAGAGAGAGAGAGAGAGAGAGAGAGAGAGAGAGAGAGAGATGGAGATAACTGACACAGCAATTCGTGTATACATTTGGTTATATGGGAGCTATTTTTGAAGAACGAATATAAACTGCCTGCGATATATTTTGTATATACATGTATATATATATATGTTTTTCCTTTTTCAATTCCCCATCAATCATACGAGAGAACAAGTTTGAACCTTGCACTGAGATGAATAAACAATGTTAGTATGCAAAATAAATCTTGAATTGATGACTGATCTTTGATTTTTCTTTCTTTTATTTGTTTATGTGTTTGTTTGCACAATTTTCATTTGTTCACGAAATTGTATCGCGCTGATGGTAAACGACTTCGCTAGAAGAAAGCAATGTTAAATTCACATTGCATACAATGTCGTTGTCACTCTTCTCCTTTGTCTTTTGTCTTGTTCTCCTACCCTGCTCCTCTTTTCCTCCTCTTCTTCTTTCCCTCCTCTTTCTCCTCGCTTTATCTTCTGCTTCTATATATTGCATTTATTTTAAAGTCAAATTTTCCTCCTTCACCTTCTGAATTTTTATTCCTTTTCTAGTTTATTTCTTCTTCTTCTTCTTCTTCTTCTTCTTCTTCTTCTTCTTCTTCTTCTTCTTCTTCTTCTTCTTCCTCCTCCTCCTCCTCCTTCTTGTTTTTGTTGTTGTTCTTCTTCTTTCTTTCTTTTCTTTCTTTCTTTCCTTCTGTTGTTTCTTTCTTTCTTTCTTTCTTTCTTCTTCTTTTTTTGTCTGTCTTTCTTCTTCTTCTTCTTCTTCTTCTTCTTCTTCTTCTTCTTCTTCTTCTTCTTCTTCTTCTTCTCTCTTTCGTTTTCCACAGACACTTTACCTTCCTTTTTAGTAAACTCTTTGATCTGCTGAGACTTCACTTTTTCCACAGCCTGGGGCAAAGACACAACGAGCTGCCCAGTCTGTACTCGCTGCAGGTCCTTGATCGAACCTTTACCAGGACACTAGTTTTTCTTATTCTACTTGAAACAATCGCTTAATGCACGCTTTCTAACGCAGAATACAAACTACAGATACGAAGTGGGAGCGGGAGGGAGGGGGGGATGTTCAGTGCGGTTAAAATTGATTTTGTTAAAACTATTTACATTCATCGATGCAGCGACGTAAGGAAAGAGGATCGTCAAAGGACTCTAGGCGCTTTTCACAGTTAAAACACTGTATAGTGCCTCTCTGATTAAAAAAAATTCTTTTCTATTATCTTTTCGATCATGTTTGGCTTCTGTATCTGTTCTTTTTTTTCCGAAGAATACACTTTGACGTGATCATCAATTTCTGTGAGTAACCTCTATTTTGTTTACCATTTATAATTTTGCAACCCGATCATTTTCCTACTGTTAAAAATTTTATCATTTTTTTCTATTTCTTGAGCTCATCACTTCATCATCGTCATCATCATCATTATCATCCTGGTCATCGTCATCATCATCATCATCATCATCATCATCATCATCATCATCATCATCATCATCATCATCATCTTAGTGTTGTTGTTGTTGTTTTTGTTGTTGTTGTTGTTGTTGTTGTTGTTGTTCTTCTTCTTCTTCTTCTTACGTCGCCTCCGTTTGTTTTGTGTTTGATTATTTTTCTTCTTTGGTTTTCAGTTTAGAATCTCCTCATCAGTCGCCAACATCTTGTTTCTCCTCCTTTTGGTCCTACGTCCATTTCCTCTCCTTTATTTTTTTTTCTACTCCGCCATCTTCACGCTCCTTCCTGTTCATCATGTCCCTCCTTTCATTTTCTCTTCCCTTCCTTCTGTGGCATCTTCTCTCCTCTATCTCTTTGTTCATCCTACTCCTATCTTCTATCAAACAGCCGGAAAGATGCCTGAAGAACAAAAGACGTGCACTTGACCTTTCGGTTAGCATTTTCTTTCCTTTTTTTATTTTTTTTTCTGCGTACTCGCAACATTTGACATTTCTTAGCAACACTGAAAGGACCATCGTCGTAAAAGGATTAGCCCACACTGGAAAATGTGGCAAAATTTAGAATGTTGACGTTACAAACCTGCTAAGTAAAGTTTAGTGTAGAATTGACGCAACATACATTGATTTAATCTTAACTTTTGTCTTTTATGCAACTTAAAGAAAGAGCTACACATCAACAGCGGGTGTGAGAGAGTGTTTTGCAAAAATAGCAGGAATTGCATACGTGGAACATCCATCGCTTACGAACCAGTCTGTCTCTACTTTTTGTTGCCACTTTGCTCTCGATGTGATAGATACAACAATGCTGTCATAATAATAATAATAATAATAATAATAATAATAATAATAATAATAATAATAATAATAATAATAATAATAATAATAATAATAATAATAATGCATTTTTCTTTATTCTTATCTTTTTATATTTTTATTTCAAACGGCACTTACTCTCATACAGTGTTCGGCAAAATGTTTGCACTAATTGACCCTTTCAGCTTTAGCCACGGTGAACTGGCCCAAAAGTGCATCAGTTTGCATCGAACCATAAAATGTGGGGTTTAGAAGTGGCGCTTCAGAAACTTTAGAAATCGAAAACGTGGGGTTTCTTCTAAAACCTGAACTCTACATGCCGCATCCTGGAATCTGAAGATAAGACATCCATAGAAATGAATGCACGTGCATTTAGAGCACAAGGCCAATGCAGCCATAAATTGGAGTGTGAACTAGAAAACGCACGAGCAACGCATTCTGGAATTTCCTGATGACATATACAACACATTGTCAAATTCGAAGGCAGACATTCACAACAAATACCCGTACCTGTATTTAAAACAGATACCATACTGTCATAAAGTTCAGTTTGGACCAGCACTCTTAGGTGGGTCTTGCGTTGTGGCTGCGGATTTGCAACCACATAGTTTGTTTAGTTTTTTTTTTTTTAATTAGAATTATTGAAATGCTCATTAGAAGCAGAATTGAGTTTTAGTGTCAGTTTGTCAAAATGTTATCTTTATCATGTACACTGAAGAAAATACAGAAAGCTTTTACAAAATCGAGTCAGTTTTTGAGCAGGAGATTTAAAAAGACTTAAAACCCAGAATTCTCCGTTTTAGCATCATTATAGAATTCTTCTTATTAGCACCATTATAGAAGAAAACAAAATTGCACACTTCCATCGAGTTTTTCAAAATGCCATAGCGATACTAAAAAAAAAAACCTCGTGTCGATTGAGACTAATGATTCATTAGGAAGTATCATGTAGTAGACCACGCCTTGGGCGATCTTTGTTCATATATGAGTTTTTGTTTTTCTATTGCAGCTAAGCTAACGTTTTCTGTCTAGAATTGGGTTGTAACCTTTAAAGGGCAAAACCAAAAACGACTGCGGTAGAAATTTCTTTGCCGATTTATCCAAGTTTACGTGCCATTTTCGTAACAGTCAATCAATAAGGTGTTAATGCGCATCTCTCTCTCTCTCTCTCTCTCTCTCTCTCTCTCTCTCTCTCTCTCTCTCTCTCTCTCTCTCTCTCTCTCACGGTTGTATAATCCGTACCATGGATTCTTCAGTATATGGATGCACGGCTTTCGGCGAGAAGGCCCGAAGTTCTCTGCTTCCCGTTTTTTTTGACGTTTGTGTTCCAAACTTCCGGTTGCTGAATGGCGTACATGTTTTGATAGTGATATTTTGACCATGTGTTGAAATGTCCGCCAAACGTCGCCCTCAGGGCAGTTGCTGCTGTTTCGCCGTAAACTAAAAGAAATAAGTAAAAAACAACGATAGATTAAATATTATACAATACTAAAGTTACAAATGTATCATGAAAATGTCCATGATAAGAAATGACTACAATCTACATCTCAACCTTGCCTCGCAAGTTTTGGCTTAGGGAAGCACGGTGGCCTAATGGTAGAGCTTTGGCTTACGGATCTGAAGGACCCGGGTTCGAGCCCAGGCCCGGAGCATTGTGTTTTTACTCCCATTTCCTACTCCTTCGGCTGAGAGTATAAACCGAGGTCTAGTCTGTGTCGCATACATTCCATCATAACGGACTTTAAAGATCCTGACGCTCCTGTCATAGACGGGTGAGTGCCGGTAACAAGAACACACCTTGTGGAATCATTTTCCTCGAATACGGGGTATCCACATTATTACGAAGAAGAAGAAGAAGAGGAAGTGACAATGTGTGAATGACACGTCAGTAGCGGTCTCTCCGATAGCGGCTATTTGGACAGTCGAAAACATCATGTTTCACATTTCAAAAACCGATGAAGAACATTAAATCTAGAACTTACACTTTTCTTCTTCGTTAGTACATAGAAATTTAGAAAGGATAAAGTATATACTTGTTTCAATAAGGTCATCTAATTGGTCCATGGTTTGTACTTCCACATGATGCGGACATAAGACTTTCTGCAACCGGAAGTATCGAACACAAGGGCAAAACCACGTGACTTGGCTGCGAACTCCCTTAGTCATAAAAAGAAGGAGATGTGTTTCCATGTGTTTGTACTTCCATGTTCGTACATAGCGCTTTGCATGCCAGTTCAAGAGGCTTCTTTCTTCTCTTTCATTTATTTAGGTTACGTTTGCTTTTTTGTGCTTAAAAAGAAAAAAAGAAAGAAAGATATTTCTCTTATATAGCGCACTTACAAGCTCAGAGAGCTTCTCAAGGCGCTGGCCCGTAATATCCAGCAATTACACAATAGTTTGCTGAAGTCAGGATTCGAACCCACGTCGCCCAAGACGCACTCACACAAGTCGTGCGCTCTGACCACTGAACTATCCCTGCCGCTTACAAGGTGAATTGTTTTTAAAAACTTTCAGTGACCCACTGCGACAGATTCTTTTAACATTCACAGTGAATGTTGAAATACTGAAAAAATATAAGCTTACAACAAAAGTAACTCTTTCGAAAGTATTTGTGTGTGTGTATGTGTGTGTGTGTGTGTGTGTGGGGGGGTGTTTGTGTGTGTGTGTGCGTGAATACATTCCGTAGTTTTTGTTTCTATTAATAGCAACAGCCGTTGGCTAGCCAGCCAATATTCTGGAGCTAAAAATAGCCACTACCAATGCCGGTAAAAGACTGCACCTGTGAAAATAATTGCTAGTAAGATTTGTGGTTTTAGGTTGATAAAATAGGCCCAACCCTACCCCAGACACCAAAGACGCACACTTCAAGCCGCGTAGATCACTCAGAAATAGGGTCAAAGTTCACCGTTTTAAATAGAGGAAAGATGAAACAACTCTCTGTCAGAGCCGAAATTGAAAATCGAAATGTTATCGGCTGGTTTAAGCAATAAAAGCCCACTTTATCATCGTTTAATGTAAACACAATGCGAATTGTAGGTTAAACTCTTCTTTGCCAAAAGTAAACAAACCCTTCGAATTGGGGCCTTTTAAACTGCATGACAAGCAATCCGCAATGATTGCTTGGCTTTTAAACAATATAAGAAAGCCGCAATGATGGCCTGGCTTTTAAGCAATATAAGAAAGCCGCAATGATGGCCTGGCTTTTAAGCAATATAAGAAAGCCGCAATGATGGCCTGGCTTTTAAGCAATATAAGAAAGCCGCAATGATGGCAAGGCTTTTAAACAACATAAGAAAGCCGCAATGATGGCGTGACTGTTAAACAATATGAAAAAGCCGCAATGATGGGCTGGCGTTTAAACAATATAAGAAAGCCGCAATGATGGCATGGCTGTTAAGCAATATAATAAGAAAGCCGCAACGATGACCTGGCTTTTAAACAATATAAGAAGGTCGCAATGATGGCGTGGCTGTTAAGCAATATAAGTAAGCCGCAATGATGGCCTGGCGTTTAAACATTATAAGAAAGTAGCAATGATGGCGTGGCTGTTAAACTATATAAGAGAGCCGCAATGATGGCCAGGCTTTTAGACAATATAAGAAAGCCCCAATGATGGCGTGGAAGTTAAACAATATAAACAATATACAGCTTCATAATTATCAAGTGTGTATCTTTATAATTTTTTCAAAACGAGAAGTACGGTGTATTTGCAAAATCGTGTACCTTGCTGTAATGTGATTTTCACTGTGTACACATCGCAGGCAAGATTTGGCAATTAAAATCCTATCCTTTCTTATCCTGTCCCGTAACTTGCCTGTCGCTGGGATACCACAGACGATCGTTTAACCAGCGTAGTCCATCTTTCCTCAGCAATCTTCATGCCTTCGCTCAGTGTAAAGCCAGTCCAGTGTTGAGTGTTGTCCTTCCACCTTTTTTCTGTTTCCCTCTTCTTCTGCCTCCTTGCACAGTGCCATGCAGGATGGTCTTTGGAAGGCCCGAAGCTATGATGACGTGGCCATATCATCGGAGTTTCCGTTTGTTCACCACTGTAAGCATGTCATCGTGTTGAACGATGGCATGTGCGATGGTCTGTCGGACTTCATCGTTTGCGATGTGCTTGGTATGGGAAATACCCAGACGTCTTCGGTAGCCTCTCATCTCCATGCTTTGTAGTCTTCGTTGTAGATCTGCTGTGAGGGTCCATGTTTCGCAAGCGTATAAGAAGATGGAGATGACAAGGGAGTGCAGCAGCTTAACCTTGGAGTGTAGACTGATGGTTCTGTCTTTCCAAATGGGCTTCAACCTTGCCAGGGCAACAGTTGTTCATGCGATCCTGGAGAGGACTTCCTGATGGGACCCATTGTCTATTAACATAAACGTTTGTAAATTAAAAAAACAACAACTTATTTTTCATTATCCTCCTCCTCTCTTCTTCTTCTTCTTCTACTACTACTACTACTACTACTACTACTACTACTACTACTACTACTACTACTACTACTACTACTACTACTACTACTACTACTACTACTACTACTACTACTACTACTACTACTACTACGACTACTACTACTACTTCTACTACTACTACTACTACTACTACTTCTTCTTCTTCTTCTTCTTCTCACTCCTGCGTTGCTTAGTTTCTAAACTAAATTGAGTTTTACTGTTTTGGAATCTGACTGAACAAACAAACAAAAACGGATAAAAACGACAGTTTTTTTTTCTTCTCGTTTATAATACAGACCAGGGTCTTAGGCTGGCTGGTTACATAGTTGTTAAAATGAGTTGTGTATCGTTTCTGACTGAATTTATATTTATAAGAATAGAAAAAAAATCGCAAACGACAGCATTTTTTATCGTTTAAAATAGCTTACGGTTGTTTAGCTGCTTGCTATCTACAATTGTCACTTTGTATGTGTTTAAAAATTGAAGTTGGCACGCATTTTGTTCTCTCCATTTTTCTGTCCTTGGCCATGCTCCGCCTCCCAACCCCACTCTTCCCCGTCTCCCACACTATCCTCACCACCGCACCTCCCCCCCCACACACACCTTTACAAAACAGAGCAGAATTGTCGTGTGTGTGCACTTGTTCCTTGCCTTGGGGGGGACTCACATTCTGGTTTCCGGGGCAACAGGCATAAAAGGCCGCCCGGCCCAATTAGCCGGCGTTAAGGTGTTTATTTTTCACGACACTCCCTCCCCCTTCCATCGCTCATCCTTCTGACGATCAGTCCCACTGCGACTCTTTTTGCCAACTACGGTCTTTCGCGAGAAGATAGTACTGAGCATCTGTCGACGTCGACTAGGAGACGGAGTTGTGTAGTGCTATGGTAAGATTTTTTTGGTATGATATTGTGAAATGCGAAAATGCAAAAAAAAGTAAGTTTAGGTAAACGTTATTATTTTTTCTACATGATATAGTACACTCTTTCGAACTTTTAACAGGCAGCCTAAGTTTTTTTCCCCCTAAAAGGTGAAAGACCGTGTTTAAGATTTGAAGAATAAACCCAAAACAACAACAAAAAACAACAACTGTGGGTTACGGTTAAGCAATTCTTTCTTTTTTAATAAACACGGAATGCGAAAAGCTGACATGGATCACAATGCCCTTTCGTTGTTCGAAGACGGAATGCACTACTACACGGACAACTGGAACTTTACGTTACATTTGCTCTGCCCTTATCTTATTAAAGGTTAGTGTATCTTATTAAAACTTGGGATCTATATGATGAAACGCTTTTTTAAATACACTAAACACACACGCAGAGAGAGAGAAAATGAGTGAGTGAGTATTCCGTTACCTCACCCTTCTCACGACCATACATTACTCGTTTCAGAGGCCCTGTTGGATACCGTCCCTCAGTCATCGCCTTCACAAACTCTGCGAGCAGAAGCAGCAAAGCAAGAGGGAGATTTTAAAATGATGGGGTTTTGATGTTGCGAGGCCGTCTACGTCCCAACGTGGTCGTCTTGTCTTTCATCACGTTTTGTCCCTGTTATCTTTCCTCGGAATGAAAATGCTGTTCCATCCAGCATAGTCAGTAGAGAAAAATCCCTTCCTTCGTGCAAAACAAAAGGTAAAGAATGCGAAGAATAAAAGGTATTTCATATTCTAATTAGAAGAAGTCCATGAATGTTCTATTCATAAGCATAGAATTTAGCTAAAGATTCACTCCACCCACCCACTCACCCATCCTACACACACAGATTCCGCACACAAAAAAACAGCAACAACAACAATAACATCGTCATCAAAACAACAACAACAAACATAAAACTAAAACTTACAATGTCAAATAAAAGAATGTTTCCTCAGCAGTACGTTAAAAAACAAAACTAGTAATTCTGTCCAAAGAACAGGCGAAGTCTCCATGCATGAATACATAAAGGCTGATGTTTGTCGCTCAGTTGGTCCGAGCATATTTGACTTTGTGCAAGATGCAGTCTTGAGTTGGCTTCTTGTGTCATTGAGCTCGATCCTGACTTCGGCATGCGTCTTGTGTTGAGGGCAGCTGTTGGATCTGCAATATGCGTATTATCAGAGCAATTATATTTGTTATAGCAATAACATACTTATTATTTTATTTATTTATTTTTCATTCTTTTATAGCGCTTTTTAAGCTCAAGAGCTGCTCAAGGCGCTGGCCCATATAGGATCTCACTCAAGCCGACCGAGGCACCCCCTCTTGCTGCCTGGGCGCATACACAGTCTGGCGCTCAGACGATTGAGCACAATCCTAGGTGACCTGGGATGGCGGAGAAAGGAAAAATTATACACTGGAACAACCATCAGACTAATAGCAACAGTAAGATGGCCTGTGCATTGTAACACGAGCTCGCGCTCTAACAATCAATCTATCCCGGCCCATGTTCAAACATTGTATGCATACATGTAAAACTGTTGAATAATAATATTTGAGAAAATAAAAAGAAATAGACTATACATGTAAAACCTTTTCAATAATAATATTTGAGAAAGTTAATTTTAATGGACTCCGCGGTATCCGACTACATAGGAAATGAAATGGCATAAAATAAATTCAAAGCTAGCTATACACAGGTCTATAGTCTAGCTATACACACGTCTATATGCTATAATAATTAATATATAAAAGATATATATTACGGAAAGGTATTATCATATAAATTGTATATATTATGGAAAGGCGTCTACATCACTATTATAGTGGCTAGGAAATAGATAGAAAGACATCAAAGAGGTACTACGGATGGGGTGAGCGGGAAATAATGATGATAAGTTCGCCGCTGAGACAGACAAATAAGGCAGTACTTCCGTATACCTTTTTCCCCAGCCAAATACTCATACAGAGCATCAGAGTCTGTATTGTATAGCCTTCGGTAAGAATTAAGGTAAAGAAAGTGTCCAGGATCAAAGACTGTCTATGCTGGTCTGACGATACTCAGAGTGACCAAATACTATTACGTAGGTTAATGCCATCGATTGCTATGTTTTCGCTTAGGAAAGCAGATGAAGTTAAAGATCAACAGAAGACGTAAAACGGTATTATTTTGTAGATTGGTGATAACTTTTTTTTTCATCAAATGGTTTTGTTTTATTGACTATGTCTTTGGGAAAGCACATCAAATTAGAAATAAGAAGAATCAGAATAATATTGTTCCGTTTTTTAATGAGACTTTTTTGTTTATTTTATTTTATTTCGTCTCATGAGTACAACTTTCGGGGAAAAAATCGAGTTAGAGACACACATACAAATGAAATAGAACTAAGTTGGAACTTTTCGTAGAAATGCAATCACAGCTAGACCTAAAATTAAATGACATTGGGAGTTTACAGCCTTGCAATAACAATTTAGCGTCTAGGTCTGAACACGTAGGTTACGGTTCGAATTTCCCGGAAGTTTATTTTAATATTTATTTCCGTACATTCAGGTAAATGAAAGATACAGGTTGACATTTTGCCCACGGTAAAGTGATGAAAATGTGGCTTTGCTTAATAAAGCGTATCATAGTATTGTAGATTAGTATTTCAGATTTAAATGTTAATATTAACCTTACTACCTAATTTATGCGTCTAGCACGCTAGGCCGGATGATATTTCCGTTAATTTCAATGTGAAACAATACTATTACTCCATTTTCAGCAAGCCTTCGGTATCTTATTATCTTAGTCATTGCTTGTACCTACTTCTGCAACTCACAGTAATACACACACTCGTACCTAAGAATGCACACGCATACAAGCATGCCTACGTGCACTCACATGCACTCACACCCACACCCTCATTCAAACACTCTCGCCAGCTCACTCAATACAGATGTTTATAGAAATCATTGGGAAGAAAGGGCACAGAGAAAGGAAGAGAGAGAGAGAGAGATAGAGGTGGGGGGAGAGAGAGAGAGAGAGAGAGGGATGGAGAGAAGGTGCCCCCTGAAGCCAAAGGAGACAGAGAGCATGAAAAAGGAAAGGTGGAAAGATGTGGAAATTCACACTTCACACCCGTTTCTTAACTCTTCTCCCTCCTCTCTCTCCATCCCATGAGCCGGCATCCTGCCTTCTCTTTCCTGAACCAGTTCTGTCACGGCACAAAAGCAAGGACCCCTCCATAGAGATGATTTCTGTCAGCCCACGTCAGGGAAGTGCCTTTTATCAAATACGGCCCTACAAATCAATCATATTTTGCCTTTCCAATCTCTATCAGACCTCTGGACCCTCTATGGCAGAGTCAGGGTTTTAACGCAACCTCGGTGGTAATGGTATAGGGGAGGTTGCTGTCACTGTTAAGCCGATTGCAAACATAAGATCAAATATAAAGATGTATGTTCTGTGTGTATAATAAAACTGTCTGTTCTGGACTTAAAGCTAATTTCAACGTTGATCCACGAGTTAAGCTCGAACATAATGTGCCTTTTAAAAGTCTACCTGAACTGCTGACCCTCTATATATGTCAAAAACCTGGTTATTTTAAGCAGGAGTAGAAGAAGGGAGGCGTTACCCTGATAGTAAAATAGGATCAAAAATATGTCCAAGATCAAAGTACTGACAGCTGTCTATTCCAACAACCATATTTTGCTTTCCCATATCTAGAACAGTTCTGGATCCATTGTGTATGTGAATTTCAGAGACAATGGGCCTATCTATATAGCAATATGATAGTAGAGTAAAATCCAAGTAAAGGTATGTCCTAGAGCTACGATGAAAATCAATTACCACCTTTTTAAAAAATATATTTTTTATTATCTAGATAATTATGATCTTGATATGGAAATCCAATGCTGGCGGAAATGGCGTACAAAAAGTCTAGGATTTTCAGCCTACGTCAGTCCATTTAAAACTTAGAAACATATTAACGACCCGCGCGTTTATTGTGGTTTAATCAACAAACTAGATAGCGATATTGTATTCTGTGAGAAAAAAATAACTGAAGGAATCTTCATCAGGGCTCTCTGACTTGTCTGTTTTCTTTTGCAGTAATACTTGCTGTGTGTTTTCCCTTTTAGCAGGGTATCAAGGTATTGTGTTTAGTATGACGCTATTGTTTGGTTTGTGTCTTAACGTGTTTACTTGCCATTCTCAATTTCTCACCTTGCTTTGTAAGTCGTTCTATTACCCAAGGGAGGAAATATTGACTTCTTTTTATCTTTGCATACCACAGGGAATATTAGAGCTAACTTGTTTCTGGGTCGAAAGATTCTGATAGGCTTACTCGATCCTTCCCTCCACAGAGCAGACAAACAGTTGGCGAGAGTGGTGAAATTCGAAGCCTTCGCTCAGTGCAAAAAGCTAGCTCTGTCTGCATTCCGGAAGTGGTTGCGTTTGTTTGTAATGCCTACAGTTTACACTGCGCTTCCTCTTCTCTGTTGTCTAATTATGGCCCAACTGAGGAACGTCGACACATTGTAAACTGGCTTTGTGTATGGAGATTCTCCGACAGCGTGTACCCGAGGGGATGATATTTCATGACTATAGTGCGGTGAGCTGCGCTAACGAGTCGTTAGGCTAGCGAGCTGCTGCATGTGAGAGAGTGAACATACCTATGAGACAAAAGGCAAGAAAAGCAAGAAGGAAAAAGAAAGTGAGATAGACAGACAGACAGACAGAGACAGAGAGAACGAGAGAGAGAAAGGGAGGGAGAGAGAGAGATACAGAGAGAGAGAAAGAGAGAGAATGAGAGAGAGAGAAATTTACCATGCACAACAAACTACAATTAGACTAAGTCTGCCTCTTTCATCATTTGTAATTTTCTATGAAGGTTCGGTAGTCTGGTTTTAGTGCAGCGACTGCTTTTGCTCTGCTGGTCTCGCCTTATATGATTATATGAAGATCAATGCACAGGATTTTTCGAGATAGCAAATGTGTGTTTCTGCTTTATCCCTAGTGTCAACAAAACCTGGGTTGTCTCAGTGCGTCTTGCTGTTGGCATTCTGGAGGAGTGAAAAACAGAGTCATCAGTTTGGGTGACGTTGAACACGAGGAATTTTTCTGTTCAAACAGAAACATCTGCCTCCCAATGCAAGTTCTGACTTGAGTTGCAGAAGACAGTGACAAATCCCAAAGAGGAAGCCTGCAAGAAATGCAAAAGTAGCAAAAGGGAGAGGAAAGTTCGTACACCTACACATACAAACTTGGCATGCGCGCGCACACGATCACGCAGACACAATTCATGCATTTAGGCTACTTACGGAGAGAGACAGACAAACAGACGACGACGACAACAAAAACTATGATAACATCCGACGCAACTGTCCACCGCCGTTAAACTTTATTTCATCTTTATTCAAGATAACGATAAGGTTTATCTATGCAAAAGCATTCAGTATAAGGGTAAAGTATGTCAATGCCACAATCTGCGTGGACATCGGATATATAAACATGCCATGTTTGTGTGGGTATCGACTAGATTAACCGCCCATGTAAGCGGATTTTGGACACACACTGCAGCGATTATAACTAATTCTGCAATATTTATAGTCAGTATCATTACATACTGTATACAATACGACATATTGTAGTTAGCTCTAAGGCCAGTAACACAAGTGCATGCAGACGCTAGATAGAGCTCTTCGGCCATGTAAGTTATTACTAGTAATGATGTAGCTTAGTCTGCCTTCTAACTCGTAACTCAATGCCAGAATATGCACAAGCCGTAGCTGTATAATGCTAATAGCCGTTTAAGTCAGTCCCATTTACATAGAGCTATAGTGCTTCCACAAAAATCATGTTATACGCTGTATCTATTCTATTATATAAGGTATGCATACATTGTACTTTTACTGCCATGTATTATAAATCTCTACTAATTACAGTCGCTATGGTTAACTTCGTTCAATCTCTTCTGCTCTTTTACCTCAGCATCCTTCCTCTGCTGACATGTATGTAAAGTCAACACCAATTCACACTTTTCTGCTATCCTATGCACCAACGGGAATCCCCTCATGTGAAACATACTTCCGGTTTCTTTCTCCGTTGTTGTTGCATCAATTTTTATTCATCAGATTAACATAAGTTGTACAATGGGAAGTTTTACAGTGGGCCACCAGTATCGTACCCTCGCATTTTTTTTGCTGCAGTTTATTATCCCTTTCCTAAACCCTACCTACCTAACATTATTTGTGAATTTTTGAAAAATATTCGGAGAAACATAACGCCCAGATGCTGGCTCGAACCCACACCTGTCAGGCGCCATTGGTTTCTGGCTTGTGGACACGGCAAGTTAGTCCCGCCTTAGCCCACTTGGCCACAACGCTCGCCTAACATAGTCAACTACTTCGTGTTTTGTGAAGGTTGCGACGGCGAAGCTATGGAAAACTACAAGAGTCTTCAGGTCCTGTTTCACTTTCTGTCGATGATCGACGCACCTCAGAAGTCGCCCAAAAATACAGGCCTCTACGATTGTTTTTTTTGCATCCTTTCACTGAGCATGTACTTCCTCCACCGTTTTTATACTTATCCCACTCGTTTTCTGGCTCTAACAATCGTCGTTTTCGGCAATTTGCCATATTTAAAAGTCACGCATCAAGCTTTGATAAAAGAAAAACAAGCCAGACCGGAACTTGGTTTCATTCTAACCTCGTTTTAATTTATAATGGCGATACCCACGAGTTTTTATGAGAGGTGCCGGAAAGTTGTGAATACCTGAAGCGCATTTATATACTTCCATATGGCATTTACCATACATACACACTTTGGCTGTAGCATGGCCTAGTGCAATAATGGCTTCTGCTCTTGGGCCAGCGTCTTCCTCCTACTCCTCGAAAGGTAATGGGGCTGTCTGGTGCGAATTTATAGCTCAACTTCCCTTGCCACCTTGCTGATGGGAGAGCTTCTTTTGACAGCATTATTTTGATGAAGCTTTATCAAGTTCCGGGTTTCGTGGAAAAGCTTAGCAAGAGAAGGAAAGAGAAAAAAAATGAAGATGAGAAGAGAGGAAGAATTTAGGAAAGACAAACAAAAAGAAACAAAAAAGAAAGAAGTGTGGACTTGAAAGTAAGGAGAAGCCAATGAAGGAAAATCCAAACAAAAGAGAAAGGATAGCCACAAGGGTGTGTAAGAAGGACATTTCAGTTAGAAAGAGGCTGGTGAATAACTTTGAATTCAGGATGGATGCACTATACAAGGGTAGCAGGAATACGAAGAGGTGAAGAATAAAAATGAAGAAAACGAAATAAGAAAACGTAAAATCACTTAGGTTAAATTAAGGAAAGGAAAAAACAAAACACAAAAAAAAACACACTCGCACACACACCCAAACACACACACACCCACCCCCACACACACACACACACACACACACACACACACTTTTTTTTAGAAACGACGTTCTGATGACTGTTGTGAAAAAAACTGGGATTATTTTGACACGCTTTCAATTTCTTTGACATTATTTTGACATTTTCCAATTTTTGAAGCTAACCCTAACTATAACCCTAACTTAAACCCTAACTCTAACCCTAACTCTTAACCTAACACTAAGCCTAACACAGCCCTAACCCTAACGGAACACTGTTTTGACGTCAAAATAACGGGATTCGTCAAAAGAAAGTGCGTAGAGGTTCAAGTGTACGTCAGAATAAAGACGTTTCTACCTAGCCACACACACACACACACACGCGAGCACACACACAGACAGAGAGAAGAAATTTGAGAGAGAAATGAAGGAAGAACATTACAGAAAAGAAGAAGCAGATGGAGCTGTTGATGAATGACATGAAATCAAGGATGATGTGATTGATGGAAAAGCAGACAATGAGGAAACCAAGAAAGATAGGGAAAAAAATGCATTGAAGGGAAGAAATACAATATCAGGAAGGCGGAATCTGACGAAAGGCATTTGATCAAGGATGGAGACAGAAGAAATAGGATACGGTGTGGGTGGGTGTGTGTGTGTGTATGTGTGTGTGAGTGAGTGAGAAAGAGAGAGAGAAAAGTGTTGAAAATTAGGACATAGTTGAGGCTAGCTATTAGGGGAAACAACTTGTTGCACAAAGTTCTCTTTATTTCTTGTATTCTGTCTTTCTTCCTTCGTTCTCTTTCTTTTTATCGTGCTGTTTGCTGGATCGATTTTTCTTATTTCCTTTCTTTGCTACAAACCTGCAAAGCCTTATTTTATATAATTCCCCTCCAGTTGTTTTCCGCACGCAAGGGTACGTCTATTTTCACCTAACGGGGTCTAATTTCCTCAAAATTTTTGTAGTGTGTATGTGTTTGTGTGTGTGCGTGTGTGTGTGGGTGCGTGTGTGTGTGTGTGTACGTGTTTGTGTGTGAGTGTGTGCGTGAATGTGTGTGGATATGTGTTTGTATAGAGTGTAAAATATAGCTTGTAGAGTGTGTATTAATGTATGCAGGTGATTTTTAAATTAGTAATAAAAAAGGTCTTGTTGAACAAGAACTTGAACAGCTGGTACAGAGGCTTGACACCACCTCCAAAGCCTATGGAATGGAAATAAGTGCAGAGAAGACCAAAATGATGACCAACAACACCAATGGCATCAATACGGACATCAAAGTCCAAGGCCAATCCCTCGACACAGTGCATAGCTTCAAATATTTAGGAGCCATTGTATCAGACAATGGGTCCCGACAGGAAGTCCTCTCCAGGATCGCACAAACAACTGCTGCCCTGACAAGGTTGAAGCCCATTTGGAAAGACAGAACCATCAGTCTACATTCCAAAGTAAGACTGCTGCGCTCTCTGGTCATCTCCATCTTCCTATATGCTTGCGAAGCATGGACCCTCACAGCAGATCTCCAACGAAGAATACAAAGCATGGATATGAGGTGCTACAGAAGACTTCTGGGCATTTCCTATACCCAACACATCACCAACGACGAAGTCCGACAGACCATCACACAAGCTATTGGACAACATGATGACCTGCTAACAGTGGTGAAGAAACGGAAACTTCGGTGGTATGGCCACGTCACCAGATCATGCAAAGACTATTCTGCAAGGCACAGTGCAAGGAGGTAGAAGAAAAGGGAGACCGAAAAAGAGGTGGGAGGACAACATTCGAGAATGGACTGGTTTGACACTGAGCAAAGCCATCAGGGCTGCTGAGGACAGAGAAAGATGGAGTATGCTGGTTAAACGATCATCTGTGGTGCCCCTACGACCTTCGGGTTACGGGACAGGATAGGATAGGATAGGAATAAAAAAGTATTATATGTTTAATGTTTTCAAGTTCATTTCCTTGTATAGATAGCTTTAGTTGTTTGGTTTGGGGATGTTGGTTTATGGACCTTATTATAGTATTTCTATGCTGCTGCCACTGACCGATAATTTCAAATTTACTTCTAACATAATGACAAATTGCGTTTAGACATCGTTCTCTTTTGTGCTTGTCAGATTAGCTATTGATGGTACATTAATGGTAGAAACAGGAGGAAGACTTGACAGAAGAAGAAGAAGAAGAAGAAGAAGAAGAAGAAGAAGAAGAAGAAGAAGATGATGATGATGATGATGATGATGCTGATGATGATGATGATGATGATGATGATGATGATGATGATGATGATGATGATGATGATGATGATGATGATGATGATGATGATGATGATGATGATGATGATGAATAACAACAACAACAACAACAACAGAAATCAACAATAACAACAAAAACAAAGAGGGATTTGTAATAGATTCGGAAACGATGTCGAAGAAGATTTATGTTACAAAGTCCAATACTACAAAAGTCTGGCAGTCGTAAAACTAAAGCAAATAGCATCTCTGCCATCAGTAGTATGGGGTGGTACTATGAAACCCCTCGGTCTCCATCGACTTTCTCATCGGAAGCAACCAAGCTGGAGAAACCCATTCTCAGAACGACCAGTTTTCGCCATCACAGCTCAACCCCGCAATCCAGGCCAGTCCTCAGGACATTCATCAAACCACCTGGAGCAGGGTATAGCCTCCCCTGATTATGGGTTGTCTTCCCTAGAGGTGATGATTCTTTCCCTGATCCATGCCGATAGTCTGTTGCGTGTTCATAAACGCCTTTTCTTGAACAAATACACAATGCTGAGAACCCTTGCAGCTGGCATTACCTATTCATATTCTAAAGAAAAAAAAATCTTCCAGTGGGGAGAGATCACGTGTATGCGCGTTTGCTCCGTTCCCCAATGATTTGTGCTTAGTTCGTCGGTGCCCATTGTTCATGCTTACGAATCGGAAAAAAAAATAAGAGTTTGGATTTGCTGTAACTTAAATCCTGCAGTCAGAGAGCTAGGAAATCCCATAATGAGGAACAAGAGTTTACGTCCTACTGCATGATCGTTAATGACAAATTGAACTATCAAACCTTGCATAGAAGTTGCCGTTATTGTATCGTAACCTTTCATTGAACTATCACCTCACAAAACCCTTACCTGCAGAATTATATTTCCAAATGTAAATATTTATGCTTATATGATTAAAAATATCCGAAGTTAGTCATTTATGGTTTGCCTGTTGAATCTGTTCGATTTCGGTATCATGTAAATACTTCTTGAAACTGCTAAAAAAATTATTGTAGTGGCCGTGGATGTGATTGATATATGGAATCATGCTAGCAAAAAGGGTTAATGGTCATGGGCTAGTCTTATTGGCCATTAGACTGATTGTTCTGGGCTATTGGCCGCTATCAGGACTGGTGTGAACTATATTGGCCCCTCATACTGACTGTTCTGGATAGATATGTAGGGTCCCATTTGCTTCCACCCATGTTATAGCGCCTCCCATCTTCCGCCGTGGCTTCTAATTGAGCTACCACTGGTCCTAGCCTTGTCACGATAAAAACTCTCTATGCCTGGAAAAAGGGATAGGATACCTCACATCTTCTTCTCTCAAGGGGATTTGGACAAGACAAGAGTAAAGAGACTGATCAGAGAGATTTCGCCAAAGGCAATAAGAAAAAAAGCAGAAATACAAAGATTATTTTTTTAAAACACGTATGGTGGAAAATAAGAGAAAGACAAAAGAAAGGGATATTGGCATTGTCTCCTTTGGGAAATGAATGGTTGGTCATGCCTGACTGTAGGTTGTATGTGTTGTTTAGGTGTCAGTAGAGTTTCAGCTTGAGTTGGTTGGTTGGTTGTTTTATTAACGTCTTTTTTCATCAAGATGATAAAGACCATACATACAGATTCACGCATTTAAACAGACATACATGAACACATAAATAAACACAGGTACTATTACTATCTCTCTAACATAACAATAACAATGTCAGTTAAATAAAACGAGCGACTGGAGAATTGATTAAAGCTTTTGCCAATCCCACACTTAATTCATTGCTAATGTTTTTAACTGATGTTATAGTATTTACCTCAATGGGCAAAAGAGGATGAATCTGAATACAATCAAATAATAGATGTTTTAGAGTTAAAGGTTCATCACAAATGCACTTTACATTTTTACAATATTTGGTTTTAATTGAATTTAATAATATTCTGTTTGCTGTAGATGAAACTGATCTGGGAAATCCACGAAGATTTTTTACAGTTGGTATAGAACTGAAGTTTATTTACAATATCATTTTCAATATTGTTTTGAATTTCTTTGGAAGACAGATTTAATTTAACTGAAAGCTTGAAAGAACGCTTAGATAGCCTGATTTTATTGCACAATCAAACCAGTTAACACGAAAAGACTATACTTGATGACCTGCACACCCATTCGTTTGAAGGCGTCCATTAGTTCCTTCCCCATTCAGCGCTCTCAAGTATTATTTCTAATGCTGTGGATTACGGCTGGAATACGCTCCATCAAGATCTTAGAGAACCAGCAATGCTCAACTGATCAAGTTATTTCGACGTCAACTGAGAACATCCGTTTTCAGGCATATAATGTAATAAATAGGGATGTTGTTCTTCAGACAATTGACTCGCCCAGTGTTTTCGCGGGATGCCTTTTTTTTGCGTTTCGTCGTTCTTTAATATAACATTTATTACCAGCAGTTTTAAATAAAACTTCTTTGTGTATCTGTGTGTGAATTTTTTTTTCTTCAAATACATGTCTGCTGCTTTGGATTTGCGCGCGTCCACTTATGCATAGACATTGTCATACTTTTTTTTAAAGCTCGGAAACTATTATTTTTGGCTTGGGGCGTTCGGTGTCCTCCAGCGTCCGGAGGAGACATTTGCCCACTTTTCTCTGAAACAAATGGACGGATTTCTTTGAAACTTGGGACTTAGGAAAAAGTGAACCCTACCAGATGACGAAACATTATGCATGTTGGTTAAAATGATCATGGTGGTGTCAAAATTTTGTTGTCTTAATCCTATTTTCTCCCAAATTCAAACTACTGGAAGGATCTGGTTCAAGTTTGGCATGACTGTACTTTGACTTCACCTGTCAAGGTAAAGGTCAACGTACCTTCACCAAGGTAAAACCAAACGCATGCAAATCGAGTGATATAATCATCGTGACGTTACATTACATTACATGATTATTGCTTTAGGTCCATCGGACTCTTCCGAGCCAAATCAGGACCGGACAACCCCTGATCCGCATAAAAGATCTGCTGAAACAACCCTAGTGGTAAAACTGAAAGCTATCCACCAGCCAGTCACTTTACAATAAAGACATCCCACACTGGGGACGCTGAGGCTGTATTCTAATTTATCGAACCCCCGTTTACAAAAACAAAATAGAATACAAACAGCATTATACATTATCAACAAAACACATACATATAAAATGCCTTCATTGTTAAATAATAACATCATAGGAAGCCCTAGTGACCACCTGGCAGAAAGCGTCCAATATTCCCAAGCTGATCCAACAGACCTCACACACAAATGAGGAGTCTCGCCCCCGAAGAGTTTTCAAGAAAAAGGTAGATGACTGGTCTAGCGAAGAAGAAGATAGCATAGCAGATTGATAGAACAGAGTAGGAAGGAGAAAAAGCAAATGAGAAAGACAGCGACAGTGGGAATTTAAAGCACTAAATTTCCAGAAAGTGGGGATACTATTTATACTGAAACCCCCGGCACCCCAACGGGGGTTAATCGTGACGTAAGTTTAAAAAAAAAAAAAAAAATATATATATATATATATATATATATATATATATATATATATATATATATATATATATATATATATATATATATATATATATATATATATATATATATATATATATATATATATATATATATAACAGAACATTTTAAACATAATTTAAACTTCGTATGTATTTAGAGTGTTCAGATGCCTTGTGCCATAATCGAAACTATGGTATATTGAGTGATGTCATCGTGTAACATCATCATGTTTTCGTCATAAATCGTGTTCTCTAATCATTTTCTTTCTCCCAAACTACTGGTGCGATTTGGTTCCAATTTGGTCTATACTTAGAGCTAAGCCTCGAACGTAAAACCAACATTATGCAAATCGAATGACGTAATCATGATGACGTCAACATTTACGCTTTTTAAAAAAAATCATTTTAACATTTTAACTTTTTATGTAATCAGAGTGTACAGAAGCCTTGAGCCTTATTCAAAACTTACGTACATCGAGTGACGTCATCGGGGTGACGTAATATTTTAAATTTTATTTAGCCATTTAGTTTGCGCTCTTTTTTTTTTCTTTTTTTTTTATTGAAACAAATGGACGGATTTTTTAAATTGTTACCGTGAAGCAAATCTGCAAGATGTCGCATATTCCCTTATCTGTGTACTGTGACAGTCCCACAGTCACCGGACTGACGACGTGGGTCTCACTGGAGTTTGGGATTCCTGGTTGTTGGTGTTTTGATGGATTTGTCTTTAGCTTTGGGGAGACATCGGTACTGTTTCCGTCTGGCCTCAGATCGGGATTGCCCTTCAGAAACACGCGAATCTCGCTTTTAAAATGCGTTTTGTTTCCTTTCTGATGATGCTTTTTATGGACCTTAATGGCTTTGTTGTCAGCTAAGCTTACGCAATGTTTTCCAGTAACCGTAATATGACTTGTCCTATGATAGTACACGTACTTGCTTCAGATTAAAACAGAAAGAAAACGATTAAATCAAAATGTAAGGAAAAATACATTTAAGGGATAAGAAATCAAATAAAATGTTTGTTCTGTGTACATTTATTATGGCTATTCAGTACACTGTTGATGTTTTTAATTAACACCCTACCATCACCCAACAGCCATTATATTTAAATATGATCCCCCTCGATTCCTCAGGACCCACATCTCTCTCTCTCTCTCTCTCTCTCTCTCTCTCTCTCTCTCTCCCTCTCTGTCTTTCTCTCTCTCTTTCTCTCTCTCTGTCTCTGTCTTTCTTTCTGTCTCTCTCTCTCTCCACATCTCTCTCTCTCTCTCTGTCTCTTTCTGTCTCAATGTAGATATGCATACAAATGTTTGTGAGTACGCGCATATCTGTAGGTGTAGATCAATCTGTATCTCCATGTCTGTCCGCTGCATCTGTATGTGCGTTGAAGTGTGTACGGGTATGTGTGTGCGTGCGTGTGTGACGGTATGCAAAACAGTCTCGTTACACCACTACTTCACTATTGTATCGTCTCATTCCGTTGTGTGTAAGCTGCAATCAGCGTCTGACTGACTGGTTTCCTGTGAGGATATCAAATCTTCTCCCCTCGTCTGTCAACGTTCCAACCGTTCTGATGGCACTTTTTCCGGTCACATGTAAATTTGATTCGACTCTTGTGTTTTGGAACACGAAAAGTTCCTATTAGATGACTATACTGTACTGTACTATACTATACTATACTATACTATACTATACTATACTATACTATACTATACTATACTATACTATACTATACTATACTGCGATTTGAACTTATTTACTTTGGAAAAAGCGCTATATAAATTCATTTTATTATTAGAAGTAGTAGATTCAGATTCAGATTCAGAAAACTTTATTATCTCCAAGGAGAAATTCTAACATGGATTTGCTGTCAGCAAAAGGTAATAAAATGTAACAGTACTATAAACATGTAAACATGTGCGTGTACTCACGCTTATGTACAACAAGAACATTTTCGACACATTGTAAAACTTAAAATACATATCACACTACATGTCCTTATTGCACTTCAACATAAATAAATAAAACACCTACCCACAAACACACACCCACACACACACATCCACACACACATGGGTTAGACATTAGATTAGATTATATTACACCAAAATTATAAACGTTATAAAGCATCTTACAAAAATATACAATCGTCAAACTCTGCGTATCATTCTAACACTGACAATCACAGATTTTAAAACTTATGCATTAGTTAACTTACATACTGAATAGTTGAAAAATTGCTGCATATTATAAAATTCATCTCTAGTACTCCCATAAACCACTCGCACCCAACTCATTTAGTCAACGCTTATTAAGAATTTGTACTGATTTGGGTACAAAACTGTTCTTAGCTCTAACTGTAGAAACATTTGGCACTCTAAAACGGCGACCAGAAGGAAGGAGCTGGTAGTGCTGGGCTAGGATGTGAGTGGAGTCTCTTACAATCATGCTCGCTTTCTTTCTTACTTGACTTTCGTACAACACACACAAACTCTCCTGCTTTTCACCCACCACTTTCCCACACACCTTCACAATTCTATCCAACACATTCTTACTCCTCACACTGAGACCTCCAAACCAGCAAATAAAACCAAAGGTCAGCACCGATTGTAGTAGTAATAGTAGTAGTAGTAGAAGTACACGATACTATACTGTACATTGCTATACTATACTATACTATACTATACTATACTATACTATACTATACTATACTATACTATACTATACTATACTATACTATACTATATTATACTATACTATAAAGGGATTGGGGAGAGGAGGGAGAGAGAGAGAGATTTTCTTGTCATGAATTTAACAATAACACCCCTTGTCTGAAGAAAAAATTCACTTTCAAGTCTCTTATATCCTCGGGGTCTCCGCTCTCCTACTTTACTCTCCCGAAGGGAACCTCAGCCCACTACCTCTCAACACTTTCAACACTTTACCTTATTCACCCTCAGTCACCCCGACTTGTACGTCACTCTCACAAACCGCGCGCGCACACACACACAAACACACACACACACGCACACACACAAACATCCACCACTAAACCCATTCCACACCTAGTGTTCTCGAGTTAAATTACTAATGGAATGTCTCTAGGTGAAAATCGCCCAAATCACATACTGCGTGTGGGAGCAGATTCTAATGAGTTTTACCCGCAGGGAAGCTAGACTTCTCGCTAGACTTGAATCAATTTAACCCGAAGATACTTTAGACATATATATGTATAAAAGAACCAACTTATTGTAGTGTGGATATACATAGGGTATATATATATATATATATATATATATATATATATATATATATATATATATATATATATATATATATATATATATATATATATATATATATATATATATATATATATATAAGATCTGTTGGCCTAGATCTTGAAACAGTTAGGAAAAGTCCTGTCGGTGACACTTAGTGTAGTATAGGTAGGGTTGCTGAGGATAGGGAAAGATGGAGTACGCTGGTTAAACGATCATCTGTGGTGCCCTACGACCTCCGAGTTACAGAATAGGATAGGATGGGTAGTGGTGTTGTGTTTTTGTTTTGGGTTTTAACAGGAGAAAACATGATAAGCGGGTATTGGCAGCAACAAAATTCTATGCAGTAAAATATAGTACTATCCATTCTTGTTCTCAAAGCCAGTGGATAGTGTTCTTATCTGACAATAGACAGCTGCAAGTAGACAGCTTCTTTACTAAACCAGGTCCTAGACAGCTTTTGTTACACAATAAGTAAACTGATATCGACAATGTCTTACAGTTCTTAACTGACAATAGATAATTTCTTAACTGAGTTCTCTAACTGATAACAGACATTGTATTAACTAACAATAGACGGTTTCTTTTTGGAATATTTAGAATAATAATACGCAGTTTCTCTAATGACAATAGACAGTTTCTTAATTGGTTTCCTGGTTTCTTAAAGGACAAAATACATTTTCTTAACTGAGTTTTGTAACTCCCAATAGGCAATGTATTAATTGAAATTCTTAACTACAAGTACACAGTTTATCAACTAAGAATAGACTTTAAAAAACACTAATAATAGACAATTTCTTAACTGCTTAACTCATCATAGACAATTTATGAACTGAATTTCTTAACTATCAATACACAGTTTCTCCACTAACAATAGACCATTTCTTAATTAACAGTAGACACATTTTTTTAACTGCCAGGATACATTTTCCTAAATGACAGTAAACATTTTCTGAACTGACAATAGACGGTTTCTTAACGGACGTGTTTGCAGTAGAGCTTGGAATCAGCCCAGGGAATTAAAGGTCCCAGCTGGTTGTCAACGATGTCAAAAAAGGAGACTTTCTCCTTAACACTGTCGGAAGCGGTGAATAACCGCTCCGTAAATCCAGTCTGGATTTCATGTTGGTAGTCCTTTTCCTATGTTGTTGGAAAACTTTTTTTTAATGGGAAAACGTGTTTGGAAACTGAAAATATTTTTCCTGGACAACATCCAGTCTGTACTTCTTGGTAGTCTATACTGTTTGAAGATATAAGGGCTCTTATTTGGAACACTAAATTATCATTATAGTTTGACCAAATGAACACTTCAACGATCGCAGACTTTACATGAAATAATCCAAAAGTAATTAATACTGAACGACACACGTTTTTTTTTAAAATTCCAATATGGGCCTTGGTAGCTTATTCAATACTTTAACTACCAAATCAACTATAAATTGGTCCTGATTTGGCTCAGAAGAGTCTGCTGGACCTAAAGCAATAATCATGTAATGTAATGTAATCAACTATAACGTACCGTACTAAGCCTATACTAGAGACTAATACGGATGACATTATGGTAACGAACATACTGTTATTGACTCTTTTCTCTTTTGCCTTGTTTCGTTTTAGTTTCGGGAACATTAATAATAATAATAATAATAATAATAATAATAATAATAATAATAATAATAATAATAATAATAATAATAATAATAATAATAATAATACAGGATGCTATACGCGCCTTTCCCCAAATCATTCAGGCTCAAAGCGCGGCGATCTATACCAACATACACGCTCACCTGTCTCATCCACCCTCACACACACCAAATACACATCCATCACTCAAACATGTGGTGTAAAGGCAGGGAGATCGCTATTAGAAGACGGAAAGAAAATCGAATTTTATTTTTGAAATTTTTATATTGACTGCGTCCTGTACCATTATTGAAGGGAGGGAGGAAACCGGAGTGCCCCGAGAAAACCCTCGGTGACCTCAATAGTCTCGTACCTAAGTCACATACGTTCGCCCCTTGCGGAATACAGGCCGTGTGACGTTTTCAATGATTAACTACTCATCAACTATACTATGAGCCTAAGTCATAGCCTGAAATTAAATATACGATATTAAATTATCATTTTTTAACTGACTTCTTTGTCTTCGTATTGTTTTGTCTTACTGAAGGAAGACCCATACACGTCACTTATGACTTATACTTCAGTTAGCTGCAAATCGAATAATATCTATGCAGTAAGCCAGCATCATAGACTGAACATAAAAATATGATGTTAAATAGATAAATATTTTTTAGTTTGCTGTTCTCTTGCCTTTAACTATATTGAAAGTAAGGTTCACTGACTCTCCAATGAAAACATATCTGTCCAGTTCTTGTTAACCGGTAATCTTTACGGAACATGCTGACAGATCTGTTTCGCCTGGCATGGCATCAGAGCTGTATATTTCGAAAAGTCTGGAAATTCAAGAGATATTGTTCTTAGAAGAAAAATCATGTGTATGCAAAGGTCGTGATAACGTAAATAGCAAGAGCGTGAACATTGATTAGATTGTGTGTGTTTGAGTTTGAAGAACCCCAATAACTTACTAAGTATTTCTTTATTATAAATCTTATGCGATCGGATTTAAATAGCTCTTTTTATGAATACACATACGAAACGTAAACACACTCAACCATGCAGGCAGATACGCGCGAACTCAAGCGCATTCTCAATTCCAGATATAATTCAAACCTTCCTCTAACATCTAGAAGTGTCAATATGTCAGTAAAATCAAAGATATATCAAACCAAATCAAAGAAATAGTACAACAGTCTGAATATTCAGTTTATTTACGTTTCAGCAGAAATTTCACTACCGATTTTGAGTTCCATCTGTCAAAGAGTGACTGAAGAAAACAATATCGAATTTTTCGGAAGCACGCATTACTATTTCCAGAAGAGGCAAATAATAAATGACAGGCGAACAGACATGGAAACATAAATAAATATAATATGTATTTTAAAAAATTTTTAAAGAAGAAAGGTGTTCTTTTTTTAACAGTCCCTAGCTTCTTCGATTTTACTTTCTTCTGCGTTATTGGAGATGGCAGGAAAGCAGAAACGAAACGATGCTTGGCCGGCGTTTAAATTGAATCGGATCCATACCAGGTGGCTGCCTGACTGCTCTTGTGGCCACGTCCCTTCCTTAAGGCTACTGTGTAACGCCAAAGACTGAACAAACATCATAGTTTCTGTAGATTTTAAAACTAAAAGCGTTTCGGGGGTTCTTGGGCAGCCTGAATTAGATCCCGATTTCCGCTAGCGCCTCAAAAGCGAGTCTTGGATGTTATGTGCGGTATAGTAAGTACTATTTATTTTGGTTTAAGACGAATCCAGAATATGTAACGAAGACCATTTCTGACATGAATAGCATGACGTTCCATTCTTAAATAATTATGTAAGGGAAAGGACTAAGTTTTTTTCAATTCCAAACATTAAAACAGAGATACTTAACTCGCACATTGCCCTTAGTCATTGCACTTTCAAACCCGTAACGAAACGGGGTATTTTAAAGATTTTGCGTGCGTTTAAGCCTGTATCTGCGTGTTCTTCCGTCTCAAACATCTCTAACTCGTAACAATAAACTGTCACATCCTCTATTAAACAATAAACATAAATCAACATAATAGCAAAATTACAAAATTTACAAGAATCAAATGGAATATACACATTTGCTTCCACTCGAGTCATGTCGCAGAATAAATCCGTTGAAATAATATATATATGTATATAAGTAACTCACACATAATATATAACTAATCACCGTCGCAAGATGAATGAAACGAAAGTTAGATACATGTATATAGTCACATCGCAGTTACGTTCCCATTCGACCGCCTTTTGTCTGATACGGCGTTAACTGGTTCTTTAGTATCTTATCTATCTACGTCCTCTTCTTCCTCTGCCTTCTCAATCTCACTCCCCTTCTCCTTCTCTCCTCCTAATCTCTGCTCCTCCTCGACCTCCTCTTCTTTCTCCTCCTCGTCCTCCTTTTCTTTCTTCTCCACGTCCTCCTCTCCTCAGGCTCCTCCTCTCCTCGTTCTCCTTTCCTCCGCTTCTTCTTTTTCTTCTTCTTCTTCGTCCTCGTCCTCTTTATTCTTCGTTGTTTTTTTCTTCTTCTTCGTCCTCCTCGTCTTCTTCTTCGTCGTCTTAATCTTCTTCGTCTTCCTAGTCTTCTTCTACGTCTCCTTATTCGTCTTCTTCTGCCTATTCTTGAGGCCCCGCAGCTAAAGACTTCTGTAGACAAAGGAGTTAATAACAGCTAAGATTCTAGATACATAAACTTTTTTGGGACAATTACATATACCTCTCTCTCTCTCTCTCTCTCTCTCTCTCTCTCTCTCTCTCTCTCTCTCTCTCTCTCTCTCTCTCTTCCTTTCTCTCTCTCTCTCTCTCTCTCTCTCTCTCTCTCTCTCTCTCTCTCTCTCTCTCTCTCTCTCTCTCTCTCTTCGGTGACGGGACCAGTGACGCAATTTAAACAATTTCATTAATATCGAATACAGTTCACCAACATAAGCAAAACTTCTACTAATAATTATTACGTCATTGACACCAATTAATTTCATTCATACAAATGGAATGCATGCTTTATATTTCAAAGGTATTTTGCAACTTCAAATCAGTTAATTATCAGAATTAAATTCATTATTCAAAACTTACAGTGAACCATCCTGTACGTCTCCTCCCCACTGTATCATTCACCCTAATATCGACATTATTTATTAATAATTTTATTATATAACCAATACAATAACATCGTTTAATAATACTATTACATTTATAATACAATATTTCAAATAATAAGCAATGTATACCTGCAGACACAGCTGCGAGAAGTCCGGCACAACTAACTCTAGTATAGAGTCAAGAAAAGAATGACTAGAATTTTTCATGTACATTAGTGAACTGTCATGTGACAAGCTAAACCAATCAACATTTAGCTCCCATAAGCAGCTATACAAACATCTTTTCACAATAAAACTTACTAACAATAATATAATGTAATCGGACTCGAATAACTATAAAGTCGGTCCGTGACATAGCTCGCACATTGCCCTTAGTCATAGCAACTTCAAACCCGCAACGGCAGTTTCAACAAAGTTCATTTGTGTGTTTCGTTTAGGCTTTTGATCTGTTGACATTAGTGTAACTCATGGCAAAGGCACAGACGTCATAAAGATGAAACTGTAGGATGCAGTGTTATACAATTGTATCGAGCCTCTCTTGATCGTCCATATAATGTATATGTTAAGAACAATAAACCTAATGAACGTCATATGAACATTGGACTTAATAATGCTTTTGCCTCCATTGTATTATGGTTAGTTGCACAAAATTGAAAATGATGACCAAAATGATGACCAACAACACCAATGGCATCAACATGGACATCAAAGTCCAAGGCCAATCCCTCAACACAGTGCATAGCTTCAAATAATTAGTATCAGACAATGGGTCCCGACAGGAAGTCCTCTCCAGGATCGCACAAACAACTGCTGCCCTGACAAGGTTGAAGCCCATTTGGAAAGACAGGACCATCAGTCTACATACCAAAGTAAGACTGCTGCGCTCCCTTGTCATCTCCATCTTCCTATATGCTTGCGAAGCATGGACCATCACAGCAGATCTCCAACGAAGAATACAAAGCACGGAGATGAGGTGCTACAGAAGACTTCTGGGCATTTCCTATACCCAACACATCACCAACGACGAAGTCCGACAGCCCATCACACAAGCCATTGGACAACACGATGACCTACTGACAGTGGTGAAGAAACGGAAACTCCGATGGTATGGCCACGTCACCAGATCATCAAGCCTTGCAAAGACTATTCTGCAAGGCACAATGCAAGGAGGTAGAAGAAGAGGGAGACCGAAAAAGAGGTGGGAGGACAACATTCGAGAATGGACTGGTTTGACACCGAGCGAAGCCATCAGGGCTGCTGAGGACAGAGAAAGATGGAGTATGCTGGTTAAACGATCATCTTTGGTGCCCCTACGACCTCCGGGTTACGGGACAGGATAGGATAGGATAAGCACAAAATTCGCAGTAAAGGCTCACAATAGTTTTCACCTATTGACTGTAACAACCCTTGCTTTCCAGCCCTGTACCTCTGAAGTTCACAGTGGACAACAGTAACTCAACATTGGTAGAAAAGGGCGGGTCGAACAGTTACCTACTCCGTCCAAATCAATGAGGACATTTTGAGCTCTGGCTTGCTAGAAAACTCAAAACGCTGCCTCCAATAAGTAAACGGTAATAAGGAAATATTTATCACTTGTTATTAAATTGTATTACTTCGGATTCTCCATTTCATCTGTTAAAAATGAATAGTTAGTATAAAAAGAAACTTTTTAAAAAACAAGCAATCAAACACGCAAAACAAATAAAACAAAACAGTAAAACACCCACGCAACCCTAAAAATAAACTTAAGGTTTTCACCCGAAAATAATTAGTACTCCCATTGTATCTAATATTTCACTTTTAACAATTAAAGTCGCTTTACAATGTGTAAAACAATTTGTTTTTTTTAAAACCACAAATAATAATAATAATAATAATAATAATAATAATAATAATAATAATAATAATAATAATAATAATAATAATAATAATAATAATAATAATAATAATAATAATAATAATTAAATAGGGATTTTTCCTAATGACAAATCACTTCAAACACAGTTCTACGTTAATACAAACATTACTTTAAAATCAAACAACAATACAGCAATGTCTACGGCATTACATTACATTATTATTGCTTTAGGTCCAGCGGACTCTTCCGAGCCAAATCAGGACCGGACAACCCCCGATCCGCATAAAAGATCTGCTGAAACAACCCTAGTGGTAAAACCGAAAGCTCTCCACCAGCCAGTCACTTTACAATAAAGACATCCCACGCAGGGGACGGCTGAGGCTTCACCCCAACTTATCGAACCCCCGTTTACAAAAACAAAATAGAATACAAACATCATTATAAATTATTAACAAAACACATACATATAAAATGCCTACATTGCTAAATAATAACATCATAGGAAGCCCTAGTGACCACCTGGCAGAAAGCGTCCAATATTCCCAAGCTGATCCAACAGACCTCATATACAAATAAGGAGTCTTATCCCGGAAGAGTTTTCAAGAAAAAAGGTAGGAGACTGGGCTAGCGAAGAAGACGATAGTATAGCAGATTGATAGAACAGAGCAGGAATGAGAAAGAGCAAATAAGAAAGGCAGCGACAGTGGGAATTTAAAGCACTAAATTTCCAGAAAGTGGGGATACTATTTATACTGAAACCCCCGGCACCCCAACGGGGGTAATGTCTACGGAAATGGATCAGGGTTCAAATATAACAACAAAAACAAAACAAAACCAAACAACAAAATTTAAAAGATGTGGTTTATCAGGACGTTTCGCTTTAATGTCACAACGATTCGCTTTGTCCGACTATCCATTGATTTTTGCCATCTTCCGAAGTTACTACTAAGCTAGTAGAAGTATCAACAATCCTCCCGGTAAAGCAGGATTTTTTTTTCGCTGCAATGTTACCATTATTACTAGGCTGGTACCAATCTTTCAATCTTTCCACAAGTAACGCAGCCACCGTGGCCTACTATCCTTTCCCGACAGAATCACAGATCAAATTTAGTGTGGAACGACAAAAAGTGGGGCTTCGTGTCTCGCCGAATAAACGTTTCAATCTTTGAAATTGATATCGACAGCGCGTCGGTCAATAGAGAATGGCTGCGACGGTGCCATCCTTACCGCAATGATGGCTTTGGACTCCCTAAGGAAATAATAATAGTTTATGAGAGGGAAGAGACTAAGCTACCTTCATCGGGATGATATAGTTTATGGTCGATGCGCTTGGCTGTACTTTCGAACCCGACCTTGCATTCTGAGTGGAAGGAGAAAAAAAAATCACAGACACAAAATAGGATTTGATTTGCGATACATGATCTCTCTCTCTCTCTCTCTCTCTCTCTCTCTCTCTCTCTCTCTCTCTCTCTCTCTCTCTCTCTCTCTCTCTGAATATGTATGATAAACAAAATAAAAACCAGAAAGTAGTACTAATAATAAATATTTTAACAGGTCCATGAAGTCCGGAAGTGAGAATAAAATTACAAAACGTCTGCGTTGCATCCTGACCTATCAATCATAGTATATAGTCATGTGAAAAAAGTGTTGAACTAGGAAATTATACTTGCCGTTCTAGGTATAATCAGAATCATCCAACATGTCCCCCCCCCCCCCCCCCCCCCCCTCATTTCTGTGACAGGCTTACACACTAGAATCGGGCAATATTTATTTTCAGTCTGTTTTGTAAACCATCACATTAATTTTAATTCAACCGCCGTAAAACAATAACTTACGCTGAAAATCGACTGTCTACAAGTCAAACTGTTACGTTGAAGCAGTACTCAACAATAAACCTAAGAGTATATCTATAAAATACGAGCGTTCGGAAAAGTCCAATCAGTATGGCTCTAGAAAAAGCTATAACATGAAAGCAGTCCAGTGAGCAGTTTTCCAATCACTAAAAAAACTCGCGAGTCGATAAAACTTTACTTGCGATTGAAAGAATTAAGTTACGTGATATCCGACGGTCAGAATATTCTGGGAAGGTGGAATCAGAATCTGTCTGCAGACTAGACACAAGCAAGGTCTTAGCGTGGTTCTGATGCGGAATACTGAGGGACGATTATTAGATCTACGACTTCTGAAGGCAGGAGATTGAATTGACGTGGAGGTGACTTGATAGAAAGCTTCCACACTCCAAAGTGTAAAAGTTAAGAGAATTAGTAGGCAGCTTACTAGGTAAAATAGCATGTTACATTAAAGAGAAATAGATGCTCAGAGGCTTAGGTTAAAAAAAAAAAAGATGTCCTTGAAAACTAAAGAGACAGTTTTAGTTCAAGAGGATTAAGTAACAGGAACAGTACACCCACCCACATCTTTCCGGACATATTATTTAATTATTTTATCCCACAGCTCAGAACCTCCAATCGTGGGAAATGCTTCGCTTAAGTAAGAAAGTTTCCACAACATAGAGAATAGAATTTTAGCACTTAGTAACAGTTGACGGCAGATTCCTAAATAGTGATGTCTAAATGGGGGCTGGGGGAGGCCTAGCAAGAGAGAGAGAGAGAGAGAGAGAGAGAGAGAGAGAGAGGAAGAGAGAGAGAGGGGGTAGAGATAGACATCAGAAATGGGAGTGTGAAGAGCTATCCTGGAAATATCTGCCCTGCAGTTAGACTATTTCTGCAATGTCAGTTTATCTTGCACCCCTCGGCAAGTCTATTTTGGCCGCATTTGGCTTACTTCCAGGCAACGATCACTATACACCAGAGAGACCGAGATAGTGAAGTCCGGTTTATTTCACCATTTGGCTATTCTGTTTAATTTATAAAAATAATAATGAAATATTTTAAAAGACTATTGTTCTTCTAAAACAAGTCCTTTTTCTAAACTACACTCTTTTCCTCAACCCAAGCTAAAACTATAAACTTGCAGCAAAACAACGTTTGCAGGGGAAGGTCTATCGATTTACTGAGGCAAATTTTGAGCTGCTTTTGGTTGACCTGATGTACCAACGGTTATTCCGCGCAAAGGACACAGAATGGTGACCTACTGAGTTTGTTCACCTGTTCGTCTCCTTCTGATATCATTACCCTAAAGCAAAACAATTTCTGGATAATTTTCTACCGCAGTTCAGGCAACGGTCATGCTACAGAGTATATTAAAGGGAAGATAAAAACAGTGGAGGTTATGACCCATTACAAATGGCCCTTCCGCACGCAACATGCGGCCATTGTAGTCATTCGCCCCTTCCTCATCCTTCTTAACCTCCTTCTTCTCCCTGTCCTTCACCTTTTTTTCTTTTTTTTCCTCCGTTGGTTATTCGCAGTTTAAGATCAAATATGAGACTCTTGACAGTGTCCTTAACTTTACAGGTAAACTTCGATTGACCAAAACTTGCCACGCTATATTCTCTTCTTCTAGTAGAGTTATCTTTCCCGTGTTAAGTCGCTGCGATGGAAACTTGTGTGTTGCATTTTCTGCGGTTACCTAAGTAGAAAATCAACGCAAATTGAGTGGTATTGGTCGCTTTCTCCCTGGAACACTTCAAATCGAGTTGTTGTTGTTCTTTTCGACCCTAGGTTTTAGTACTTCTGACTTAGCAAGCGCTTTCATTGGATAAGCTCCTGCTCTCACTCTTCTTCCAAGCTCCACACCTCACCAGCTCCCCACCTACCTTACCCAGACCCTATTCCTTACCCCGCCACATCCAGCCTCGAAGATTGTTTAGTAAATCAGACCTAACAAGTAATTTTAATTTGAATGGTATCCTTGGTGTTTCCTCCGGGCATTTCCTATTGATTCTGAACTTCCCCAAGAGCTTCGCGACAAGGACACACTTTGGGAACACATTTAAACGTTTTGATCGACTGAGTCGCCTGCCCAAAAGCAGCTGCCTTTAAGAAAGAGTCTCCAGAAGATTATTTTTGTTACAGTTAGGGAAAGAATCTTGGAAGATTGGATTTGTGTTGTATAGAAAGGGCAATGTGTGGTATTTTGAAGAACCTCTGTTATTGGTTAGAAACCGTGAATGTGTTTCAAAAAGCCTGAACAGTATTTCCCATCAATGACGAATGATTTACTTACACACAAGCATTTGAAAATACCGATACAGAGAGGTGTGGTGTTCTTTTGTACACTACACAGAAAGAGCTTGCAGGTTCCAATAGATCCAAATTTAAACATGTGCGACTTGAGTTTTGAGAAGAAAAAAACAACTCATTAGTATGGACGAACTGAATTCTGAGAAAACCCACTAATTGGAAAGACGAGGTGCTTATTTAAACGCTAACAAACGATACAGTTTCGTCAGCTGTCGACCACTTTTTCTTAACAATTACAATATGCCCTCTGGTATATACTTGAACTTGTAGTCAATTGAAGGTTTTTGCTGAAGCGAAAGTTTATACTGGCCAGACTTTTCTGGCCTAAGGAATCTTAAGACTTCAGATTGAGTCAAGCGGAATCATTAGTTGGTTATGTTTCGATGTTTGAGTACAGTTTGTGAAGGCCTTAGGTTGAGTAAATGCACGTTTTCTGACTGCAGAAAGATATTGAGTCACGGAGTATATTGTTAGGGACCTCAGGCCAGCCCAATTATCCGATAGCTCTGAAATCTATGACGGTAGCGTTCGCGACTCTCTAGGGTTTTCTTAAAGCGCACGTTTTTCTGCTAGCAGGACGGTACGCCGCGAGGGTATATTGAGAAGGTTCTCCAGCTTTGAGCAACACTAGGCGATGTTATTTCAATCTGACTGACGTCTGGAAATTGGATTTGCCAGGGGGACAGGGGAGAGAAATCTATAGTCCGACACCTCTTCTTCTACCATTTTGGTCTCCCCTTAGCCACAACCTCAACCTGTCTGTTTTTCTGCATCCCCCCTCCCCCCAATCCCGTCTCTTCTCCTCTGATCCGGTCCTCCACCTCAACGCCTTTTGGGTTAATATTCCCTCATCGTTTAAGTTCTGCTCTATGTTGTCACACATACAGTTTGAGAGTTCCATTTATTTCTTTTTTAAATTTATTCTATTTATTTACTATTCTGTTCTCTCGTTCTTTGTTCTTAAAGTTGTAACCACACACACCCTCACCCACCCAAACATACACACACAAACTCAGCACTCTGTTCCAACTCCTTTACACACATACCCCATTACGAAACAATAGATCCAACGATCATGTCCGCTGATGTTCAATATTGTCAATTTTCTAATGGAAAGCTAACTCTGTTATTAGTTCCTTTCATGATGCTGGAACGATTAGATATGTCATAGTTTACTGGTCTTTTCCATTAGCAGAGCCCGAAGAGAATCCATCTAAATCTAACTTTTGTTTATGTGCATCAAGAAAGAGGTGGGATTCCATCCATAATGTCTCTATGCATTTGGAGACAGTGCTTCATCAGAGAATGTATTTGGCCTGACGCTCACACTATATTGCTTTAAATGTATGTTAATGGTTGTGTAACACTGCATTGACCGCTGTTGCACCATACGGCATAACACTCCAAGGAAACATTTGCTTACAATAAATAAGGTTCATTACCACTGATATTCGCTTTGTTTGTATTCGATTAGATCTTACTTGAAAGAGATTGAGAGTTGATATCTCTGCCACAATTGCTCTGTTACAAATTGAGTTTGGTTAAAAGGAAACAGAACTCAAGCACAAACACATCTCAACTTTGAAAGAGCTGAGAGAGAAAAAAAAACAGGCAGTTTCCCATGTCTTCAATACTCTGAACCTGTGCGTGACTGGCAGTACTAAAATGAATGCAAAGCAGTTTGATGGTAACAAAGTTTAGCAGGTCTATTTACTGGAGAGAGAGAGAGAGAGAGAGAGAGAGAGAGAGAGAGAGAGAGAGAGAGACAGAGAGAGAGAGAGAGACAGAGAGACAGAGAGAGACAGAGAGAGAGAGATGCTTTAGGGAGAGTGAGATGCTTTTGGGCGTGGTGATATCGATGCCATTCATTCAGTCAGTCAGTCATTTATTCTTCATTAATTTCCTTCGTTTCCTGTCAATAGTCCCAAAGAATTTGACCATATATGGTAACGTCGAAAAAGAGAGCGTTTCAAAACACTGGATGTAGAAGATAAACTAATAAACTCGGTGTTCCCAATGAACATTTCCTTCGAAGTTGAGACTATCACACTGCCTTATATTTTGAAGGTAATGTGACAGTCTTTCTGCAATACTGTCCTCCACTCTCTACTGGGGGACCACTGTTGTCAACGTTGACGGGGAACCTTCATTGGAAACACTGTTATTTAGTTCATTTCTACATCTATAATCATTTACACTGGTAGTTGTCGTAAAGACGATGATATCTGTATTGCGAGACGACCTATTCTTAAGTTATATAGACCCGCAATACTGTATGCATTTTTTTTTACATAATCGCTTTCCGTTGTTCTGCATGCAAGCGCAACAACTTTATAGAACTTGAACTGTTATTATACTTTTTAACACTCGCATGTCTGGGAGTATCGGCATACACAGAATGATGCTGTTCGTGCTGATGTTGCTGCAGCGTCTCAGCTGTATCCCTGCGATCTCTGGTAATAAAAATCGAAACTGTAAATCGATCGCGTGCGCCAAACGGTTAAACTGCGCGGCAGGCTATTGTCTGGGCCTATTTATGTCCGGACGCGTGCCGGTCCGACTGGAGAACGTAAAATAGCAGTATAAGTTCTCTTGAATTATTGTGTACATGCAGAAGTTTGTTGTTGTTGTTGCTGCTGCTGTTGTTGTTGTTATTATTTTATTTAGATTCAGCAAAGCCAGTCAGTGTAGGTATACTGGAGAATTCGTACGTCTCCAATCTTATGTGCAAATGAAGGAAACCCTTGTCAAAGGGTAATGTAAAATAGCGATAGAAATGTCTCTAGATTTATCGTGTACATGTTGGATGTTGTTTGTTGTCCATCTCTTATGCATGCAGCAAACAAAAGCCTATCAAAGTTCAACAAGATAGTAGAAAAGAACGGCATAATTTTCTTGAATTATTATGGACTTATAAGCTTACCATGATGGTGTGTGGTTTGTTTTTTTGTATGTACGAATCGAAAATCTGAACAATACTTGTAAATGTGATATAACCTTCTTGAATTATTGATGTGTACATGTTTGTGTTTCCAAGCATGCAGAGGTTGCCGATCAAAGATCTACATGAGAGTATTGTGTGGCAGTGTAACTTTCTTAATTATTATAATTATGTACTTGTTCGATGATTTTTGTTGTTGTTTTTTTATTGTTGTTTTGTATGGGTGTGTGTATGTGTGTGTGTTTGCGTGTGTGTGTGTGTGTGTGTGTGTGTTCCGAACATGCCAGATCAAAATTATACAGGAGAATTTAAAATAGTTGCATAACTTTCTTGGATTTATTGTGTACAGGTTCTACAATGTTTTCGTTTGTTGTATGTCTTTGTGGACATAGCTAAATTAATTCTATTGGAATACAGGGGATTGTAAAACAACTGTCTCGAATTATATTGTGAATTATGCTTGTAGTGAAGTATGAAGATGTTTGTATTTGCATGCAGGATTCGGAATTATGGAGAATTGAAAGTGGCTTTTCTCCTGGACTTGTATTCTATGTCCCGATCCATGCAGCACATGTGATCTACAAGGAGAATGTAAAATGACAGTATAACCGTCTTGAATTATACGTTGGGCATGTGCTTCTTGTACGTCTACCAGGCCGCATGCAGAACGTAACAGGTCCAGTCAAGGTCCAGGAAAATGTAAAATAGCAGGATAACTTTCTGATTTACCGTGTACGTGATGTGCAATGAAATTGGGCGACATATGAAGACAATGCATGGCACAACAGCAAAACATAAGGCGCATGCAGAGGGTGTGGGTCTCTCTCTCTCTCTCTCTCTCTCTCTCTCTCTCTCTCTCTCTCTCTTACCCAAGCTGACTAAATAATACAGATGACCTTTTCGGCCCACGTCGCAATAACGGTATGGAAGTATGGATTGGAGATGAATCTGAACAGAACACTGAACAGATTGCAAGCTAAATGCCCTTGTGATGCAGTCTTGTGCACCACTATCAAAGACTGCTAAGCTCCTCATCTGAATCAAGCCAATCAGTTACTTAGCCTTGGCCCGACAGCGCCCTGATACTCGGTATGAGTCTTATGCAACAAGCTACACAAAAATGGCCAGAGGGGGATCTGTTAAGTGTCCTGGTTGCATGATGAAGCAGAGCGGCGTATACGTGTACATGCTAACCGCGAATATAATAGGCTTGCACTAACCCGTACCGTTCCCCAACTTCTCGTTATTTTCACATGAGTTTTTGTTTCAAAACAATCGACAGAGTTTCAAAGCACACGACAGAGTTTCAAAGAACACGAGAGAGAGAGAGAGAGAGAGAGAGAGAGAGAGAGAGAGAGGAAGGGATGGAGGTGGGGTGATGAGGGTTACATTACATTACATGATTATTGCTTAAGGTCCAGCGGACTCTTCCATGCCAAATCAGGACCAGACAACCCCTCATCCGCATAAAAGATCTGCTGAAACAACCCTAGTAGGAAACTGAAAGCTCTCCACCAGCCAGTCACTTTACAATAAAGACATCCCACGCAGGGGACGCTGAGGCTGTACTCTAATTTATCGAACCCCCGGTTACAAAAAAAAAATAGAATACAAACATCATTATAAATTATGAACAAAACACATACATATAAAATGCCTACATTGCTAAATAATAACATCATAGAAAGCCCTAGTGACCACCTGGCAGAAAGCGTCCAATAGTCCCAAGCTGATCCAACAGACCTCATACACAAATAAGGAGTCTTGTCCCGGAAGAGTTTTCAAGAAAAAAGGTAGGTGACTGGTCTAGCGAAGAAGAAGATAGTATAGCAGATTGATAGAACAGAGCAGGACCTGAGAAAGAGCACATGAGAAAGACAGCGACAGTGGGAATTTAAAGCACTAAATTTCCAGAAAGTGGAGATACTATTTATACTGAAACCCCCGGCACCCCAACGGGGGTAGTGATGAGGGTGGGGTGGAATAAGAGAATCATCATCTAGTCACCCAAAAAGATACACTTCGTCATTTGAGGTCTTTTGAAATACATGGAGACCAAGCTACTTGCTTTTACCCCACTCATTAGAACTCTACAGTAGGCCTATCTATGAGACTTCTTTCTTTCTCGCGTCTATCGTCGCTAGCTCTACTTTCTAAGTAGAAAACCTTAGACTTAAAATGTGATTTCAACCTCCCACCTCTCGCAATATTCACAAAATCTCCGAGTAAATATTTTCCTTCCAGATTTTTTTCTGACGATTTCTCTGAAAGCAATACACTGTCATCCCAGGTCTCTCCATTGTTAGTGTCTGCGAAGGGAAAAGATCTAAGCAGCTGCAGATCAGATGATAGTGAGGTGGGTTTGGAGTGGGGTGGGTGAACCTGTGTGCAGTTTGTTTATTCTTCAACCATAATGCTTTCGCCTTTGTTTGCTTTCTGTCGTTCTGGAACCTTAAGCAAAATGTTGTTTCTCTTTTTTTATTTTTAATCTCTCTCCAGCATGCATCATTATGGGGTTATTCCTCTTTTATTTGCCCAAAGTGAGTTTACTTTTAAAATGTTTTGTTTTGTTTTCTTGTCGATTTCTACCCCCTTACCATCTTCATTCAGCCACGCCAGTTTTCTTTGTCTTCTTCTTCTTCTTCTTCTTCTTTGTCATCACCAGCGTCTTCATCGCCAAAATCATTATCGTCCTTCTGGTCATCAATATGATCGTAGGTGTCGTCGTCTTCAATGTGATCGTCAGCAGATTTCATGTTTTTTGTTGTTCTGCAGTTTCTCGCTGTACTCCAATTCACTGATTGTTCTTTTTACTTTATTTATTTGATCGAACACGCACACTGCATGTAATTATTAATGTTTGATCAAAGAAAGGAAATAATTAACATGTTTTCATGTGGCTGGGAGTGGAGGAGGAGGTCTGTGTGAAACACAGGCTAAGTGAGTGATTGTGAATAAATACCAGGGGAACCAAGGAAACTACACGCAAACAAAACTACAATTGATCCATAAACTGATATCAGCTTGATCACCCAGCTAGACATGTTTACAATGTGGTTTTTTTTTCTTCTTTTTTTCAGATAACACACACGCCACTCTGTGCATTTTTATCACCCCCATTTCCACCTCCCCCACGCACAGCAATGCATTCTTCCCCATTTATTTTTGCTCTCCCTATACATGAACACGCCATTCTGTTCAAATCCCTCGACTACCCCACATCCCCACTCCCCGCACGTCCGTGCTGTATCTCCTGGAGACTGTCTTCTTTTCTACAATTGTGATCTGCCCGTCTGGATCACCTCAGGGATGTTGTCTGTCACCTTTGTTATACATTTTGTATACTGACAGTTGTAGAAGCTCAAGGGAGGGAACCTATCTTGTTAAATTTTCTGATGATGCAGCCTTGTTGTCTCTCCTTATAGGTAAAGAAAGCAGTCATACAGAGAGCTTGGCAGAATTTGTTAATTGGTGTGATGACAATTTTTTAGAGTTAAATGTATTAAAAACAAAAGAAATGTATATTGATTTTAGAAGGAAGAAAGATGAGGATGTGTGTAGTACGATTCATGGCAAGCCTGTTGACAAAGTGGATGAATTTAAATATTTAGGAACTGTTTTTGATAGTCAATTAAAATGGGACGCCAACACTGCGAACATCATAAAAAAAGGCCAACAAAGAATGTATCTTCTTCGTAAACTTAAAAGTTTCTCTGTTAGCTCTATTATTCTTAGCCGTTTTTATCAGTCTTTCATAGAAAGCTTGTTGTGTTTTTCATTTGTCTGCTGGTTTAACAGTCTTTCTGTACATGATAAGATCTGTCTGCACTCAATAGTAAATATATGTTCAAAAATAATTGGTGACAGGCAAAGAGACCTGAGTACTTTTTGTGATCAACAAACACTTAGGAGGGCTGTTTCGATTATTTCTATGCCACATCATGCGCTAGCTGAGGAATTTGTTTTGATGCAATCTGGGAGGAGGTTTAAGATGCCACAGTGCAAGACCAATCGGTATTTAAAATCATTCGTGCCTCATGCAATACAGTTGATGAACAAGAGTAAGAACAATTAATGCATAAAAACTAAAAGTTAAACAATTAGCCTAATAATAACTAATCTTAGCTGCTTTTTCCTTTAATGAATCTTCTACCTTGTTATTTTTATGCCTGTGTCTGTGGTGAGTGCAGCTGGTGATGTATGCCTGTGTGGGGTAAATGTCTATGAACTGGATGTATGTGTGTGCATGGGCAGTGTGTATGTGCGGATGGTGTCGGTGTCTGTGTTTTGTGCAAGTTGTTATTGTTTGTAGACATCCTCATGTATATCAGATATTGTTGTAATTTTTTTTTTAAATTAGAGAGCATTCATACCCTCATTGTAATTGCCAAATCTGGATAAATAAAGTTGTTTGAATTGAATTGAATTGCCATACTTTATGCGGGGACAATCTAACCTTGTGTTTCTGTGATTGCTTTATAACAGTTCGCGAAAGAAGAGGTGAAAATATATATCATGTTGGCGATAATGAAGATGACGAGTTGACAGTTTTACATGTAGCTTATGTGATAATGGCCGGTTCCGGCAAGGCAGGTATCTGTTGTCAGTTACCATCCTGAAATCTTGCACAGCTCTGATATAATGCACGACCAGAAACTGTAAGCTTTACAAAGGAAATTCAATTTAAATCCTGCTCGACCCTTGTGTTAAGCAGACAATGAAGGTTGGCCAGAAAACTACCAGATTTAATGCGTTTTGCCCAAATACATAATGTCTTGCAAAATGAGATGGCTCTTCAGTCACCCTGTGCTTATAATTTAACACAGCCTGCACGGGTAGCCCAGATAACGTCCCGAACTCGATGAGCTTCGCTGATTTGCTATAACTTAGCTGATGGCTCTCTCAGTCGCCTTGTGTTCAATAGAATAGTGGAATCCGCTGTGGCCAGACCGTAACTGGTATGTCCAAATCAGTCCTCGACTGGAGGGATCAAGGCTGGATTGAAGACCAAATGTGCCCATTTCCTCCAATTGTCTGCCCGCTACAGTAGGTTGTTCAAATGAGGAATGACTTTTCTACGTCGTGACGATTTAGTTTATAGCGTTTTCAGGTCACGCATTCAGCCAACAAAATTTGGATTTAGTTTTATTCAGATTCAGATTCATAATTTAAATCCAAAACCAAACTAAACAAGTTGCATTTTTTTTCATATCTGTTGCGCTTTGTATTGAGATTTTATGGCACAATGAACAAAGAGCTGAAGATTTAAACCGAAGGACAGACAGAAATATGTCGTACGCGCGCGCACACACGCACACACACACACACACACTCTCTCTCTCGCTCTCTCTCTTTCCTCTCAAACATTTGAGCTCTTTATTTTGTCCTTGGCAGCTACCCTCTCACTAAAAAAAGTTATTTTGTTGACGTTGTTGTTCGAAATCCCTTACGCATCAGCAGGCTTCTTCCAAGCCAGTGCAATTTCTGAGGCTGAATAGGTTATGCCATTCACACTCGTGATGCGCGTTTCCTCGTATAAGAACTTTGGGTTCAAACTTTGGTCAAACACACAGGGGAGGAAAGTTGCAGTTTCTTTTCCGCTGACGTGCGAAAACTTTATATTGTGAAGAAATAAGATGGAAGTTCTCGAATGTCTAGCTCCTGGATACAAAACAATCTTGTGGCGAAAAAGCAAAGACTGATCGCACTGACTGAACTTCCGTTTTCACTTCCAGACTCATTTACTGTTCCCTGTTCCTGAAAAAGGCCCCAAGTTAGAGCCACAAGGTTTGCTGTTGAGAGACGAAACATTGAGTTCATATGTTAAAGTCCTGGCATATTACAATACTTTTAAAAAGAAATGAGAAAAAGAGTATTCCTTCCGTAGCAGTCATAGTGTAATCCCATCCTACAATACTTTTATAAAGAAATGATAACAAAGAGGATTCGTTCCGTAACAGTCATAGTGTAATCCCAAATCTGAAATATATTGGTTTACTCACTATATAAGAAGACCATTACCAAAATCAGAGTAATAATTTGCCTGAGTGCCACAGAGGGGTGCATGTGAAATTCTTCTGTATGCTAACTCTTGACAAATAACACCATTCGTACAAGGGAAACTTGTCTTCATATCACTTCTGTCTGGTTGGTCCTGATTTGGCTCGGAAGAGTCCGCTGGACCTAAAGCAATAATCATGTAATGTAATGTAATATCACTTCTGTTTCTGTAGAAGAAATACCCACATTGTGAAAATCAAGGTTTTGGTTTTTTACATAAGAAAACACCCATAAGAAATAAATACACTAATGTTCCTTTTTCGAGTGGGAAAAGATTGAGGATGGTTATTCCAAATTCTGAAGTGGCGAGTGGTACTGTAAATATACGCACAACATTCATAATGTGAATCTTAAATGCACAACATTCAAAAATGTAATTCTTAATATTCACAATTTGAATGTTGTGCTTTACAATATTGTGTTTCTATAAACTACAACAACAAAATACCTGGTCCTGATTTGGCTCGGAAGAGTCCGCTGGACCTAAAGCAATAATCATGTAATGTAACAACAAAATATAATAAAGAAATAAGAAACATTCTCCTTTTTCTTATTCTTAACATGGGGACATGGTACTTCCGCCTAAACTTCCACGATCACTTCTGTTCCCCCAGGAGTTGCCTGAAGTGGAAGTGCCAAGGTTCACTAGTCCTACGGATTCGAGGACAATCTCCTGCAGAGTCTTTCGGGAATACATGCCTGTCGATTTCAAGGTCCGTTAAGTGCGCTGGACTACGTTCTTTAAATGTTTCTCTTGGCATAGGTGTACAGTACTATAGGCTTACAGTGCTGATCAAATGAAACCAGAAAACCATGTCTTATTATTTGTTGGTATTCAAGGTCTCATTCCATCTACTGTAATGTGTGTTATAGTTCATTATGGGTCATGTCCTGTCCGATGTATGTTATACAGAGTTCAAATATAGTGAAGTTTCTGATATTTTCCTGAAGAAACATCAACATCAATAAAATAGCATAAAACAAGTATTAAAGGTCAACATCATTAAAATATAAAATTGAGCACAAAATATCTACATAATAAAAGAAGTCACATGCCAAACAACTTTTTTCCGAAAAATACTGCCTTTTTTAATATTTAATAAAATCTACTTCGAATAAACTTTTGCACCTTCGAAAAGCCCGCTCACGTGACCACATGGCTCGTGACGTCAACTGCTGGAGACAATATAGAGTCCGATAGTGCCCCTTCTCTACCAGGGGCCGGGTAGCTCAGTTGGTAAGAGCGTCTTGCTAGTAACCGAAAGGTCGGTGGTTCGAATCCCGGATTTTCCCCTTTACCAACAACTGGTGTCAGTATAAATCGGTCCAGTAGTCACCTATATGCGAAAGTGTCGTGTGACTATAATCTACATACAAACAAAAAACTTCTCTACCAAAACGCAGGAAAACGAAGAGCAGTGGCCTATATTGTGCCGTTGGAGGTTGTACAAACAAACAAGCGGATGGGATAACATTGCATAGGTTTCCAAAAAACGAAGAAGTGCGAAATAAGTGGGTGAGATTTGTGCGTCGTCGGCAATTTGCGCAAAACACTTCGCTGAAGACTGCTACCCCCCAAGTGCCACTTTTCGCGGAGCTTTGGGATGAAAACAATACAGACATTAAAGCCTATCTCTGTTCCAACGATCCAAAGCCTCAACAACAGCAACAGTGATTCAAGTTACTAGTAGTAGGCCTACTAGTACTGCTTCAACTTCAACTACAGTCACAGTGGCTACTACACATCCATCGTCTGCTATCACTTGTCGGGTGTCAGGAAAGTCAGAGGAGCTTTTCAGAAAAGGGAACGCAAGAGGTTATGTATTCACGGGTCTAGCTCGTATAATTATTTGTTTATTATTACAATTAGTACTCGGGGGTCGAATTCGTTTCTAACAGAAGAGAGCACTGCTGTAACACGACAGATCGAGTGAAGAAACACTGCTTGTCTCGCTTGTAACTTCTTCGCAATCGGCCATTGTCTACAGCTGCTGACGTCACTGCGAGGGGAGATCAGCGATAGCTGCGTTTTAGAGTATTACTTCCCTTACCCTTAATTACAGGTAGGAAATCCCACTTTCAGTGATCGATATCTATTAAACGATAGAGCTTTGCTTACCGAATTTTTTGCATCTGGTATTATTTAGTTAAGTTCTTTCAGCAGAAACTTTTTGACCGAGCACTGTGGTTGACCTTTAATGTTTTTGTCGTGGGACAGTGAGGTCTCATTCCATCATCAAAACGAATTGTTATTTTTAGCAAAGCGGATTGGTTTGTGTAGCATGCACTTGAACTAGTGATCAAATCTTAAAATCATGCATGTATTGACCTATGTAAAACGAAATGCTCCGATTCCCCGAGGTCTAAATCGGGTCGGACAGCTGTTCCCTCAGGTCTATGTTATCCCAGGTTTGCTAGTTTCCCCAAAATCTAGGTCTATACCTATTTTTTTTTTTACTCAAGTCTATATTTCCTCCCTGTGTGGTCTTATAGGTTCGCCTGCAAACCTTTTACACAAAAGGAGTTTTCTCTGATGGCCAGATTTTATTTACTTTCTTCCCAATAGCTTTATTTCAACGCAACTGTTTTTACGGTAGGTCTTATAATCCTATATTTCCCCAGGTCTATGTTTCGGTTCCCTTATGTTTTTGTTCCCCCCTCCCATCCCGCACTCATAGATCTGCACTCGACTTTTTATTTTTTGTATGATTGCGTTTGTGTGTTTGTTTCTCTGTGTGTGTGATTATTAGCGACATATTTCTTTAGTATACACGAATTTTTGCATAGTATACACCAATTATTGTATAATCACAAGAGACCTGGGGGAACAAAGAACGGGAAAATTCGAGAACAGGGGGAATGCAGACACGTAGGAATATAAATCAGGGGATGTGTGTGTGAGTGTGTGTATGTGTGTGGGGGAGGTAGTGGGGGAGAAGAGGCGGGCTTGAATTGACCAGGGGAAACATAGACACGCTTCCGTCAATTTCTTATTTTATCAACAGTAAATGTCAGGCAGACTGAGGTTGAAAAACAATGTTTAACGAAATCGATTCATTGTAAAAGAATGCTTTCGTGCTTGGACAGATTCACAGACACAAGGAAAACCCATCATCCCGTGAACATTAAAAGTAAGACCGAGGTCAACCCATTCTAAAATAATGCTTTCGTAATTTCTTTTAAAACTTTCTGCACAAATAAATTGAAAAACAGTTTGTCTCACACATTCAACCGTAAACGTTTGACTTGAAACTAAATGTTAAAATACCGTACGATTTATTTGAAAATAGTGCTTTTCGTGATTTCACCATTTGCACTGATACTGCCACACGTCAGCAACACACTGCTGACATTTACTATATAAAACACATAACACCTAGAAACTAAAATCATACGGCTTCACACATTCGTCAAATTCGAGATCACTGACATATAATTTACAACAAAAACCTATCATTATAAAAGGTAAAGTAAAGGTAGTCCCATAGCCTTGTGGCCGTAGGGGAGCGTGATGTTGGAGATCACACTTATCTTGGGCCAGCGTAATGAGGGTGATGCCCAACTCTCTCCCTCGCTGCTTTACCTTCCCCACCCTCAAGAGAGTAGGTACTCAATCACAGTTGAGTCAACTGGGGGCGTTGTTGTTTGTCGCTTCACACCTTAGCGGTCACCCATCCAAGTGCTAACCGCACCGGACGGTGCTTCACTTTCGACACAGTAGCGAGTGCTCCAACCACTGCACTATCCGACACCCCCATTATGGGGATTCAAAAACCTCCAGCGTGAAATTACGGACATTTAATTTATGTCGGAAATATTGTGAAAAGCAATAACTATTTTTAGTAACAAGAAGTCTTCTCCGCAAGTTCACGACATATAGGAAGGAAATTACAACCATAAATTATAATTGATTGCTTGGCTTCGAAAATCTACAGAATTGAATGATGGAAAAGCCACGGATATGAGCTAGTATCTATGGATGCAGTTTTCTTTCTTTGTGTGATTTAGAAGAACAGACGTCAGCGTGTTATTTAGAATGTAACTCGAACCGTCTGCAATCGATAACTGTGCTTTCATGGCATTTTTCTTAGAATCTTTCCTTTGTTCTCGAATGATATGACGCACTTTGAAACTGGGGAAACGTCGTGCAACTGAGAATGGTGTTACCTGAAAATCAGTTACGCAACTCCTGTCAGTTTAGTTTGTTCTCGGACTGTGTTTGACGCTTTAAGAAGATCTTTATAGTTAATTCAAACTTTCGTTTTTGATCTTTATATATGTTTCTTCTAATGTATATGATAATATTTAGTTGACGTGTATTTAAAACCTAAACCTGTTAGAGAAGAGCATGTAGACTAAGGTTTCGTCCTGTGAAAGATTGGTAATATGTGGTATGAGATAACTCAAGAAGTAAGAAATTAAAACATGCAAGTGTTCTTCGTAAAACTGATTTTAAATATCGTTGCTGTTGTAAATAAGAACATATTAGGTTTCTCTGGAGAAACAAAAAGATAAATATATGAAATATAGCTTCCTTTTGCTACTTTTTTTAAACAAACAAATCAAAAAATGAGAGAGAGAAAGAGAGAGAGAGAGAGAGAGAGAGAGAGAGAGAGAGAGAGAGAGAGAGAGATCCGTCTTTCCTATTTTACACATCTTAATTAACTGCTTTCGGCCCCATAATCTGACTAATGGTAATACATGAACAAAGTACAGCACATGGCAATATTTTGGAACAGTAGCAACAAACTTAAAGTATACATCGTTCTTCACAAATAGTGTATTGGTCTTTATTTACTCTGTGGCGGTTTAACCAGAAAAGTGATCAGTGACTGAAGTACTGAGGATTTTCAGGTATATTAAGGACTCAGTTCTGACCCAGCTATCGCATATGGCCACTTTCCCTCTCTATGCACTTTGCTTGTATACAGAAGTGCACTTCCATAATAGACATGATTCCAACAGCATGACTAGCTAGAGTATTTGCCAGTGGTGATCACCAACCACTCCTGTTTGTTTCCTGTTCATCATCATAAAACTAAACTACGCCTAACGGTAATTAGGTATATCCAGCTGCTCTGAGACTAACAGCTAAGCGTAAGACTATGCAACAGCGTTAATTGCCTTAATTACTGTGAGTGTAGCTTTCGTTCTATGAGAAAGTAAGTGTTCTTATTGGAAATATTGCCATGAACTTTAGGTGATCTCTGCTACTTTTTGTGCTGCACACACTAACACACGCGCGCACGCGTACGCACAGACACATACATTCTCTTTCTCTCTCTCACGCACACACACACACACACACACACATATGTGTCCAAGGCCGGTGGTACATGTATTAGATTCTCAAGTCTCCAGTTAATGATAGGTTGAATACACTTTATTCCACCAGCATATGTGTGGGTCAGCATGTGGCCAACATTAACAACAGCTTACTTAACAATAAGGCATTGATATAACCCGCAGCTTTACCACTACATTCCCTTTTTCCAAGCACTATATTTAGGGTACCATGCTCCGGTCAATAGTTTGAACAGGGTGTGGTCCACCCGGACTGCCGCTCGGTTTGATTAATTACTAATCAACTTAACTGTATTGTGCACCGTGGACAAGTCGCGAGGGAGACCGGAACGGAACATGTGCACGAAGTGTAGTAAACTGCTGAAAAATACCTCTACACTGCGTAGCTGAGACTTGCCGACGTTTAGGTTGGCCTCTTTGCTAATTGTGAGAGGTATACGGCAACGCTGTGTGACGTACATCATGGCTTAGATATGTGAAAGTAATGGGTTTCCAGTCAATGTTTTCCAGTAACCCTTAAGTCATTTATGGACAGAGAGAGAGGCATAACGTTAAGGACTTCTTCTTCTCTCAGTTTGAGCTTCAGGAGGCTTTAAGTATACACACGTTATATCTGGCACTTTAAAGGTTTTGTGCAGATAGGAGAACACAACACGTGAGCCTCGGTTAGAATGGTATATTTATGACGTAGTTCATTTCCAATTATTGGACTCTTCGTTGTCAAAGAGGGGAGGGAAAAAAAGCGGATTATATTGTATCAACAGTGAAAAACCTTTTTTTTTTCTCACTAAAGCGCCTCAACAAGTAAGAGATAAAAGATCCTTTCCTATCCTGTCCCGTAACTCTGAGGTCGTTGGGGCACCCCTGATGGATTCACTCAATGTCAAGCCAGTCCATTCTCGAATGTTGTCCTCCCACCTCTTTTACGGTCTCCCTCTTTTTCTGCCTCCTTGCACTGTGTCTTGCAGGATGGTCTTTGCAAGGCCTGATATGATAATCTGGTGACGTGGCCATATCATCGGAGTTTCCGTTTCTTCACCACTGTGAGCAGGTCATCGTGTTGTCCAATGGCTTGTGTGATGGTCTGTCGGACTTCGTCGTTGGTGATGTGCTAGGTATAGGAACTGCCCAGAAGTCTTCTGTAGCACCTCGTCTCCATTCTTTGTATTCTTCGTTGTAGATCGGCTGTGAGGGTCCATGTTTCGCAAAGGTATAGGAAGATGGAGATGACAAAGGAGCGCAGCAACCTTACCTTGGAATGTAGATTGATAGTCTGTAAAAGTACTCTATTGTTATGTGACGTACCTATTTATAATGAATATGGAAAACCATTTTGTGGTGAGGTATCTACAGACATTAACACATGACTGCTTTATACCCATATTACAAGCAATGTGGTCTTCTAAGAGAAGAGAAACCAGGTCTAAAGTTACTGGACCGTATTGTAATTTTGCTTTGAAATATCCCGTTGAAGTAATAAGATCTGATGTCCCAAGACGTACGAGTATACGAGTATATTCAAACTTACATATATTATACAACAACTCTGAGTGCTTTATATCTTAAAATATTTTTACTATAGTATTTTACAGCTCGGACCACAAAACCGTCTTCTCACAGCGTACGGACATCAGGCAGGAAGCTGCATGCATGGTAAGGACGTAGAAAATAAAGCTCGCAGGCTTGCTTTATCAATATGAATCTGTGGTTAATTTGACCTCAGTGACAGGGTCTGCAACCGTCCTTAGGCAACTCTCTGGACTCACGTTATTTATTAATATCTCCGTTAATGCACTACAATTTTGAAGCTCATATTTGTCCACAACTTATTTTTAACGCTATGTGTAAGCCGGGTTATTACATTTGTAATGAGAATGTGCTTGGACTGCAGGGCCATTAGGGTTTCAAATGCAGTTGGTAATAAACATTATAATTATTTCCTTCTTTGACTTGGTACTTGTTTTAATCATCATCATCATTATCATCATCATCATCATCATCATCATCATCATCATCATCATCATCATCATCATCATCATTTTCATCATCATTATTGTCATCATCATTATTATTATCATCCTTATCATCATCATCATCATCATCATTATCAGCTGGAACTGTCATTCTTTCGTTTACCTTAGACTTTCCGAAATCTGTGCAATATATTTATAGCCGTCGTTTAGCTACAACTCGGTGCTCAACAACAACAACACAAAACAACAACCATCCAATCCTATTGCTACCAAGAACAACGACACCAATAAACACAACTACAACATCATATTGTAGCATATCACATCATTGTCGTCTTCTATTACAATATGTCATATACAGTCACAAAATGTGCATCGCTACACTTTTATAATTGTGTTATAGGAAATGTAATACAATAATTATATAAAGTATCATTACAATTGCAGCGCCCCTCCTTTTCAAATCTGCATCAGCAAGCATAACGTCATACGTCCCTTCTGACGTCGCCCTACAGTGGAAGATGCAGAATGTAAGTAATCCTTTTTAACGCCCAGAGCTATGTGCCTGATTGAGCTTCAGCACGCATGACTTATCATGTCATCAAGGATAGGAGGTTGCAGGCGATAAGAGATATATTCGCTCTCCTCCGTGGGCTGTAGTTCTAGGGTAGCGGTCGTGATGAAGAGTGTACGTCATAGAGTGTACTGTAAGAAAACTCCTAAACTTTCAGTACGCAATCTTCATTCCATCAATTTTAGTAATGAGGTGCTTTCTCATTTGACACAAGATGGTGATACGGTATAGTAAGGAACATCTACACCTTTCTGCTTTTCACTTAATCCTTTTCTTCAATCTCCATTTCCATTTCAGTAATAAATAAGCGTGTATATTTTTATATAGGTTAATAATAATAATAATAATAATAATAATAATAATAATAATAATAATAATAATAATAATAATAATAATAATAATTATTATTATTATTATTATTATTATTATTATTATTATTATTATTATTATTATTATTATTATTATAAACATTTGCACAGCGCCCTCCCTCCTCGCCCTTTTCTCTAGAACTCATAGCGTTTTACAGAAAGAAAGAAAGAATAAATAAATAAAAGAAATAAATACATAAATAAATAAAACGAAAGGAAGACATTAAAAAATCAGAACACACACACTCACAAACACACGCACACACACACACACTCACACACACACACGACTATGGCTGTGTTTTAAGTATTTTACGAAGAAAATATCAGGACAACAAGTTCAGGCTATTATGATTATAAAAAATGTTGTATGGTGAAGAGTGTACATATACAGCACAGTAAGGACACTCTGTAACGTTGTACTCTCAGTCCGCACGTCACCTTTTTCTACAATGTCCTTTCGAGTTTAATAATGAATAGTGCCATTTTTTTCTCTCTCGCTTTCCATTTCAGTGTATTCACGAGTAAGTTTATATATTTATATGATAGGCCTATAATAAGAAGTGTGTAGAGTAACAAATTACAGCAGGGAAACTCTATAACGCAGTCTAAACACTCACTTGTTTTCTCACCAATGTTTATTTCCATTTACTAAGTAATACATTGTATTGTTCTGTGCAGTTTATTCTATTGGCCAGATCAGTTGAGTGACGAATAGAGCTGGGTACCGTGGGTCAATGTCGTGCCGGTATTACCGCGGTATTTTTAGGTCGTATCGGTATTTCGTACGGTATACCGCGATTTTAAGTGTTACAATCAAATGGGATATGGCACTGACAGTAGTGACCGACGCAAAAGAAAGATTGTCATACACTTCAATACAGTTTCAAAGATCCACATTTCCATAGAAACTGAAGCTTTATTTTTGCTTGAACGCTTTCAAAATTATAATAAAGTACTGTTTAGAACATCAGCGAACTTTAAACCACAAAATCAAAACAAAACAAATACATTAAACGGGACAGGTCTGTTTAGAACTTTAAGAGTTCAGAAGGATTGGCGACTGGTACCATGCTCAAACACGTGGATAACCTGCTGTTCTTATTATTCTTCTTCAAGAACAGCTGTCTATTAACTTGTTTGGGCTTTAGGCTCGCTCTCTGGGCGGACAAGATGTCGCCCACTGTCGCGTTATGTGTTGTCGAGATTTTCCAGTAAACCGGACCTTGGACACCCGCACCGGTATGCCGAACCGTCGCGTTTCCGAACCTGAATACAGTTGTGTATCGGTAAAACCATCCAGCCCTAGTGACGAATACATTTCATTCGACCTGGGAAGAGGAGAACAACAATGGTTAAGGTATAGAATGTAGAACTAGGAAATTCTGCGCGTGCATTATGGTTTAGAATGAACAGCGACGACAATAATTTACATACGACCTTTCCATAGTCCTCATCCCTGCTTCACCTTTCCCTCCATTTTCCATTCCAATTTAGTAATGAAGACGAAATTAGTTTAAAATGTTACAAGCCAAACAAGCCCACACAAACACACACACATATCCACGCACACACATACATACCTACATACATACGTACATTAAAATATACACAAATATGTACTCACTGTGATATCTTTTAAGCTGCTTTGCTAAGGGATACTTACACATAATGAATCGATTATTATTTATTTGTGTACGATGGCAGTAGAGATGTGCTCCCCAGATAGTCAGCCCTTCGATGACAGAAATTACACTGGAACCTCCCAGTTCAATAGGCAGATTGTTGATGATGCTGTAACATACCTAACATGGTATTGATCTGGCAGTCCAAAAATAACATACTAGTTTAGTCCAACGATCCAGGAAGCTGTGTAGTCCTTTGACCTCTGAGGTACTACTTGATCTTCTTAATAGTGTAAGCAGATGATCGATTCTTTAGTTTAAATAAGACTTTAGTTCAGAATAAACTACTAATTTAATCAGTTATGAAAGCTTTGTGTACTGTGGGTCTAAGATTACTAGTTGTTTTCGTAAGTTGGCTGATCCGGCTTTGATTGTTTTATTTAACATGGTTAAAACTGCTTAATCCATAAAACTGCATTCTATTGCTCAAAATTAGACTACTAGTAAAACAGCCAGGAAAGCTATAGGCTTCCGTTGGTCTAAGATTGCATCGATTGCCCGTCAAATAGATGGTTATTAGGTGGGATAGCTTTCAAGTTCTGTCTTCGAATAGTGCAGGGTATATTACTTTCCCCCACAAAACTATTTCTGAGATAATTTCACATATTATTTTGTAATGCGATATGTTACTGAAATAATGAAGACGTTGTTTTTATCTATAATGAAAAGAAAACAACGTGTGCTGCTTTACAGAACTAGGGAAGGATGCTTGCACTGTTGTAGACTTCAGACCACAAGCTCTCTCAAGATAGGTACTGTACATGAATGTACACAACGTTAAACCATGGCAATATTTATTATATTTACGTAATAGGATTTCTCTTTGACTGTCCAGTTTCTATCAAAGACAAAATCATGGGGGAATCGGTCTTGTTCAGTTCGAAATTGAGGTTTCCTTTAAATAGTTACACATTCATTAAAGAGTTCTAATGACCATACATGGTTTAGGTAATGCAATATCTTGTAACTTGCTTTGAAGCGGCCAAATCAAGCGTTTAAATCCCAGTTCTCTTCGTTTTAATCAATTCTGGTTGTTCTTATGCAAAATGTTCATGACCTGGAGTGTTTTAAAGTCTAGTCATGGAAGAGATTGTCCATTATTCCTTCTCTTCCTTTTCATCATCTTCTCCACCCTCATCATCATCGCCATTAATGTCATCAGTATGAGGGTTGATATTTTATGTTAGCCTATTATCTGTTTTATATGTATTCTCTCTCTCTCACTCTCTCCTCACTCTTTCTCGTTGACACCTATTTATCTTTCTTAAACTTTTCCTTCTTTGTCTCCTTAGTCTATCTACTCCCATTCCTCGTCATTCTCTCCTCCTCCTTTCTTATGTTTGCCCAGGAAGCCGAAGCTGCAACAGGGCAGTCACTTCTGAAGCGCACGCTCGATCTTCTTTAAAAGATGATGAGCATGACTGCGTCTTTATAACTCTGTTGAGGGGGGCCAGTGCTGCCAGGCTCCTCAAAGATTTCATAGAGATGCACGCGGTTGCAATCGCTTGGGTGTCATTTTTGGCATTTTTACGAAGCTGGCTAATCATTCCACGATTTTCAAGCCTGCTAATAACGTTTCCGCGTGACGAGAGAGATATAGCGTCAGCATTAGGTCTGCCACCAGGAACTGAGACAGCGTTTAAAAAATGGGTAATTAAAAATTGGAAGAGAGGAAGTATATTATGAAGGTGGTGTTTTTTTTCGTGAACAAAGACGTGTGTTAGGGTGGTTGGGTTGAGAGGGTCTGTGGATGGGGAGAGGAGAAAAGGGAGTGGGCAGGTGAAAGGTGGACTTTTGAGTACGGGGGCGCGCGCGCGCGTACGAAGATAAGGTATCAGTATTCATGCATGGGTTAGTGCATAAATGTGTCTGTATGTTGGGTGTAGAAGAGCGGAAGAGTGATGTGTTTGCGTTAAAAACGATGTCGGTGGATGAAGTAAAGCTGTTGTTGTTGCATCAATTTTTATTCATCAGATTAACATAAGTTGTACTGATAAAGTAAAGTACTGAAGTAAAGCGTGGGGTGGTAAAAGCTAAACCAAACATTTTTAAAAAAAATTTAGACTAGGCTTTCCTATCCTATCCTATTCTGTCCCGTAACCCGGAGGTCGTAGGTGCACCACAGATGATCGTTTAACCAGCATACTCCATCGTTCTTTGTCCTCAGCAGCCCTGATGGCTTCGCTCAGTGTCAAACCAGTCCATTCTCGAATGTTGTCCTCCCACCTATTTTTCGGTCTCCCTCTTCTTCTACCTCCTTGCAATGTGCCTTGCAGAATAGTCCTTGCAAGGCCTGATGATCTGGTGACGTGGCCATACCATCGGAGTTTCCGTTTCTTCACCACTGTGAGCAAGTCATCGTGTTGTCCAATGGCTTGAGTGATGGTCTGTCGGACTTCGTCGTTGGTGATGTGTTGGGTATAGGAAATGCCCAGAAGTCTTCTGTAGCACCTCATCTCCATGCTTTGTATTCTTCGTTGGAGATCTGCTGTGAGGGTCCATGCTTCGCAAGCATATAGGAAGACTAGTGGGTTTTGTACCCTGGCAAGCCAGGTGGTGTAAACTTTAAAAAAAAAAACACGTTTTAATGCGTTCTGTTATAGTTAACATCTACTCGAATTATTGTTTGATACCCTGTACAATTGTAAAGTAATCTTACTATGTGACAACGATGGTAAGTTGTACTGTATGTAAGCGCACTGCCAAATGCCTAATGTCAAATCGATCAAAGCTTACACAAGAAATAAAGAGTCTTACTAAGACAAAAAGAATGTTTATATAAAGCCAACACGGTCATTTGATTTTAACGCTGCGATTCGCGAACAAACGGAAAAACGCACGAAACGCCCTTTATGTGAATAAAAATGGGATTCTGTCTTTGAAGACGTATACAACCTTTGTGTATGCTTGTATGTGATAACGTGGTCTCTTCGTGTATGTTTTGTTTTTCATAAGCCATGGTGGAAAAAAACAAATATATTGTTTGCTGCGATGCTTTCAAGCATATTTCCTGATGGATAGCAAGAACACTTTTACATTTTTTTTCTCTGGTGCCATATTTTAACATAGTACTCACTTTATAGAATAAGTTTACTTGAATGCATGAAAACCTTCCTCTATCATGTCTTAGCAGAAAGTTTACATTTGAAATATGTATTCTGTCAAACTGGAAGTCAGCATGTAATCTTGACAACAATATTCGTAGTTAAACTGTATGGCTCAATCGGCAACACCATCAAGTAATGAAAGCTGCAGGCGTCTGGATCAGTTACGTACCTCGAGCTGTGTTAATTATACTCCATACGAAAAACAAAACTAAGAACACTGAAAGGTATGGAACAATTTAATTAAATGTCCACACGTAAATGCTAATTTAAACAAAAACGCGATGTAAACGTGTTTTGTTTCCTTTTCTGTATTCTTTTCTTCGGAATATGTAAAATATTTGGGCCTCATTTAGTCATTACTAATAAATAGGATACCCATTTTCTTTGTTTCGTCTGACTTTTTTCTTCACTCAAGCATATACCTTTTAGTCTGCATATAACAGAACAACCGGTCCTGACTTTCATTGTATTGGCTTCATTCAGTTGTAGTGTGAGCTAAGTATTGAGTGTTTCCATTCCTCGCGAACAAAAACAAGTTCCCTTTTTACTCAATGGCGAAGATTTCTGTTTTACATTCAGCTATATTCAAATGCACCTTTTTGTTGGCTGCATCATATAATTGTCCTTGTTGTTTTGTGTGTGTGTGTGTGTGTGTGTGTGTTTACATGTTTTGATGCGCGCTAGGATTACTTAATTTAATATCCCTTAAACTGCGTACAATACTGAACTGAACTCTAGTTTAGGCCTTAACCAGTCTTTGCACACAATTATGTTTCATTTGTGTAGGTGTGTGTGTGTGTGCGCGCGCGTTTGTGTATGTGTTGTGTGTGTGTGTGTGTGTGTGGGTGTGTGTGTGGGTGTGTGTGTGGGTGTGGGTGTGTGTATAGAAGTTATATATTCAGTGCGCTTCCAATATTTAAAGAGTGACGGTCAGTTTATATTACTTTACACAGACTGTTTACCGTAGCGTGATGCTACCGCATGCTTTTAAATGTAGTCTAGCAAAAGTCAGTTTATTTGAGTATGTTTTAACATAATATGTGCCAACCCGTGTGTTTTTTTTTAAATCCTATGCTGTCCCCCCTTTTCTCTCTCTCTCTCTTTCTCTCTCTCTTTCCTCTACCTCCCCCCCCTTCCCCACCATTAGGATGCCCACAACACTGTACAGTTTACCTCCACAAATATTTTTCGTTGCTTTTAAAGAGTAATACTTTGACTATTGGCTATTATCTATAAGCATATGTGTTGACGGTTATCCGAGTACGTCATTATAAGTAGTATACGTCGTCCGTTATGTGGTCGTAGTTTGAAAATGTCACAAAGAGCGTTTTGCTTTGAAAAACCTCGCCGATCATGATCATGAACATTAGACGTGTGTAATTCTGCACTGTTTTCAATCCCGAGCGGTGCATATTGTATTTAAAACAAGACATTATAGGCTTATTTGCGATCCAATATCGCGTTTATTTTCCTATCAAACTAAAAAAAACCATTGAACCTTTTTTTTTACATCACACTTTGTGTCAACAGACAATGAATGAAAGGCTGAGTTTGTTTTACCTTTAAAACATGTCTTGGGGCAGTTAAACGCGTTTGGTTTGGGATTTTAGTTTTGAGTCAAGACTTTGGCAGAGTATCTTGTACAGGATATGCAAAATATCTTGTACAGTACATGCAAAATTTTGTCAGACACTACATTCAGCAGCTCGTCGACAGGAAAATTGCGCTAAATAAGAATGTTATAGAAGTTGTAATGTTATTCATCTGTATTAAAGACCATTATCAGTATCGATCGAGCATCTTTGCCGGATGGAAATATTCATGGGCAGTCACCAGCAGAAGATGCAAGGCCGGTGATTTTGTAAATCTCTGCTCGTTTTGCGGACGGTAGTCAAAGAAATTACCCGAAATTTGGGGGCCAAACCACCGGAAAGTCAAATGGAGCGATTTTGGAGCTTCAGAGAACACTAGCGTTCAGCATATTCTTTGAGAACAGCATTCAGCATGTTATTTATGAAGCCTCTGCTATCCTAGGACTTTTGAAGTCTGAATTTTGGGACAACCCATGTTCATTCCATGTCATCCAATTCTTAATGTCGTCTGGGCATCACCATCATCATCATCATCATCATCATCATCATCATCATCATCATCATCATCATCATCATCATCGTCATCATCATCATCATCATCATCATCATCATCATCATCATCATCATCATCATCATCATCACCTTCATCATCATCATCATCATCATCATCATCATCATCATCATCATCATCATCATCATCATCTTCTTCTTCTTCTTCTTCTTCTTCTTCTTTATACTCCTCATCCTCCTCCTCTTCTTCTTCTTTATGCACGTTTTAGAGCTACCCCGTTATTCGACATGAATTATAGGACCACCCCAATAGATTTAACTGTCTCCTAACCTCTGCGTTGAATTTCTATTTACCTTTCATATTAGGTTTTTATTTTTGTTTTTGTCGTATTCAATCTGGTAGTATTTCAAGATTCAATATTTAATCCCATTACTTTAATTACATTTTTTTGGTACGCTTCTGTCACTTTGGGATACAGTTTGAAAGTTGCTGTAATCACTCCGATCCATCTGCATGTAGCATGTTCTTTGTCAACGTTTGTCAGCTAAGTATACAGTCTGAATGTTGGGATTAAATCTTAGTTCGGTTGTATCTTTCTCCTAGCCTCTCCACCACGAATCCTTCCCCCCCCCTTTAATTCCCTCTATCGTAACGAAAGCATTTCTCTACGTCGTTGGTGCATTCAGAATTGTCATTGTAAACAATTGCTAGTCAAAGATACAGTCTAAATATTAGAGTTTTTAGAGTGCAGTTGCGTCTTTTTCCTAGTTTATGATTTCTAATTTCTCCTTCATCTCGAAGAGTTCTTTTATACTTTCTCTTTCATGTCTGTAAGTTTTCTGGAAGTGTTTGTCGCATTCAGCCTGCACTTTTATATTATAAGCTTCTGCCAGGCTGCGATTTAGTCTGATTGTGGGGATCATCACGCTAATATATCCGTGCTAGAATCTCCTAGTCTGTCTCCTTGGAAAGCCGTTTTTTTCCCAATTCTAGAACTGCCTCTCATGGAAGTTTCGCAATTTCAGCCTCATCCCTGCCCTTTGTATCTTACATATTTCTTACTTCCCCCCCCCCCCCCACCTCCCTTCTCTCTTTCTCCTACTTCTTCTCGTTATATTCAGTCTCATTCGCGGATTTATTTTTTCTCTCTCTCTCGTAGATGCTTTGAAAATGGCCCGACCCCAGGATAACTACCATTCATGTGCTAGGTCAGGATGGCGAAAGGCATTACCATGTATACAGCGTAAAATGGCCCTTCGTGTACGCTCCGTCGCAATCTCTGCCAGGCATAAATACCACCATGCAGGGCAATTGATTTTCGCAGGGAGTTTTATTTCTTTCTGCTGCATGGTCAATTTCTACTCGCTGCATCATTCTTTTCACTGTTGTTGTTCGACTTAGTGTTTTTCGTCTTTGGATTTTCAGATTTTTGAATATGTTCTTGTTGCTGCCTATTTTAGGAGATAATTACGATAACATATATTTTAGCTTTAAGGTTTTCCAAACCTTAGTCCAATGAAATTCAAGGTTTTGAATGTAGGTTAATATTCTCTTTTTTTTGTCGGTTTGCGTTTTTTGTTGCATCTCGCCGTATCCAGACTTGTTTTTCGCTGCCTTTAGAAGTAATACTTTATAAAATATACAGCTATATTTCTGAACGCAGTTGAAATAATTCTCATATGTCTTTTGCATGATTGAACATGCGAAACAACTTCTATAATATTCACTTTTAACCCCACCATCACCACAACCAGAACCACTATCGCTACTAGTACTGCTTCTATAAGGCTTAATACTGTTTATTCTTCGATACTTTCCGAAAGCCGTATAGTTACTTTGTATCGGTTTGTCTGCCCTGCCAGTGAGATAGACAATGTCATTGGTGGTCATCAAAACAACGCAATGCCTGTGGTGGTGTATAACGATCCTATCTAGACTTTTTCATCGACACTACTACGTACAATAGTATTGAGAAAAAGACTTTGCGTAATATAACATCCTGAAGGGTTATGTTCTATCAGACATATCTAAGCTGCATTGTCATCTGCAGTTATTTCGATGATATTTTCTTATTTTATTCCCAAAGAGTTGGGCGCGCACATATTTCAAAGGTGCATCAAAACAAGCTTGAAATCGGAAGTCCATTATTATGTATAATTTTCCATATACTTACATTTTGTTTTTTGGGTGCTAATATCCTTGTATTAAATCTTGGTCGATTCCATTCAACGTCATGCCCGCTGTCTTGATGCAAGCAGAAATTATTATGAATAGCAAACAGCTCAGTATCACATAAACATATTTTAATATTTAAACTGAATATTTCAGTTCAATCTCAATCTGAATCTTAAACATAGAGTTATCCTGATAAATCAAACTTATTGCAACAACAATTAATACTGAATATGATGAAACAGTTTAACATTTGTTTGTTACATTTTCATTTCAATATGATGTGAACATTGCAAGATTTTACTTCGTTCAGTTCAGCTGACAGCCACAACCACTAGTTGAACCGTTTTATGCTCTTAAAAAAAACTGTTAAACATATCTCTTCAGGATAGAAAGTCCTTCTTTCGGATCTAGAATAATAGCTTTTCACTATTTCTAGTTGCACTTGTAGCAGTATAGCATTTCGCATTCGCCGTTATGCCTTCGGGCTAATTACAATTATACTCATCTACTGTTTACATTTGTCTCATAATATACAATTGTGTAGGAGGCACTCGAGCTAAGGAAATAAGAAAACCCCAAACAGGAGGTAGTGGAAAAGAAGGAGGACAGTGAAGGAAAATGAAGAGGATGATAATAAGAAGAGGACGAAGAAGGAGGAAGAAGAGAAGAAGAAGAAGAAGACGAAGAAGAAGAAGAAGAAGAAGAAGAAGAAGAAGAAGAAGAAGAAGAAGAAGAAGAAGAAGAAGAAGAAGAAGAAGAAGAAGAAGAAAGAGAATGAGGAGGAAAAGGAGGAGGCGAAAAAAAAAGAGGCGCTAGAAGAAGAAGAAGAAGAAGAAGAAGAAGAAGAAGAAGAAGAAGAAGAAGAAGAAGAAGGATGAAGTGAAAGAGGAGGAATGCGCAAGACCTAAAGAAAGAAAGAAAGTATACAAGACGATCACAGGGTATATACACTAATTTGACAAAATCCAATCAGTGTAGCTGCTAGTCCGTATCGTATTTTACTAGTCTACGGGAACGTGAAGATAACATATATCTATAAAAGAGAAGCGGGGAAAAACCATCTAGCATCAGGGGGAGAACGTCCCTTAAGTAGAAAGCACTTCTGGTGGTAATACCATCGTGACCCCCGATGTTGCTCTGTAACCCCAGAATGAATCTTACTGCTGCAAAAAAAAAAAAAAAAAAAAAAAAAAAAAGAAAGTCGACCGACAGGTCTGTGGTCTGAGACGACACTCGAATGACCCAAGGGAAAGGAGTAGTCAGGAAAGGATATTGGAATCATATCTTCAACCCACTTCAAGCGCGCCCCGAAATGTATTGCTCATTGCTTATAGACTAAGGGACAAAATTATTTCTCCCATTTATCTCCTCTTTTCTTCAACCTCCTCCTCCTCTTCCTCCGGTCGTCTTTCAGATATTGTTTTAAACAGTTTACTTGCATTCCTAGTTTTGGGAATAAATCGTGCAAAATATGTGTTTAACCTCTTATTTCCAGAAACGTGGCTTTTGACTCACCTCTGTGTCTTTAAATAGTAGCTTGGTGTAAACGTTTTCACTTGTACTAGCTTATTTGAGTGATGATTTCTGCGCAAGTCCTAATTCTTTGATAAAGCAAATACATATTCATTGAATTGGATTAAATCCAATTCTTTTGAAATGTTATTGCTTTTTTGGAAGAAGAAAAAAAAGTCTTATTTTCTTTAGTTATAAGCGTCCCTTTGTTTAAGTCTTACTGCTTGTTCTATTTGGCCTATATACAGGCTGTCCAACTCTTGTTCTACGAGTCTGCAAAGTGGGAGAGTCCGAGAAGAATATCAATACGGGACTATTTATGTATCTAGGTGCAACAGGAATCGTCTGTTTCGGGCTTTTGGCTTCGGAAAGAAGGCAAGACTAGACGTGAAACTTTTTGTATAATACGCTACTGAGCCCCAGGAATTCTTGAAGGTAATGAAAAGAAGGGAAAAAGGTAGAAAGAGGTAAATTTGTGTGCATTCCGTTTTGCTTCTTTAATTGCCTTTAACGTCAATACACATTGAAGTGAATGTTGACGGATTAATAAAATTAACATGTAAATTATCTGGCTCATATAAGCATGTTTGTTACCTACCCTACACAACAGATTAAGAATTTTTATCGAAGTCTTTTCATTAGTAAAATGATTGGAGACTTTCACATACATAAACATACATGCATAAACATATACACATATAAACACACGTTAATATTTTTTAACGTTTCTTATGTCTCAGAATGTAAGATAGTGTAAGCGATTTTGTCAGTAAGTGTATGATTTGTTTTAAGTTTCTTATGTGTCAGTATGTAAGGTCCTGTAAGCGATTTTGTCAATAAGTGTATGATTGTATTTAAGTTTCTTATGTCTCAGTATGTAAGACAGTATATAAGCAATTTTGTCAGTAAGTGTATGATTGTATAAAACATCATTAATACTATGGATGTCATTTATCAAAGCATTCTTTGCTGGGTATAATGATCATATAAAGATGTACTTTCAAATAATAAATGGTGTACAGCCTTTACTTTTTTGTAATATGTTTTCAATTGTATAAAATACTTGTTTAAACCAACATAATTATTAATTAATGGTAAATGGAAGGACAATAAATTAGAAGGACAATAATACAACCGAGGGAAAAAAGATCGGCACATTCGTGTGGGAACACAAGAAAAGAACCAAGAAGTACATTTCTGTGCTTGTATTTATTCCAGTACAAGTAGATTATGTATCAAGGTGCAACCAACATTGTTAATCTCGTGACGTGCCTTTTCGGAAGAAGACCTGCGTCATTCGTATGCTGCTTTCGAGGAATTCACTGAGGGATGGAAGACAAGAAACCAAGTGATATTTATTTATTTATTTATTTATTTATTTATTTATTTATTTATTTATTTATTTATTCCTGTAATACTTGTAGGGTACGTCCCTAGATGCAGCCAGCCTCGTTATTCTTAACGCCTATGGGAAGAAAAGCTCCATCAGAGATTTGAATAATAACGCCATTGATGCCTAGGAAATGGAAGAATAAAAGCGAGGAAGTAGATGCATTCATGTATAGATGGAAAATGTAAGATGCAGCTAACATCGTTAGTTTCACGCCTGTTGGAGTAATCTCTGAGTATCTCATCAGTCACATTTGACGCAGACAAGGATTAAGGAAGTATTGTTTTGTTTTGTTTTGTTTTAGAAAATGTTTTTAGAAAGTAAGGGAGCTTTTTGCTTTAAGCTCCACTATATTGGCTGGTGTGGAGCGTATAGTGCAATAAAGTCGTTCGTCTCAACTCTTTTGGGAAGAACAGATCCCGCGCAGCGGATTGACTTAGACATCTCTGTTGATGTCTGGCGGAATTAGGGAAGAGATAGACAGACAGACAGAACAACAGACACATAGACAGAAAGACAGAAAGAAAGAAAGACAGAACGAGACAAAGAAAGAACGAGAGAAAGACAGAGACAGAAAGAAAGACAAACAGAAAGATAGAAAGAAAGAAAGAAAGAAAAACGAGACAAAGAAAGAACGAGAGAAAGACAGAAAGAGACAGAAAGAAAGAAAGAAAGAAATAAAGAAAGAAAGAAAGAAAGAAAGAAAGAAAGAAAGAGAGAGGGAGAGAGAGATTGTTTGACAATTTGATTCTTTAATTTCTTTAGCAACACAACCATCAGACTTTACAACAATGTATCAAACATTTTGAGAACATTTCAACATTATTAGCTAATGTTAATTTTATAAATATAAATATGAATGTATTATCAATGCATGCAGCCTTATGACAAAACATTCTCCTAAAAATATAATAAAAGCGTTATTACATTGTTTTCAATATGGTTGAACAAAACAAACACTCAATTTATTCTTCTACAACACACATACATATATTCGATCAAACGGGACAAAGTCACCAATATCTGAATTTGTCAATTACATCACAATACTAATAAATCTGTATAGGCCGGTACACAGTCTAAATCTATATATATATTAGCATTGTAGTATTGTAGGATATATATAATTGACAAATTGAGAGATTGGTTTGACCCACAAAGAAATAGGCCTACTAATAAAGGCTTTTCTCTACATCTCTAATATGTGACGCTGTCTTCTAATTAAGGCTTCTGCCGCAACTGTAGCTAAATTCTTTATTTTATTTTCAAAGAGAGAGAGAGAGAGAGAGAGATAGAGAGAGAGAGAAAGAGAGAGAGAAAGAGAGAGAGAGTTTTCTTTTCCTCTCTTGTCTCTTGTAGCTTCAGAAGCCATCACTGAAAGAAGAGAGGAACAGTCTGCAGACGTATATTTATTTTTTTTCTAATTGTCAAAGATTTAAAAAAAATTATCTCCTCATGCTGCAGCTGCAATTTGGCGAAAACGTACAGTTCTAATAGAAGTGGTTTGGATGAGGAGATAAGTACAGAGAATCTAAGACGTATATTTTTAACATTAATTGCATCAGGCTGCACCGAATTAGGTTATCTGTTTTAGAGCATAATTCAAGTCTAAAGATTTTCCTTTTTTTTTGTTGGAGAAGAGAGGAAATGAAAGGTAAACAATCGTGTGTTTCCAGCGTGTCTTATAGGTGTCATATACTTCCGAAATTGTCGATGGAAAATGTGAGTGAGTTTCCCCCTCGAGTGGGAGGAATTCGACAGTAGGCATGAAATATATTTCTATTTATTTTCTTGTACCCACATGTCATATCTTTTTTCCTCCATTATGCATCAGAACCAGATTTTTTTTCTCTCTCATTTGCTGTGAAAAGAAGGTAAAAAGGTTGGGATAAATAAACAAGAAGTTTAATGCATGTAACTTACATATATATGGCACACATCTCCGTAAAAAACAGGTATGGCAATATTGCTCTAAATAGCTCACATTTTCCGTAATAAAATAAGTATATCTTCTTCTTCTTCTTCTTCTTCTTCTTCTTCTTCTTCTTCTTCTTCTTCTTCTTCTTCTTCTTCTTCTTCTTCTTCGTCCTCCTTCTCCTCCTCCTCCTCCCTCTCTCTCATTGTGCCATCCATCTCCTAAATCTTCATATGGGTCACTCTCTAGGGTGGAACCCCTTAGGGGTTTGGCCTGTGTCTGACAGATCTTGGGCCAAGAGATGACCAGCAAGTGTCAGCGTTCTGTCCCTCGGGAGCCCCAGAAGGCGCCGTCCCCGATTATATAGCAATGATCCAGAAAGCGAGAAGGCTGTCCCCAGTTGTCCCGCCACAGTCCTTCTGCCCCCACGCCAGCCACCGTAAAATTGGATTTCCTCTCATATAGTAACTCTTAATATTGCTCAGAGAGCTGCTCAAGGCACTGTCCATCCGATTTTTATAGCAATGATCCAGAAAGCAGGACGTTTCTCGCCAAGTTGTCCCGCCAGCTTTCGTTCTACTCTTCACGCCATCAGAGAAGAAACCTGATTGCTTTTATTTAGCTTGCGTGCCAACGGATACTTCTCATGTAGGCTTGTTTCCTAGTTCAAGGAACTGATCAGAGGGCTGGCCATAGATATCCATAACCCTATTGTTATCCTACACACACTATTTCACCTTCGCTTAATAATTGTTTTCCTTTTCTAATATTACCATTAACACAAAACCGCTGGCTACAGATATTATTTGTACTTCATATTTTTGTTATGTGTCGTGTCGCCCAAGACGCACCTATGTATGAGACTTGGGCCATGGACTAATAAGCCAACTCGTCCAACCATCTTAGCGCATAAACCAAAACAAAACAGGCCAATTTACCACGTGCATGTAGCTCTTATGGCTAAGAATTTCTAGCGTCACCCGCTTCTGTTAGTGTAAGTTGTGATTTATAAATACAAAACTTCTAGATGTTATAACATTTCACGGTTAGCGTTCTTGCATTACTGATGTGCACTGGAAAATGAAGCAACCGAATATGTTGGGTTCCCTTGATAAGTCGATCCCTGTGTTGCAGGTGATTGGCTGGCCACGGTGGTAACAACAGTAAATTCTCTATTTTGTGTTACCTTATTTATCCTTAAAAATCTGTTTACAAGTTTGTAGGTGTTTATCTTTACATCCAAATGCATAATTATAAGTAAAGATCTCAAGGATACTCTCTCTCTCCCTCTCCCTCTCTCTCTCTCTCTCTCTCTCTCTCTCTCTCTCTCTCTCTCTCTCTCTCTCTCTCTCTCTCTGCCTACTTGCTTTTTCGAACTGGCCTCTTCATTCATCAATATATCTGTCTGTCAATCGCCTAGTACTAAAATATATTTCATGAAAACCTGATTAGTGTAATCAAAATCCCCAATAAAAATCTAATTTGTTTTGAAATACAATCAGAACAATATTATAATAAAATCTTTCGTAAAATAAAATAAGAACACATGAGTCTTCAACGTTTGCTCTTTTTAGCAAAGCGTAATTAATATAAACCATATCATTATATTTTTTCACAGATCCGCTTAAATAATTTTTTTTCCCATTTCTTGGATGTTGAGCTGGCTGAACTAGGGAAAAAAATAAAAATTTATGAGCTTGCTGAAACGGACGAGCCGAGTTTAACAGAAGGATAGTTTTATATCCTGTTTGCGTTTGATAAAGACCTTTTCTAAGCTAAAAGGAGTTCTTTGTGTTAATCTTGCTATCATTTTCCCTTTCACATCGTCCGTAATATTGAAGAAGGCATGAACAGTTCTTTCACACATATCTTCTGTTTATTTTTTATTACCACCCACACCGTTCCCCAGTAGTTTTTTTTTATTTGTTTATTTTCATTTATGTGTGTTTATTTACTTACCTATTTATTCTGTAATTCTTCAATCCTTTGATTCCTGTATTTATTCATTTTGAAAGCGGATTTAAAAAGAAACAATTTTTCTCGATTACTGCGTCTCTCTCTCTCTCTCTCTCTCTCTCTCTCTCTCTCTCTCTCTCTCTCTCTCTCTCTCTCTCTCTCTCTCTCTCATGGATGCTCGCTCTCTCTCTCTCTCTCATCATGATCTCTCTCTCTCCTTCCTTCTCTCTTGTTACACTCTCTCCCTCTCACTTCTCTCTCTTTCCTGTATCTATGTTACATCTCTCTCTTCCTTATTACCTATCACTTCAAGGAAACTTCTCATTTAGCCACAATTCTTAGACATCTGAAAACTTTATCTAATCTAGCCACACCTACTTCCGCTTGGTTTGTTGCGGTGCCCCGTAGAATCTCGGCTCACAAGGTGCCAGAGCGCCTGTTGGCTATACGCCCTGAAACTGTGCTCGACTTTCACATGATAAGCGGAGATCTGGTCTTGGGGTACTCAGTATATTGGATTCGCGTCAATGAACGCACTCTGACCGCAGTTTCCGCGTAATCCATCATTAGCTAAAACTAATCTCCTTTCAGAGTACACCTGATGCTGTATATTTGGGTAAGATTCAGTGTGAGGTTGATCTCCGCGCTGTAATATTACTTGTAAGCCTATTATCGTGTACGCCGACTTTTGTTTCAAAACACAATATATATTCTTTTCTTTTTTTCTCGTTGTTTCTTTTCTGCTATCTTTCCTTTCTTCGTTTTGTTTGTCATTCATTCTGTCCTGTCTCCCCTGCTTTGTTCCCTGCCATCATCCTTTACTTTTCTTTCCTACCTCTTTTCTTCTCTCTTCCTAGCTGTTTCTGAGTGCGTTTGTCTGTCAGTCCGTCTGTCTGTCTGTCTGTCTGTCTGTCTCTCTCTGTCTCTCTCTCTTTCTCTCTTTCTCGGTGCTTTTTTCCTTGCTATCTCTATTTCTACCCCGTCCTCCTTCCTCATGTCTTCCTTCCTGCGTTTCTTTCTTTCTCAAACAACCTTGCTCTATTTTGAACCCTTTGATCTCCATCTAGGGATAACCCAATTCTCATGACCTCCCTATCACGACGTCTTTCACGTGAACGTCCGCTCCACTACTACATCCTCATTGATAGAAATGTGGGGTTCCACGCTCTCTTGAGCGGTCAGATCCAGGTTCTGTTCCTTCATGTTCCGCTGCGCTGCGGCTGCCGTCCTTTCTTCTGAGAAAACGACTTGTGTGTGTGTGTGTGTGTGTGTCTGTGTGTGTCTGTGTGTGTGTGTGTGTGTGTGTGTGTGTTTACCCGCCTAGATGACAGGTGTGATTCTATATGTAACACTTTTTGTATCGTCCAGAACAGATCGCTTCAAACTATAACAATGATTTTTATTCAGTAAGGGAGGTAGGAGATAGAGATTGCCGTCGTAAAGCTGGTCCCGAGAAAAGGGAAGCCCCAATGGCCTGTACTTCTCTGAGACACCCCCGTTGGGGTGCCGGGGGTTTCAGTATACATAGTATCCCCACTTTCTGGAAATTTAGTGCTTTACATTCCCACTGTCGCTGTCTTTCTCATTTGCTCTTTCTCATTCCTGCTCTTTTCTATCAATCTGCTATACTATCGTCTTCTTCGCTAGACCAGTCTCCTACCTTTTTTTTTGAAAACTCTTCCGGGACAAGACTCCTTGTTCGTGTATGGGGTCTGTTGGATCAGCTTGGGAATATTGGACGCTTTCTGCCAGGTGGTCACTAGGGCTTCCTATGATGTTATTATTTAGCAATGCAGGCATTTTATATGTATGTGTTTTGTTGATAATTTATAATGATGTTTGTATTCTATTTTGTTTTTGTAAACGGGGGTTCGATAAGTTGGGGTGAAGCCTCAGCCGTCCCCTGCGTGGGATGTCTTTATTGTAAAGTGACTGGCTGGTGGAGAGCTTTCGGTTTTACCACTAGGGTTGTTTCAGCAGATCTTTTATGCGGATCGGGGGTTGTCCGGTTCTGATTTGGCTCGGAAGAGTCCGCTGGACCTAAAGCAATAATAATGTAATGTAATGTTCTCTGAGACCGAAAGATTACGGGGAAGTCCTTTACCTTCATTTATTGTCGTTTCTATTATGTTTTCTTCTTCTTGTTTTTCTTCTCCTTACTCTGTATGCCATCGCTATATAGTGTATGTATAGGGCGGTCCCCTCTTGCCATTCTTGATTCTGATGATTTTCCGCCAACATTATGTTGTTGTTGTTGCTGCTGTATGCAGCCTTTCATCTGTCAGAGACAGTGGACCCTTCCTCGTCCATAGTGCCTTCTTTTTAGTTTGTTTCTTCCTCTTCCTCCTCGTCTAGTTCTTCATTCACCATGGTTAATAGAAGTGAAAAGGAAAGGTTACTCTGGGGAGCAACACTGTTAACGAATGTGTTGAAACTGTTTCCATTTCTCTCATTTTAAATGCTGGGAAACAGATAAGCTTACATTGACCAGAAGCTTGTTTTAAATGGTTTAGCTTTATCGATGTTTCTTAACGTTTAAGACTAGTAATAGGGTATACCTGTATTTATAGTTCAGTCAGTACACACTATGTTAATTATTGAACTTTGATTTTTAACGTTCATTGTCATAGCCTTGTACGTTATAAAACAAACAAACACTGAAATATTGACCAGTATTTTATACCAAACAGAACATATTGTTAATGGAAAAAAAAAGAAATAGATCCTTGGCAAGCACCGACCAAAGAAGAAGCCGTGGATCACACCTGAACTTTTGGATCTGTGTGATAAACGAAGAGAGTTAAAAAAGAAAAAGAACACCTCACAGGGAGCTGATGTCTACCGAAAAATCAACAATGACATCCGAAAAGGCATGCGCACAGCAAAGGAGAACTGGATAGAAGATCAATGCCAGGAAATAGAGAACAATCTGAACAAGAACAACAGCAAGAAGGCCTACCAGACTGTGAAGCGGCTGACAAGTGTTAAACAGCCCAAAGTCTCCACTATCCAAAGCAAGTCTGGCATTTGCCTTACAGAAGAACAAGAAGTCTTGGACAGATGGACAGAGTACTGCTCTGACCTTTACAACCATACACCAAATGGAGACCCATCAGTTCTAGCATGTCCCGAGAGCAGAGAAGAAGAAGAAATCCTCCCAATTCTCCGGGAAGAAGTTGAGGCAGCAGTGCAATCGCTGAAGAAAGGGAAGTCAGCGGGAGTGGACAACATACCAGCGGAACTGCTACAAGCAGGAGGAGAAGCGATGACTGATGCTCTCACCACTATCTGTAACAAGATCTGGCAGAGTGGGGAATGGCCTACACCATGGACCCAGTCGCTTGTCATCACTCTTCCTAAAAAAGGTAACCTTCAGGAGTGTGAAAATTACCGCACCATCAGCCTCATCAGCCATCCCAGCAAGGTCCTCCTGAAAATAATACTCAACAGGTTGAAACCACAAGCTGAACAAATCATAGCTGAAGAACAAGCAGGATTCATGGCAGGGCGAAGTACCACTGAACAGATTTTCAACCTCAGAATAATCTGTGAGAAATACCTACAGCACCAACAACATCTATATCATGTGTTCATAGACTTCAAGAAGGCATTTGACCGAGTCTGGCATGCAGCTCTATGGGCAACCATGAAAGTGTACAACATCAGCCCTAAAATCATAGAAGTCATCAAAAGCCTGTATGACAAGGCTACCAGTGCAGTCCTCCATAACAGCGTCATCGGGAACTGGTTCAGAACAACAATCGGTGTGCGTCAAGGATGCCTACTCTCTCCAACACTCTTCAACATCTTCCTAGAGCGCATCATGTCAGATGCTCTTGCAGATCACGAAGGCACAGTCAGCATAGGGGGCAGAGCAATCTCCAATCTTCGTTTTGCGGATGATATTGATGGATTGGCTGGAGAGGAACAAGAACTTGAACAGCTTGTACAGAGGCTTGACACCACCTCCAGAGCTTATGGAATGGAAATAAGTGCAGAGAAGACCAAAATGATGACCAACAACACCAATGGCATCAACACGGACATCAAAGTACAAGGCCAATCCCTCAACACAGTGCACAGCTTCAAATATTTAGGAGCCATTGTGTCAGACAATGGGTCTCGACAGGAAGTCCTCTCCAGGATCGCACAAACAACTGCTGCCCTGACAAGGTTGAAGCCCATTTGGAAAGACAGAACCATCAGTCTACATTCCAAAGTAAGACTGCTGCGATCTCTGGTCATCTCCATCTTCCTATATGCTTGCGAAGCATGGACCCTCACAGCAGATCTCCAACGAAGAATACAAAGCATGGAGATGAGGTGCTACAGAAGACTTCTGTGCATTTCCTATACCCAACACATCACCAACGTTGAAGTTCGACAGACCATCACACAAGCCATTGGACAACACGATGACCTGCTCACAGTGGTGAAGAAACGGAAACTCCGATGGTATGGCCACGTCACCAGATCATCAGGCCTTGCAAAGACCATTCTGCAAGGCACAGTGCAAGGAGGTAGAAGAAGGGGGAGACCGAAAAAGAGGTGGGAGGACAACATTCGAGAATGGACTGGTTTGACACTGAGCGAAGCCATGAGGGCTGCTGAGGACAGAGAAAGATGGAGTATGCTGGTTAAGCGATCATCTGTGGTGCCCCTACGACCTTCGGGTTATGGGACAGGATAGGATAGGATAGGATAGGAAAAAAAAAGAAATAGAGCAGTTCTGCAAACGTCACACATATACATGCATGCATACATACATGCATAATACACGCCAACACACATACACGCACGCACACAAACACAACACACACATACACTATACCACACTTATTCTCCAATCTCCCCGCTCCCAAATACACTCATCAATTCGGGGAACTCCTTCGTCCCACTCCCAGCCTATCACCACCCTATCTATATCTCTCCCACCCCCTTCGGCCATCTAATTGTCCAACTGCAACTCATTGGCTTGGTGCTGCAGCACTGTCCTCCGCCGCATCTCCGGGAAAATCTAGAACCACGTGATTACGTCAATGTCAATAACGAACAAGCAGAGCTAGCGGGGTGGCCAGTGTTTTTTTTTTTTTTTTTGTATCCGCATTGATCCACAGGCGCTGCTTCCTAGGCTTTATTCTTAAATTAAAGTAGCGCTTCGGCAGTATTAAAGTTTAAGAGTTTTATAAACGTAGGCTGGGCTTGAACCATCAGTAAGTTGTATTGCTTGTTTAAGAGTTGTGCAAGTCTAGGTTTAGGCCGGAAGAACTGTCCGTAAGATTTATTGTTTATTTATTAAGAGGTGTATCAATCTAGTTTAGGCCCGAACCATCAGTGAGGTTTATTGCTTTGTCCGACGTAAACCATCAGTATAGTTGTATACTATTTATGGAGGATTTGCTTTAAGAGTGGAGTTGAAATATGATTGCGAAGACTGGAACAACTCTTTGAGCTAGTAAGTGTGCCGCACGAAACAATCATTTCAGTTTTAATAATTTCAGAGAGCTGATATTGATATTGATCACCAAAATTAAGATTACTGTATATCACTTTACAGAAGGAAATTATGCAAATTAATAACCTTACATACTTCTAGAGTTTACTGAGGGTGGCCATCCAAATACATTGAACCTGTATTTAATGAAACTATAGACTCTTAAACAAACGATAAACATTACGGGTTGCGCAGTAGTTTGGGCACCCGCTAGCAATGTTTCATGTTAAGCAACGTCGGACGTGGTTAGTACTTAGTTGGGTGACCGCACCTTGAAGGCAACTTAGTCTGACCAATATGTATGATGAGGGCCTTACAGCCCAATTTTATTGTCCTTAACTTTATTAAAATATAGGACGTAAAGCTTCGCTTTTGCTTGCTTGCTTGCAACTACCAAAAAAAAAATGAAACAAGCGCATTACACACCCCAGTCTACCCAGCTGTGAATGGGTACATAGATCTGTTTAGAACCAGGGAAAATAAAGCAGCGAGGAAGAGGAGATAGGCAGCGCCCTCATAAAGCTGGCTTAGAAAAAAGAGAGGTTCCAAATGCCTCTCTCCCCAAAGACGGAAAGGTTACGGGAACACCTTTTAGACTCCAAAATTATCTGAGAAAATAGTCCAGTAAGCAAGGATAATTTCTTATAAAAGGCAGCATGCTTATCAAATCAAAGAGCTGCTCATGGGCTATCGGCATGCAGCATGTGCAAGACAGTGAGCTGAAGTCGGGATCGAACCCACGTCGGCCAAGAAGCCCGTACATGAGGCATTGCCAGTAAACCAACGAGTCCTATTGCCTCAATAACAACATTGTTTTAAATATATGTTTTGTTAATCCCAGGTCATGCTTTCTCTTGTCTTTCTCTCGTCTTATTTCTTTTTCCTGATTTTTGTGTCTCTCGCTTGAAAAAATAAAGCGTTGCTTGTTTGTTTGTTTGAAAAATTTATCGTTGAGGAGCGTACAAGTTATACAAATCAGTAGTACTAAATACCCAATGCGCTAGATTTTAAATTTGGTTCCATTCTCTATCCATTTCTCTATCCCTTTCTCTATCCCTTTCTATTTATCACTTCTTTTTTTTTCTTTTCATAAGCGATTGCTTCTGTTTTGTTTCATAGTTCAACTTTTCTGCTTTCCGAAAGCTAACTTGTCACCATTGTCTCTAACAGTACACTTAATATTCCAGCGTTTTAGAGACTTGCATTTCTGCTGTTCGTTGATTTTTCATTCATTTTCTGCTTTTCATTGGCCTACCTTGTCTGCTTTTCAGCAGCACTCTTCTCCGTTTTTGTACCACACACTAGCTTTTCTGCTACTATTGATCTCAATATTTCAGCTTTAAAGCAGCTAGTCCGCTTTTCAGAGACTTTTCTTTTTTCTGCTTTTTGTTTCTTCTTCTAGTTTGATTTTCATCGTCTTTTATTTTTTCCTTTCGCTTTTTTGAAGCATTACACATCCTATAATTTTTTAGCTTTACCTAATTTATCGTTTTTTTGGTGTTTTAATAGGTTTCCTTCTGTTGTTCATGAGGTTTTCTGCTATTCAAGGACTAACTTTTCGGATTTCTTTCTAGGGGTCTAGCTTTTTTGTAGTTTGCTTTTACTTTCCCGGCACGTAAGCCCTGTAATGACTGCGGTCACAGTGTGTTGACAGGTTTCAGGCACAGATCTGGGAAGGGGGGGAAAAAAAGGATGCACCGGCATTTTCTCTCTCGACAGCACTGGCTCCTTTTACACTAGACTCCCTCTCTCCCGCTGACACACACACACACACACCTTCGCCAAAGCCAGAAATATTTAGCTCTTTCCCTTCTCCATACACCTCTCTTTCCACGATTACCTCGGTCACGATGTAAACCCCCTGTCCCGCTCTCAACACCGCCTCCACTGGCACGGTTTTCGCCCCCACCGCTGCAGCCTACCCATCATCATTATAGTGTCGTCGTCAACCTGTTTCGCTGTGGAGTTCTGAAGTAGGCGAGGAACGGCAGGAACTGAAAGTTCGATCCATGCGCCGTAAATGTACACGAACAAGCAGCCACTGAGAATGGAAATAGAAGGCAAGAGACGGAATAAAAATGGTCTTGTGTGATGTATCGGGTTTGTGGCAAACGCAAATCTGTTTTGCTTTGTGTTGAGTTGCATCTGAGATTGACCCGGGGTCCCGTGTTCTTGTATCGAACGGCTTCAGTCTCTACAGTACAGTCATAGCATGCGCTGGTTGGTTCTAGTAGCTAGTGATCTGTGCGTGTTTTGTCGCTACTGTACTGTTCAGTTCAGCTTTCTTCAAAAACTTCGAGTGTAAGGCTATGGCGTGTGTGTTTTGTGATAATATTTTGTTTTTCAAAGTTAGTTTCGAGACAGTGTGCCCCTAGTTAACTTACATAGAGGTCTGTGCCTGTGTGGGTGTGTGCGGTCCGATAAATCTAGTTTGCTGCGCTTCCATGGGATATTGACAAATGCTCATTAACCCATAACAAATTTGTGAATTTTTAGACCTCAATCTAGTATACTTCCTTTTTGCTATCACATAGCTTTCTTGTCTTTATGCTCTTATTCATCCTTATTTTGTTTCTGTCTTCACCACACCCATGCCAGAGGCGATAGCGGTACGTTTATCTGAACGCCGGCTGGCTCTGATCTCAAACTGTTGAAGGTATACAGCGAGGGTGGTTGGATGATGAGTGTGAAGTGAATGAGACAGATTAAAAAGGTGCTTCTGTGAAGAGTGAGAGCTAAAGAGCTTGATGATAGGTGAGTAGTGTGATGGGTGAGAGATGAAAGCGAGATATATTATGTATCTTGAACAACAGGAGTGAGGATAGAAAAAAAAGTTTGGAGAACTACTGAGAAGAGTGATGAGTGAAGTGGTTTTTAAAGTGTAGTATCTCGGATAGAAAGACAGGATATATTACAGCTGTAAAGACAGGTACTGTGCAGGAAAAAAAACATTAGTGTGGATAGTGAGAGAGATGGTGTGAAGTGAGAGGTACTAGATAACAAGATTGTGGACGGGTGCGAGTATAAAGTACATGTAAAAAGGAAGAAGAAACGACAGAGAAATGGTGTGAAAATATATCTTCCTGTAGAAAAGAATCCTGACTTGTGAGGTACTACTATACAGAGATGTTAACAATTAAAGCCATGAGGTTTGCTGTGGACAGAGAAAGAAGGAGTACGCTGGTTAAACGATCATCTGTGGTGCCCCAACGACCTTCGAGTTACGGGATCGGATGGGATAGGGACAATTAATGGAACTAATATGCTGAGAAAAAGGCGAGTAGGGGTACCGACATATCTGTACATTAAAATAAACCGAATTGTCCTACTAAAAGACAAGCTGGGAGTGAGAGAAGGAGTAAGTGGGGACTACTCACAGGGGATGCTAACTGACGCTAAAATTGAACACGCATGGCAAAGCTCTCTTGGAGCGCCTGTTTCTATGCTGACAACTTAAAACCTGTTCGTGGTGAGAGCTGAATTATCCAACTGCGTTGACACCCAATTTTCTAATCAATAGAGCCGGTAGGCAGGTGACGAAGCATGCTTTTGCCTTGCAGACAAGTGACGTGAAATGACTGATAAGTGGATAGATGGATGATGCTGCTGCTGCTGCTGCTGTTGCTGCTGCTTGCGTCTTGGCCACCTTTTGTAAAGATGCATGACTTCGCACGCGGCTGGCTCATACTTAGATTATCATGTTTAGCCTACCTCGGAGCAATTCGATAGTGCCTGTCAAGGATACGGCTCATCAACCTGTGACAGTGATGGTGTTTAATGTCTTTTAAGCATCATCGGTTGCTTATGTTGCTTGGTGATCTGGACATCCGTGAGTAACAAGAGTTCAAGCAGGCAGTGGTAGTGCTCTTGTTTTCATTGTTTGGCATATCTGTTTGTATTGGACTGGAATTAAGATCATACATTGGATCATCAAACAGTCATAATTAATCATGTTTTTTTCCATCGACATTTCTATTCTATACCCCCATACATGTTTTCGTGGTCGACAGTGCTATAAACAAAAGGAAGTTAAAATTACACGAACTGATAATGTTCAACCATTAATAAATGTCACGTTTATTTGATTATCTGCAAATGAGGGGAGCAGGTCTAAATTTACCACGTTCTATGTTCCTCCAGCTGTATGTTCTCTCAGGGCTATGTGCCCTGTTAGACCTATGTCCCTACAAGGTATTGGCCCCATACCCCCCCCCCCACCCATCTGATTTATGCTCATCTATTCTTATGTTCCCGAAAACATACAGCAATTGTAGTTTAATAAAGTGATATGTGCCTAATATTTACACACACAAACATAAACGCACGAATACCGATTAACAATATCGTATGTATAAAGATCACAATCGGCATGCGTTAAGGACGCCTACTCGCTCCAACACTCTTCAACATCCTCCTGGAGCGCATCATGTCAGATGCCCTTGCAGATCACGAAGGCACAGTCAGCATAGGGGGTACAGCAATCTCCAACCTCCGTTTTACGGATATCATTGATGGATTGGCTGGAGAGGAACAAGAACTTGAACTGCTTGTACAGAGGCTTGACTCCACCTCCAGAGCCTTTGGAATGGAAATAAGTGCAGAGAAGACCACAATGATGACCAACAACACCAATAGCATCAACATGCACATCAACGTCCAAGGCCAATCCCTTAAACCAGTATATAGCTTCAAATATTTAGAAGCTATTGTATCAGACAATGGGTCCCGACAGGAAGTCTCCAGGTTCGCACACACAACTGCTGCCCTGACAAGGTTGAAACCCATTTGGAAAGACAGGACCATTAGTCTACACTCCAAGGTAAGGCTGCTGCGCTCCTTTGTCATCTCCGTCTTCCTATACGTTTGCGAAACATGGACCCTCACAGCAGACCTACAGCGAAGAATACAAAGCATGGAGATGAGGTGCTACAGAAGGCTTACTGGGCATTTCCTATACCCAGCACGTCAACAACGACGAAGTCCGACAGACTATCACAGATGCCATTGGACAACACGATGACCTGCTCACAGTGGTGAAGAAACTGAAACTCCGATGGTATAGCCACGTCACCAGATCATCAGGTCTTGCAAAGACCATTCTGCAAGACCAGGTGCAAAAACAGGGAGACAGAGAAAGATGTGGGAATGACTTGACACTGAGCGAAGACATGAGGATTTTTTGAAGAAAAAGACAGAGTACGCTGGTTAAACGGTCATATGTTGTGCCCCAACGACTTTCGAGTTACGGAATAGGATAGGATAGGAAGGATCAAGGTGGAATGTAGACCTGGGCAAACGTAGACCTGAAAAACTTTGGTGAAACATAGACCTAATTTGAAGGGAAGGAGGGAGAGATACAGACCTGGAGGAATATCGGTCTCCCCCCCCCCCCTAAATGATTCATTTCAAGTATAATTAATAACATTATTTCCTTATAAAATGTAGAGTTTGAAGTAAGTTCTCAAACAGTTTGTTTTCCTTCTTTTCTTCATTAAACGATATCTTCCTGAGTAAGTAGGAAAGTAGCGTTTGCTGGGTAATCTGCAGAACTGGCATTTGCATCATGACCCATTTTCTGCTTGGACATCACTGCTGTGAAGGTTTCTAAGGGAAAAAAGGGCTTTGGGAAAATAATATTGATTGATGTCCTGTCATAACTGTATTCACCAGGGGCTTTGTGCGCTATCCCAAAATAAATGTCAGCCAATTAGTTCATTCTGAAAAGTTGACCTTATGAATCAAAATCTATAGCTTCTTATTTGCAGTGGTAGACTTTACAAAGAACTCTTTGGCTTGTAAGCATTCTAGGAGCCTAAATATATATAAAATTACCGCAACGAACTAAATTTTTTTCTAGTATTTCATCATGTGTTGGACTTTGCAAGTGATCTTTGGATTGTAGATATTCTAAGAGCCTGGATCTCTTGGAAAAAAAAAACAAACTTTGGGTGATTCTAGGATATACTAGCAGTTCATTCGTTTTGTTATATTTTAACGTTGTTATTAAGGTGTATCTAAAGTAAATCTTTACGACCATTGGTTGAACTTTTACAAATATTGTTTGAACTTTGCAAGACTGGCAGTCTTAACTGTGAAGAACTCTTAACTTGACTCAACGTAAGTGTTATCTGACTTATGCAGTTTCTGATTTGTGAGCATTCCGGACAAGAATTGTTCGCTTAGAAGGGCTTCTAGCAAGCTTACAGGGGGTGATTATATTAATTTATATAATAACTAACTACATATGAATGTGTTGTTTGACTAGTACAACTTAGAGCGGCCTTTATATTCTTTGCTAATGATGTTAAATTATAGGTTACTCTAGAAGTTTGGATTATCCTTACACTTTTATTTGACTGATTTAGATACTAGAATCATTGGTCTTCCACATAATTGGTATGTGTTTTATAAGTGGCTTTACTAGTTCGGGTCTGTCATTATGGAAGATACATCGTAGGATAAATGAATCCCTGGAATTGTATTCACTGTGGTAGACCTAGCTTGCATGCGTTCTCTGACTCGTACAGACGCTTGACTGTGGAGCCTGGATCTTTAAAAGTATTTGACATGTCCAAACCCAGATGCCTGGGCTATACTTGTTGGTGTTCTTTAATTTAAAGTAGATATCTGAGCCTAGATCTTATCACTGTTTAAAATGTATAGAATCCAGAAGCCTTGGCTTTGAATTGTCTCCGTTTTTACTTGTGAGTGTTCTTTGATTGTACATTGATGCTTCTTCTTTATAGGTATGTCTTGATTCAAAGGGCATCTAGAATCGTATCCAGTGTGAACCTTTACAAGTGTCTGTACTCAGCAGCACCATAGCCAGTGATTTGCGGTCGTGATTGCCCTGACCGTGGTAGTACCTTTCTTGTAGTAATACTATAGTACTAAAAAGTCTGGCCGCGGCAGTACCAGTGACTGACTGACTGACTGTTCAAGTTCCCCACACTATCACGGCATTAGCCATCCTCGCTCTCTGACACGGATAGAACTATCATTAGCTTACAGGCTTCTGTGACTGACGAGCACTTGCTTAAATGCGTGTTCGATAGACTCCTGTGTTCCATATTCTTTTATATTTCATCAGTTCTGGGTCTGCATAGTACAACCGTACACCTCTTGTGTGAGCAGTTCTTTTGCTGCCTGACTCCCCTTTTCCTCTTCTTATGGTAGTTTTCTGTTATAATATTCTACGTTACACATTCTTCATATATTTCAATGTTGTCTTTTGTTTTATGAACAGCTGCCTGTTTTATTCTATCAGTTAGCCATCTTTTTCATTGACTTTGCTCATTGGAGATTGGAGTGTAGTAACTATCTGTTATTCTCCCACTGTGTCATTTTCTCATCTTTTGCGTCAACCTTTATATTGAGAATTGCTTGTTAGTTTATAAGTTAGCCATTGTCCAAGTTAGCCATTGTTCTTTGTCTACTTCATCTTCTTCGAAGCCATTGTACAAGTTAGCCATTGTTCTTTGTTTACTTCATCTTATTCGATTATTTTGTGTAGCTTCAGTTTGTGAGCTGCCCGTTATTCCACCGGCTTTTCATTCTGCGTCATCAGTTTCTTCTTCTTCCACTTTTGTGAACTGATAATCTGTCATGTCTACGTCTTCTTTATCCAATTAATCTTCTACGACATGTTTTCTTTCGTTTTGTAAAGTGTAAAATATTTTGCCAGTGATCCATCTTCAACGACGTTTAATGAGTATAACAGATATTCATCCATGTGTAGGTCTTTTGCTTCCTCATTTTCCTGTATTGAAAAAACGCAACTACTGTATTTTGGATATGCCACCGAAAATCTAGACTAATGTCGATGACAGTATCAACCTCCTCTCGTATGCAAGCTATGTACGTAAACTAGTGCTGCTGAGGGCAATATTCCGGACTGAACTTTGTGCTGCTGTCAAATACAGGTGTCTGTTTTCGGCTTAGCCTCAAACCAAAGGAAGGGTCTGGGATTCCGTCCGTCGTCTGCGACTCTTTGACCCCCTTAGAATTTAGGCCACCAGTCTCTTCTTGTACTGGATCCATGACTATATACGACAGAAGCTAAACACCTCATCATTGGTATTTAAATAAACTACCAACGTTTATATGAAGATCGATTGTTGTTGGAAAATAAGAAGGAACCAAAATAATGTTGTGAAAACCCAAGGGAAATAGTTTAAACTAGTATACCACTTCTAGGACGTAAGGATGCAGTAATAGTAAACAACATGATCTTCATGATCTACGGGATCATCCTTATTATAGATCTGTAATCCTGCGAATCATTTGTCTACCTTTTGTGTAAGCGTCAGTGATGTGACCGAAAGTGATCAGATGACGGAATAGAGACACGCTTTGTATCTTCATAATGGTCTTAATTTCTGTGATGATGACAACCACAAATCGATTCGACCTGTACAGCTTCAACAGATGTTTTGCCGAAGAACTCAGTCATCTTAAATAACGTGATCTCAAGGTTTTGAATTTGTGAATCATCAAGAGCAGTCTGATCCACATTAATGTTTTAAGAGCAAATGCACCTAGTGTTTTGTTTTTTGGTGTTTTTTTTTTACTTTTTTTTGGAAAATCTAATGAATTTACCAGTGGTGAAAGAAAAAACTGAATTTAAAAAATTTAAAGGAAGCTTTTGCTGTGCTTTCTTTGGTTCTCTACGTATGTCACGCCATCACTAGCGATAAGTCTGAGAGAAAAAGCATTGACAACGTTGCTGCATGGCAGTGGTGCAAGATATCCAGCTACGTATGATCCTGCAAGCTAAAAACCTATGTGTAGTGTTGGTCGTATGGTGTTTCAAAAGCTGCATTGTCCTCTTGGCTAAAATGTTGTTGATGTCTCTTCGTCATCATGGATACCATGTACAACGCCGCTTCATCATCTATTGTGTCTTATGAAAGAGAATGAATGGCAACTGGTCTTGCAAGTCCCGTACAATCATCAGTGATCACTGATAAATCCTTTCGAGGTACAGTAGTCCCATCTATTTTATCAGTGGGAATGTAATCACAGAGTCACGCAAGCAGGATGCAGTTGTCAAGCTGAGGCTTTAAGAGATGATGATATATATTCCGTAGTACAGTTTTGAAACAAAGCGAGACACTTATCATAAGACAGTGGCAATAAATTAATATTGCCTAATCTTATACTAGACATTCTAAATCAAATTAAATTAAATTAAATAAGAGAAAATACAAAAAAAAATAAATAACTATACCAATAATGTATGGGCTTATAATGGCACGAAAACAAAGTTATTACACAACTAATGTTGAGCATCTTCAGAATAAATAAACTTAACTAATGCCTCATAGAGATAGGGATGAACACAGAATGCACCACCAAGTTCTATAGCAATGTTTTTAATTCATGAGCAAAACTAAGCAAGTAGAAATAACTCCCATTTAATTTATTTTAAAAGCAATAATACAGTTAACATATATACCTTTAAAGCAATGGACGGAGTAGAAATCAAAAATTTTAAATAATCTTTTTTTAAAATGAGAAAAATAGTGAGCCAAGAAGCATATAGAATAAAACTCATTTAAATTCTGTTATGGCAAGGAAACAAAACACACAATAATTACGTACAGTTTCAAAGCATGGGGAGAATGCAAACGATAACAACAAAGCACGAAGATAAACAACAACAACAACAACAAGTCAAACAAACCTCGAGCGCAGAGTTGTATAATTTACTGCAATTCAAACGCAAAGCTATAAACATGTGGCATATATAGCAAAAAATCGTTTAATTCATATTATGGCAAGAAAAACAAACAAATATTGAACTTTAGAGAGAATGAGATAAAATGACCTACAAAGGTATATAACTTAGCGCCGTTTACAAGAAAAACAAGGCAATATTTTAATGTGGCAGTAAATCTAGCTCAACTTATAGTTATAACGTAACATAAAACTGATTTTTTTGTCATGAAAACAACAAATAAAATCTTAATATACAGCTACATAGGAAAGCAAGGAAAAAAGAGCAGCATGGCAAACTCGCAACTACAATCAGAGGGCGAGATCAATGCCAGGCATGTATAAACATCAATCAATCCTCAGCAAGACATAGGCGTGTCTCAGAAGACGCATACGTAGTTCCCGACTGACGCAAATTCCTTCGTCCTATGTCGGTTACATCGAGTTTGGAGAACCTAGAATTGATCTCAACCAGGTTTTGTTAGGTTTCCTTTAAACCAGCATATTACTTCTAACAACTACAACATGAATATGTTCTGCGCTTTTTTGGAATCTGGGCATTTTTGGAATTAGTAGTATTATAGAAGGGGCTGCCCATTGTTTTAATGAAAACATTGGCCGCCAGGGTTAGGGTTAAGATTAGGGTTAGGGAAAGGGTTAGGGACCTAACCCCTAACATTTCCGTAACCCTAACCCTAACCCAAACCCTAACCCTAACACGAACCCGAACCCTAACCAATGTTGGAATTCCAAAAATGGGCAGGCCAATTCTAGAATTGCGCAGGCCAATTCTAGAATTGCGCAGGCCAATTCTAGAATTGCCCAGATTCCAAAAAAGCGCGGAACAAATACACTCGCCCAGAGCTTGAGTATGGCGAGATTCGGTTCACGGAGTAAAACGTTTTGGCAGATCGTCGATAGTTTTGAAACAAAATGCATTTTTGAACCATTTATCTCATCCAATAAATATTGAGGTTCTGGTTAAGCATTTGGTCAATAGTTTGGAAAACAAGCATTATTGCACTGACAGCTTTCCGAATGCATTTCAACCACAATGCTATTTAGTACATATGCCTACATCCAATAATTATTGTGGAAAACGTAATTCAATAAATGTTTGGGCAGGTTGTTCATAATATAAAAAACGAACACATTTTAAAAAAATGATCACATTGTTATAATATTTAAAAATATTATTAAACTTTCAGTGTTCAAATTGCGTTGTCATCTCAAAATGAACAGTTCTTATCAATGTGTCCAAAATAATAAACATCTGGGTTGAATGTTGGGTTGAACATTTGCGCTAGTGAAGTGACCTAACACTAATAACAGCCTTCAGAATGTGTTTGATTTACCCATAATTTTATTTAGTATATCCAAGAGACATAAGAAAACATTTCAGTAGATTTGATGGGAGCGGCTGTTTAGTAAAATTATTGGCATATAGAATAAGTTTGAACTAGAAATGATTTGATTGAGTATTTAAACTAAGCATTACTTGGAAAATTCCATTACTGAACCTTTGGATGTAAAAGAAAAGCGTATGGGTTAAACGCTACGAAGCATTTGAGTGTGTGTATCTTTGGCATTTATTGATAGTTTGAACATAAAAATATTTATTTAGTTAAGGCGGTTCACTTGAAGCATGGTAAAACGTTATTTTTGAAGAAACATTAAGTTCGTTTTCATTTTAAGTTAAATGACTAAATTTGATTAATTGGCAACAATTCGATCCAGTTCAGTGTATATATTTCACTAACATCCAATCCATAACATGTGATTTTAGACCAAACACTCATTCTGAAGTATACGACAATTATGCCTAAAACAAACTGTGCAGATTACAGTGATTTCATCGATCAAACAGATAGGCAACAATTGTATACAATTTTGAAGTGCGTAACATTTTGATTACTGTATATTGTAATTGCAGAAACAGGAAACAGGTTCCAGAACTGGAAAATCTAGTATAAAATGCTTAATACGAACTTGTTTAAATCGATGATACACATGTTTACTTGTAATGCTTATCGATTTATTCTTTCGTATTCATCGTGCTCAGGTTTTGTAGTTGAAAATCTATAATGAAAATTCTCGGGAAAATAGATTAACAAAATCAGAGAATAAATATATTTTTCTTTACAATATTGATGTATGCAGTGTTTTGTTTTGTTTTTAATTCGAAAATTCTAGACATGTTCTCCGGAGATGTTCACTTAGAGTTGCTAATACTGCGTCAAAACAACACCAACAGAACTTAAAAGAGCAACAGCAGCACAACACATACACACAAACACCCCCCTCCCCCCCCCCACACACACACGCACACACATTACATACAACGACAAACTAACCAGAAAGGGGAAGGGGATGTTAGCCTATTCAAATACATAAACTGAATATTTTTCCCACGAACATGTAGTCAAGGGGGTTCATTACACTTTATATTTTAACAAAAACTACGAGACGGAACTTTGTTGAAGGAGAAAGAAACGATACCATCCCACATTATCTAATACACTACTCTTCCTGTTTTCAAAGAATCAGCAGTCTTTGCTACTGGAATGGTATGATGTCGCCCTCTTTGAAAGTAACTTTAATGAACTTACAAGCCAGAGCCATGTTCAAGAGAAAGAAACTGAAGAAAACCTCGTGTATGATCTGACAAACCAAACTATCCTTTTTGTTGTTGACAGATTATGGATATATATATATACTGCTTGGGATTTTTTAAGCGACAATATTTAAAAGTACAAGACAACAGTTTCGTTTCTTGAATCTAGAAGCTCTTTTTTGTGTTTATTCCCCTCAAGAATTAAAAAACAACAACATGGAAACTCTTACATGATTTAACACAACCAGTCATCCTTCTTAAAACAGTGTGACGACGCTGCTAGAATGTTATTGTGTGAGCCATGGAAGCAACCTGTTTGGTTTCAGTTGTCTGAGGTTCCACAAAACAAAGGCCTCCACTTCGCTTTTCCTTACAGCAAGGGCCTCACTGTTTATCGGTGTGAGGTATTTCGGGGAGCCACGTGGAGACTTTGAAGTTCAGCCTCGCCATCGATGTCTGGTACCACCAAATGTTTACACTGAACCACAGCGGGCTTACTGAAATAAAAAGTAGCTTAATTATCTCCGTAGAGATTGACAAGAAGAGTTTGTTGAAGATGAAATGAGATGGAAAAAAAAAGACTGACACGAAATTGTGAAGGTCTTGATTGTCTTATTGAGACTCATTTGAAGAAGTGAATGAAGAAGTTAGCAATTCAAACTATAAAAACGCATGGTCATTATATATACCATATGGATCTATAGTGTATGATCATAACCATTCTAGTATTATTATTATGTGCATTAATTATTATATTGTGTGCTTAAAACTGCATTTATTTTTCCTGTGCAAAAGTGCACTTTAACATTTTCCACAGTATTGTATAGCGTTGTTATTGCTTACATTAGAGTATCTTCTTACCCATCGATAGTAATATGCACCTATGTAGCGCTCAGTTTAATTCTCTCTCTCTCTCTCTCTCTCTCTCTCTCTCTCTCTCTCCTTCTCTCTCTCTCCCTCTCTCTCTCTCCTCTCTCTCTCTCTCTCCCTTCTCATGGCAAGTTTGTATCTTTACAGACGAATAACAACAATACGGGAACACCTAAGCAGGGATAAGCAGACGAGCCTCTTGACTTCTTCTGTTCTTCGATGGGTCTGTTATCGGTTTCCTTTGTAATCCCGTGCGAAAAGGTTTCTAACCCTGTAGCCATGTCTTGGTGAAACTCAGCAACTCCGCGCTAAAAGGTTATCGAAGGTATTAACAGTTTGATGGCATAGCCACAGAAAACGTCTACTGTATCATTACCTGTTCTATTATATCAGTTACCCGTTTAAAGATGTTAGGCTTTCATTTTTTTGCAAATGTAGGCGAGAAAAAGGAGAATAAAATACAGATACAAGTGATACACGTTGTGTCGTACTGACACCAAAGAGCAGCAGAAGCAGATTTAGGGCAGTGCATATCATGTCTATTGAAAAATCCGGTTAACCGTAACACCTACAGAAACGGAGAGAGGGAGGGAGAGGGAGAGAGAGAGAGAGAGAGGACAATGGGCGGGGGGGGGGGGGGGAAAGGAGAGAGAGCATCTTTTTAGCCCATATTTAATCATTGCTACGTATATTTTAAGTAAACCAATGTTTTGATGCGAGCAGACGTTGAATAACGCTATTGCTTTTGTGACATGGCAATTTAAGTTCAGAAAGCCTCAAGACCAATTATTATAGATTTAACAAATGTATTCTGCACAAACCCATGTTAAATAAAGCAGCAGGAAATCATGTCTGAATTATTGAGCCGATATAGATAGATAGATCTGTGATCACAGAACAAAAACAGAAGAAGTGATTTGAATCGAAAGAAAGACGAGAACGACAGATGCACTCTTCTACAGTACATGTTCACACACCTGACAAAGGCGAGTTGCTGAATAGAAAAGACACTGAAAAAATACCTTAAGCCGAGTTCTATGGAGAAACAGGGACCACGGGTTTTCATTGGGGAATCTAAACTCTCGAGTCACTGAAATAGAACATGGGTGCACTACAGAAACAGAACAGACACACAGACGAAGAGTTCTAATCAGAAAGAAGAACTAGAAGCAACGGTTTGCTCTTGTGTATACTCACGCTCTGGATGTCGCCTTCTGTCCACATCAAAGACACGCTTCTGGGCTACCCTAGACCTTGTTTGGTCAACGTTTACTGACATGAAAGTCCCTCCCGCTGGACCCCGATTCGTGATGGTGGTCCATCGACCTGGCCTGGCAATCAACCCGCTTTCACTTGAGTTTGTCAGCAGCGTCTGCAAACTGTACAATTGGCAGGTGCCGCCCTGAAGTAAGACGAATTGCCCGGACAGCTGAATACGGCCAACAAACGACGATTTTATCGATTTAGACTTGCGTTTCTTTTTGTGTGTGCTGATTCTACTGCTTTCGTTTTGTGTTCGCTGATTCTAATAATGTGTTTGTGCTGTGTGTGCTGATTTTGTGGCTTGTTCCTCGCCTTCACTAAGTGTAGTGCATCAGTGGTGACTCCTGTGAAGCGTGAACCGTGGCTACGACATATGTCTGTGCGAGATAAGCCGACGAGCGTAATATGAAATCACCGAGTCTGTGATTGTGAATCAGAACCCTCATCGATCCAGTTTTTAGCCCACACTCTCTTTCTGCCTCTAGTTTTTGGCGGTTTCAGCTTTAGCTAGCTTTCAATGGAGGCCGTAGTTGTGATTCTGTCAAGTTTGTGGCCGCTTGTTTTCAACAGGATCAGGCCTCAAGGGATAGGATTCATAGGATAATATTATTGGGATCGATTATTTTGCGTAGAACAGCAGGTTTTATTGGAAGCTGGCGAGTGAATGTGTTTTTGTGTCAGTGATTCTTTCTGTTTCAGCAGCAGCTATTTAAAGTAAGACTTCAAATCGTAAGCCTTATTATTTTGCTAGTCAAGGTTCTGGTTCAGAATATTAGATTCAGGCATGTACTCAATTGGAAAATATCTGGTTCATTTTATATGGGACAAATCGGGATATCTAGGCGCAGTAGATTGACGCAGCGAACTGATCTGTGTGTATAATGCATTCAACAGCTGTTGAAGGGAAACGTGTGCATCAGAAATCTGGAGCGTGATTTGTTTGCAGAACATCACCCTCCACCCTCCGCCCAACTGCATTTCTCATCGATGGAAGTCTGATACTGGAAACTGCTTCCTATCCCCTGCCAGAACTAGGTGGTCAGAGAAAACGATCGTGTGTGATGACTATTGATAACGTGTTATACTCACTGCGTTATTATGACCGTCGACATTTGCCCAGCAACTTCTGAGTGTCGTTCCTGACACCGGAAACACGTGATCAGGCTGCCGTTGTTGTGGTCGTATGGCGATGCGTTTTACCGACGGATGTCGCTATAGTGTTCCAAGCTGCTTTTTGCAGTTTCTTGAACAGGTGATGGTTTCGATTTGAAACACATCGTCTACCTTTACCTTGTGTCATTTGTGTACTTTTCAAACCCTGGATATCAATACATCCCACCTGTTCTGTTTCATCTGCCCGAAATCAAACACCTTGATATTTGTCAACTGGTCTGCAGTGAAATATCAATATATTATCTGGATCACACATCTGGAATTGTTGTGTCAAAGTAAAAAGTCAAAAGGAGTATTATCTCTTTTGTGGAATACGCCGTTCCAGAGATTCGATGCTGCGCTCGCGACAACGTTATGAAAATACACGTGCATCAAAAGCAAAATGTGGTTCTGAAGCTTGGATATGCTAATTTTGGATTGCAATAACGATGTGTATATGACGTCGACATTCCCTGGTGAAGCATTGCCACTTTTTTTGTTGACATTCCAAAATGCAAATATGCTTTCTCTAACCACAGCCATGCATTTTTTGCGAAACGAATCCCTTGACTGGGACGACCTGGCATTAGTGTATACAAGATCGACAAAAACACATTAGTGATTTGTGTAGAGTAAGCATTACCAACAGATCTGATACTGTCCAAGCACAAGATAATATTCACACCCACTTATATCTAACCTCATACAAAGTATTGCAGTCAGTGGTCAAAACACCGGCTTTGTAAGCGCCAGCTCAGTGAGACACAGTCCGAAAATAAAGGTCAAGGACGTTTGGTTGCTCAGAACGTCAAAGTTACCTTCAAGATGACCCGAGAACGTCACCGCGCGCGCCACGCGGCCTCCACAGCGCACCACGCGCATCATGGTCACGGCCATGGCGGTCATGGTCACGGGGGTCACTTTGGAAGTTTATGGTAAGGTTAAGGTTATCACTATAGCAACCGCTGTTGTTGTATTGTAGTGTTGTAATCTTTGTAGACAGCTGTAAATTGTAATTACTGTGTCTAAATTCTTGTGCTAGATACTTCATGCTAGTGTTGTGTCCATGTAATGGTGTATGATGTGACCTCACACATGTTAGATAGTACTGTTTCAGTCTTAGAAGTAAATTCCTCTCATTAAAATGTTGTATGTTGTGAAGTATATATAGCTCTATGTGTATCTATAACATAAACGTTGTGTTGGTTTTTTTCTCAATTTCGATGTGTTGATGTAGGCTAGTAATGGATTTGATGTTTAGTATGTGTCAAGTGTTAATGTCAACCGTCATTATTAAGTTTGAAACTCACCTTTGCTTTAAATCTACTGATACTTTTACTAATCGGATTTCTATTTCCACAGCTAATTATTGTGCAGAATGATGTTGGTACCTACGTGCGTGAAATTAATAACCTCATTAATGCGGATCTCTGCGTGATGATATAGAAACACGAACAACTCATGTCGTTGCTCCGCTTACTGGTAATTAAATATTTTCCTGTGTATTCCTTTCTTTATCATGGATGGATGGTTTTCATCATGATGAGCACACATCTGTATAGCATCCCTTACACGTTGAAATTTATCTTTATCAATTTTGAAATAGCTTAAGATGGTATGAACAAAATTAGATTTAAGAAGATATTTTAATTTTAACAAACATATTTCATTATTTTCTGTTCCTCCACTTTACCCCTCCACTCATATCTCTCTCTCTCTCTCTCTTTTGTGTATGTTGTGTGTGTGTACGCTTGCGCGCGTGCGTGATCCCCTGTACTAAAATCAGTTTTATGCATTTCATCGTAAAACAGCTCCTTTGGAATGAGCTTTTGGTGGTACTGTTTGGTGAAACTGACGTTGTTGTTGTTGTTGTTTAATTATTGGGAATCCGTCGGAATACATGACATGTGAGTGATGAATAGTGCAATTATCAGTGGCTGCACGATGCTATAGTTATGTTCCAGGCACACGCTAAGTTCCAATCTTATAAGAGTAATATGTGGACTGTACATTCTGGATGAGCTTGCACTACTCTCCCATCCTCAACCTCTGGAAACTGCACTTTGAATAAATTTGCATTTTAGTATTTTTGTTTCGTTTCCAATAGTAGGCTATAATGAGCACGTTTCCGGGTTTGGAAGTGTTTATGCTCTGTATAAGTTATAATTCATTCATTCAATGGTTAATTCCGAAAGTAAATGTTGCATTTCGTCTCCTCATCTACTTCTACTTTTGTTCTGTTGTGTTATTGTTTATTTGATGTTGCAATACAAAAAGAACATTTAATTTGTTATTTATTTATTTATTTATTTATTTATTTATTTTATTTAATAATCAGCTAATTAATTAATATATCGATTGAGGATTTACTTATTTCATCGCGCTCATTGGTAGTTGTTTGTGCGCGCCATTCATTAATCACTCATTAGTTGAGGCTGACGGGTAATGATACTCAGCTTCCCTATACTGGTGCAAATAAAAGTTCATGAACTTCTCTAACATCAAGCGGGTTCATCAGTGTATGCTGACACTTTCCAACGATCATTAATTTAAATGGAAAACATTCAGCCACTGTGTTAACTAATTTGGTTTATAGAGAGCGATAATGCCAGGAGAAAGGTCAACTTGTTTCTTTAACTACCACCTGCGCTTCCTCCAGTTGAACCAGAGACGATGAATGGGTGTACGTGTACTGCTAGTTTGTATACTGATGCCGGGCCTTTAGCACCTGTCTGTAGATCACTACAGGGCATACATTAACCCCTAAGAATGACCCCCAGAGATAAAGTGTCTGTGAGAATCTGTTGGAGCTTGGGGTTTATATGAGTTACAGCTAGAGGGATACTAGGTGAATGTGTTTTTTTTTATATGGGGTCATAGAATAAATGGAAATTAGAGCTAGAATCTCATCGTGCACATGTTTCGGATACATAAGGTTGAGTGTATGTCTGGTAGTTAACTGAAATAATAGTTTTTGCAGCTCCTAGTATGTGTAGGAAGGGAGTGGGGAGAAATAGGGGTTGAGTGCGTATAACCGTTCATTGATTATATTTATACCAAAGAAGTACGTGCTTATTCAGAATCCGTAGAAGCAGAAAGCCAGGGAAGACCCTGGCTTTTCGTGGAAGAGAATATAGTATACATCTATTAAAAGGTAATCGCTTTTGATCATATTTTAATTTTTGTTAAAGCGCGCAGATAAAACGCTTTTTTTTTTAAAAAATCCTCTTACATCATCCAATGTCATCATTCGTATCATATAAAAGCATTTACATTATGATTTGCTACGTAGCTTAAATTAATATATTTAGTGTATGTGGGGGGGGGGGGGGGGATGGGGAAATTAGTTGGTTATACACAAGTTCTTTTTCTTTCCTTCTTTCTATTTATTTTATTTATTTTATTTTTGGCTTTAATATAAGTGCAGATTTTGCTGTTACTACTTTTCTACCTTACTATTAGTATGTTTCTAAACTAGACCTCAAAGTTGTGTGTAAATATTGGACTTCACTGCACTTTGACAATACTTAAATGTACTTTTTCTGCTGTTTTCAAACGGTTGGAATCGTGTTTGTTTTCCTTGTTTATTTAGTTGTGTTTTTTTTAAAACTAGAATATTTACGTCTTTCTGTTGTTCTTATCAATGTGATTGTTCTTTTTGTTCTTGGGTTTTACTAGTCCAAATTTACTAGAACATATTTTCGTGTTTTTTTTAATTTACCAGTCCAAATGTACTGGGAAATGTTTTTTGATTTGTTTTGTAGTATGTTTTAGTTGTTAGTCCTTTCCAACTATTAGGAGAACAATAACAGAGTTCTACTGTATGCTTCTGTTGTTATTGGCGAATCGAAAGTCTGACATTCTGAAGTTTGATGTTCTTGCGTTAACATAAAGAAGTCGCAAGCAACAGAAAGAGACAGAGGCACTATCGATTCCTGTAATGTTGGCTTGCCTTTCCACATGTATACGTTTCGACTTTTTTTGTCAACTTGGTCTGTCACGTTGTTCAGTTGAAGTCACTTCCTTCAATACGCTATAGGTTTTTCTCGCTTATATTTCTATCATAGATGTGTTATATAGGTTGTATAGTCTTTAGATGTTACCGTTTCTGACCTTGTGGCTTTAGCGTGTTGCTGGATGGAAATCTGTTTGGCGACGTTCGTAGATGATCTAATTTATGTCTGTTGTATAAGCTCTTTTAGAACCTAATACCTATCCTCCGGTGACAGCTTTCAAAGACTAGGTCAAGGATGGGGGGGGGGAGGTAATGTGTACAGTTTCTCTCATGGTTACTTCCTGCAACGAGGCAGACGTTAACGTATAAATATCAGATCCACAAACCAGTCAATCTGAAATGTGTTTGTGTGTGTGTGTGTGTGTGAGAGAGAGAGAGAGAGAGAGAGAGAGAGAGAGAGTGTGTGTGTGTGTCTTTGTCCCCTTTCTAAGTACTCTTTATTTATTCAGGACTACTTTTAGCGATTTAGCGAGATTGCAGAAATTTTATAAAATTTAGACATTCCTTTCATTTCTGCAAATCTGAAATGAAGGCAGCAAGCAGAATGTAAATACAAATGGCAGTCCCCGATAAAACCAGTATTCAACATTATTATTTTTGGTCACTAGAAACACAGTCTTGACTATCCTTTTGTTTGTTTTGTTGTTGTTGTTGTTTTGTTGTTGATCTATTTTATTTTGGTGGTTTTCTGAAATCTACGATGTTATATGCATGTAGCCGTCTTAAACTATCCCCAGGGGCTTTGATATTTTCTGCCAAGACAACATTATTATTAAAGATTAAATTACTGTCCCAATAAATATCTGCTGCCAAAATAAAATTGCATCAGGGATGCCAAACAATATGCGTTCAAAATGATAGATATTTCCAATGCTGACATTTTCAGCTGGATTTTGGCCAGAAACCAAGTCATGTCTATTACCCTAGACCAGCTTATGCCTATGACCGACAATAGTGTGTGGCCAGATGCACTATGTGAATCTACTAATATAATCACTAGCATTATTATTCGGCAACATTTTGGCCCTAGGGCTTAGCCCATGTTCATGACTATGTAGTTCAGAGCCGCATTGCTAGTCCCAAGAGTGATTTTCACTCAGCAGTATTGTTGGTCGGGCCAAGCTATAGGTCATTTAAGGCACACGTGAAGCGGAAAGCGCTTCGACGTCTGATATCCTTTTTTCCTTTTCACTGTTTGATGGATTGATTCGTTGTTTGTTTTTGTTTTTCCTCTCTTTTTCGACACAATTTCTTCGCCTTGGACTATCTCGGTCTTCCTACTACCTCGGGGTGAAGTGAATGTGTGTGTGTGTGCGTGGTGTGCGTGTTGGTGTGTTTGTGTTTGTGTGTGAGGGAGAGAGAGAAGATCAGATCAGATAATACATTTTATTTAGCAAGGATGTAAGAGGAAGAACTGATTGTAAGCATTGGTGCTTGTAACAATAACAATCAGTATTACACAAATACTTTATAACAGTAGCATCATAATGTAACAAAATAATGAAGACACATAAACATACTGGTGCTAGGGGTTTGTGTATAAATAGTATCCACTCTTTCTGGAAATTTAGTGCTTTAAATTCCCATTGTCGCTGTCTTTCTCTTTTGCTTTTTCTCATTCGTACTCTGTTCTATGAATCTACTATACTATCTTCTTCTTCGCTAGACCAGTCACCTACATTTTTTCTTGAAAACTCTTCCAAAATTCCTCATTTGTGTATGAGGTCTGTTGGATCAGCTTGGGAATATTGGACGCTTTCTGCCAAATGGTCACTAGGGTTTCCTATAATATTATTTAGCAGTGTAGGCATTTTATATGTATGTGTTTTGTTTTTATTTTATAATGATGTTTATATTTTATTTTGTATTTATAAACGAGGCTCGATAAATTAGAGTATAGCCTCAGCGTCCCCTGCGCGGGATGCTTTTATTGTTAAGTGACCGGCTGGTGGATTGCCTTCATTGTAACCACTGGGATTGTTTCAGCAGATTTTTTATACAGATCAGAGGTGAGTCCTCTTTTAACTAAGTTGAGGTCCTGATTTTGTGGTCGTGATTCGGCTCTTTGCAGTCCGCTGGACCCTGTAAGCTATGAATAACACACACACACACGCATATAGATAGATAGATAGATAGATAGATAGATAGATAGATAGATAGATAGATAGATAGATAGATAGATAGATAGATAGATAGATAGATAGATAGATAGATAGACAGACAGACACACAGACAGACAGACAGACAGACAGACAGACAGACAGACAGAGACAGACAAAGTGACTGACGGAAAGAAAGAGGTTTCAAACCATGTTTATAGAGAAATTAAAATGCCCAAAAAGAAATTGAACATGTATGAAATAATATCTGATAAACTGAAAGTAAAATCTTAATCTAAATAATCTGATTTGTGGTGTATTGAAGACCGCTTGCACTATGCTGAAAATGTAAGTACATTTACAGAAATTATTCACTGGTGCATTGCAGTTCTTCCTTTTAAAGTAATGCATGCGCGCATGAAGAAGCATTGTATGCTTTTCCACATGTTCTTCTGCAGAACACCTTTACAATTTTATTTCCTTTTATTAATTCATATGCCTACCTGTGCCTTTTTAAAAAATAATTAGTTTCTTCCATTACAAAAATGATCTGTCCGCCTGTACCTATGCAAAACCGATGTCCTTCTGTCAGTTGACATATTTTTTTATATTATTAATGCATCCATCATTTACAAATGCCACCTCTTTTCTGTTTGCAAATCTTTATTTCATATAAACATCTATCATTGACAGAACGTTAACAAGGCGTTAGTCTGTCGCAGCACGCATTTCAACAATAAGCCTTCTCTGTCATGTATCCTTGCCTCCGGCATCTTTCGTGCCTTGGCATCCATTTCAGTTGCTTTGGTCTTTCTGTTTCTCTAGTCTTTCGCAATACAGACGTGTGTGTGTATGTGTGTGTTTGTGTGTGGGGGGGTGTTTGTGTGTGTGTGAGTGTGTGATATATGCGCTTTAAAAAGAGCGATAACTCTACCTACAGTTTTTACAATTTCCGATTTTTATCTAAGGCTACACATGAATTGATCTTTTGTATGATGGATATGCTAATGCCCAAGAGATCCCGTGACCACAATATGCCAGTATGAGGTGACCTTTATGACTTCATAGGTTTTTGATGCTGATTGTCATAGGTTTTTTATGCCGATATAGATAGATAGATAGATAGATAGATAGATAGATAGATAGATAGATAGATAGATAGATAGATAGATAGATAGATAGATAGATAGATAGATAGATAGATAGATAGATAGATAGATAGATAGATAGATAGATAGATAGATAGATAGATAGATAGATAGATAGATAGATAGATAGATAGATAGATAGATAGATAGATAGATAGATAGATAGATAGATAGATAGATAGATAGATAGATAGATAGATAGATAGATAGATAGATAGATAGATAGATAGATAGATAGATATTTTTATATTTTTATGGGAGCTTTTATCGGCAGCTTTCCCTACCCTAATAGCTCCGGTCCTGATTTGGCTCGGAAGAGTCCGCTGGACCTAAAGCAATAATAACGTAATGTAACCCTAATAGCTCCCAGTTAAGTCTTGCCATCCCTTGATTTATTTCTCTATGCTACTAGTTTCAGATAACGATAGGTCCCTTCGTTAAGATTGGGCCGTGTTTTCTGGTTCAATAGTTGGATCACTTGTTCTTATATAGCGCATTTATCGGCTCAAAGCGCGGCTCTTGGCCCAGACTATACCAAGATGGAGCGCGCTAAACATTTGTTTTGATGAAGCCGGGTTGAAACCCTCAAAACGCACCTCAAAACGCGCCAGTGACCTCTGAGCCACGTGACCTTTGCCGGCAACTAGTGATATATTTATTTTTTGGAGAGATAGGCGGTTGGAGTTCATTATGCCCAAAAGATGTGAAAAAGACACACATTCACCCTCCCACCAACTCTCTCTCTCTCTCTCCTCTCATCTCTCTCTCTTAATCTAAAGTATTAATTATACCTCGTTTAACAGAACATGATGTAACTCCTTTAATATTAAAAATGAACATTATAAAATCTATAGACTTTCATAATTTAAATGCGTACATTATAAAATTGTATATTCCTTATATCATTGAACCTTTAACCTACATCTATAATTAATCTATGCATTGATCAAAATCGGTTTCTCTCAATATTTAAAGAAGCTAAAGTAATACCTTGCCCTAAAACGAGTGATACTTCAGCTCTTGACAATTTTCGACCAATTTCCAAACTATCTGTTCTAATTCTGTCATATTCACATTAAACTTATGACATTCTGAGAAAAAAACGCTCTTTTACATCCTTTTCAATCTGGTTTCAAACCTAAACACTCTTGTCAAACAGCGCTTGCCCATCTGTGTGATGCTTCGCTTAACGCTATAAACAAGCAAGAAGTTGTACTGGCAGTTTTACTTGACTTTAAAAATGCATTTGACCTAGTTAATCATAGCATCTTAATAAATTAGCTACATTTCTATTTTCCAAATTCCTCACATTTATGATTTTTTTTAGATCGTATTTATCAAACAGGCACCAATCAGTATGCACTAATAGTTAATTCGTCTTCAGGAGATGTAACTTGTGGAATTCCTCAAGGATCAATCATTGGCCCAATTTATTCTGTATATTTATGAATGATATGCCCCTTTTTTCTCACACGAAATGTTAACCTTGACCTATTTGCTGATGATTCATCCCTTCATACTCATAATACACATTTACACCAGGTGGAACAACGTCTTCAAAAAATCATAAATGATACTGATAACTGATGTGACATAAGTAGAATAAGTAAAAATTAAATCCTAATGCAAGCAAAAGTACGCTCTCATTAATACAAAAACGCCAAAATGGATTTTTATTTCCTTAATCTAAACTTAGGGTCTTACAATATTGAGCAAGTTCATGAACATAAAGTGCTATGCATAATCATTGATGATGATTTTAACTGATGGTCACACATTAACCATATTTTCTGTAAAAATATTTATAAAAACCGTTTCCTTCTAAATAAACTTAAAAATTGTGTTACGGCTGATACATTAATGTTTGTGTTTTTTTCTATGCCCATTGCATGGTTCATTTTAATTATGCATCGACTATTTGGTGTAATGCCATTGACTCGCAAATTAAACAGCTACATAGTTTTCATAAAAGAGCAACTAAGATACTTTATAAGTCTTATGATGTTAAAAGAAATAAGAAATATACAGAACTCCGAATATTACCGCTTCAAAAACAATGTATACAGCTATCCTTATGCTCAAAATCACACACGGAGAAACACCCGCATATCTTGATACTTTAGTTTTTACTAAGCCAGTTGATGGGCATAGACTTTATAGTTATAAATTACACATCCCTCGCATTGATTTATACAAAACAGCCTATCATTTAAAGGACTTGCTGTATGAAACTCTTTCCCTCTGGAGTGTAAACATTGCGACACACTGTTTTCTTTCAAATTTTGAAATATGTAGGCATCTGCGAAAGTAATTCTAAAAGCTATGTATAATAAAATATATTATTAAAAAATCTTTCGTGTAATTATTATTATTATTATTATTATTATTATTATTATTATTATTATTATTATTATTATTAATATTATTATTATTAGCGTAAGAGATGGCGGGGAGGTAGGTCTCTAAAATTGTTTAAAGATAATGACGAAGATTATAGTGCGTGTGCATGTATGTGTGTGTTACATGATTTCCAAGTTAATGTTAAAGGTTCTTTATTATGTTAACTTGTTAAGGGACAGATTGGAAGATATTAAAATTAGTAATTAGTCTAAAATCGTTATCCCTAATTAAAAAAAAAGTTTCAAGTTGCTCCATTTCCCTCTCTCTCTCTCACACACACACCCCATGCATACACGCTCCTCGCGTGGGTTAATCTAGCTCATGTTCTTTTTGAATCCATTTAAGTCCTCGGCTTAGTCCCTTTCTCTGTTCCTTTGGAGAGTGCAGATGTTTCATTTACTTTAACTAGATCAGTAAGATTCAATGGACCCTGCTGTAGCGTCACATCGCCTCGTTAATTAACCAAATTCTGCTAAGACAACCGTAGCTCGTCTTGCTGTCTTTGGTAGTCTTTTGTCTGCTGTATTTTATTGGGCACGTGAGCGTCTTCCCTACTCTCTGTACTTCGTTTGGCCACAGGGCTCTATATAGTGTGAAAGTCCGCTAAAGTCTTAACGTTGTCACCAACTCCATAGCAAGAAGTGATGTATCGCCTCAGGCTGCCATGGCAACCAAGTCAATCGGACTCTGCCTGAGTGCAATGGCATGTTCCCTGCCCTTGGCTTACCTATCAATAGTCGCATTTTATCGTCGTCGTCGTCGTCTTCTGTAGCTCGATACATCAACCCTCATTTCACTAAGTCATGAGAGGAAGAAGGAGGGTTTGTGTTCTACGGTCAGGCCATATTATTATCACGAACATGTATTTTAAGGGTCACTTAATGTTGTTGAATGAGTGGTTCTCGAGAAAGGACTGATGAGAGTTCATGCCTCTTTTTGATTTATTAATTAAGGAGTGTATGCATGCTTAGCTTTTAATCATATCAATGATCAGCTCGGATCAAATAATGCGTTCATGATCAGATGGCAAGAAGCATAGTTTCTCGTATTTATTGATCAAACGTTATGCTATTTGCGCAGTCATAACACGGAATGCTTTTAAAACGTTGACTCACTTTTTTGTAACTCTGGTAATAGAAAATATATTTTTGGTCAATATTTTACAATAATGGGACATTAAGATGTCAGTGTCAATCAATTTTAATAGCTTATTCTTTTTCGTGGTGTAAAGTGACAATTTATGTTATTGTTTGGTGATGTGCTTACTACGTCAATTTTTCGAAAGTTAGGCTGCCTGTTAATAATATTTTCTGCGGAATTAGGCAAAATGGCGTGGCTTGTTGCAGACGATTTTATTATAGCAAAGAATACGAAACGCATCAAACTGAAATAAAAACATCAAACCTTCAAGACAGAAGCCTGCGCGAGCACGGTCCGAAGATTGCGTGTTTGCTCACAAGATTGCCACAACATTATTTTCCATTTCACGTCCTATGGCCACGCCACCGTGACAGCTAGTGTCACTTCACACAAAACTCTTGACGTCAATGCAATGGAACTACAAAAAGCTAGAAACCCTTCACTTCTAGAAGATTCACTGTAGTCTCTGGCTGCGAGAGATCCCTTTTAAAAGACAAAAGTCCCTGTTAAAAAAAAACAACAGAAATCCTAGTTAAAAGACAGAAGTACCTGCTGAAATACGAAGACGTTATTTTAGAAGTTTCCATAAAAGTCATCCTGCAAAAGTTGTGTAATATGATTTATTTAAAGAATGTCATGACCAAATCATTACTGTTAGTATTAATGCTAAATGATCGCATATCGTCATGTAGACTTTGTCAAAGTTTTCAAGAACACAATCCTCAAACACATAGTTGTTTACTTGGTTTAACACACACACCCACACACACATATTTGCAATACATCACAAGTGGTTTTATTTAAGAATGTAGGAATCGGAACGTGGTTTTTTGACGGAAGGAACGCAAACTTCTTCTAAAAATGTAAGAATCTAATGCAAAATTGGCTCCTTCCGTCTAAAAAGTTGATCTAGTTCGTCTCCTATAGGCGACGAAATAGGTCGAATTTTCTTCAAAATTTCTCCGAAAATGGACTGTATTTTCTCCGCCCCGGATAGAGCACTCCTGTGTACTTAAAACACTCTCATGCACTACAGCTGCACTCCCATGCACTAAAAGAGCACTCCCGCGCACTTAGAAAAAAGTGGAGTCCTGGAAAAAAGTGGGTTCCAAGCAAATAAACCCATTTGTTACTAGAAAAGATAAGGTCTGAAACCCATTTGTGCGTTTATTCAAGTGCACATACACACACACACACATACACACACTCACACACACACATACCATTACAAAAAAGAACTAGCGCAAACTATGCAGTTTTGACTATAATGTTACTTTCTGATTGAAAAGGAATCATCGTTTTGCTATCTCTATGTAAAGTCTCATTTCAAATGTCATCATTACCTAACTAGATGTGTTATTGCCCTAGCTTTATATAGGTATGAATCAAAATCCTGTTGTCATGTTATAATAAATTAAAAAGTTTATCTTCATAATGCAATACAGTAGCAACAGCAGCCCCTCCACTATCACCACCACCGCCAACGCTAACAGCAACAACAACAACAATATATAACATCAAATATGCCCACTTTCTACCTTGGCTTGCTAAAAATAATGCATGTGTCCGAATGAAGCCGAGTAGTGATTTCTCGTGCGTCCTCAAACTGCCATAAACCTCGCTTCCTGGCAGCCGCCATTTTGATGCAAGCGCATGGAAAGGCAACAAAAGACCGCCATCCATAAACGGACGAGGGTGAAAGCGTTAGGAACACCCTGGTGATCCCTTCGGCTATGGTGTCTCTCAGTTCGCCATGGAAAAAATGACCTCTCATTCTGCATTCGCCTAAGCGAGATTGTTAGACTATTATTAGAGAACATTGGACATTGCTCTCTCTCTCTCTCTCTCTCTCTCTCTCTCTCTCTCTCTCTCTCTCTCTCTCTCTCTCTCTCTCTCTCTCTTGTCTAGCTCATTTACCCTACTACTATACTAGTAAGGCATTGAAAATGGTCTCTCTCTCTCTCTTGTCTAGCTCATTTACCCTACTACTATACTAGTAAGGCATCGAAAATGGCAAGTGCATATATTTGTTTAGGGAAGGTATAAAACGCATAAAACAAAGCCGTATCTAATCATGTCTTGCTTGTCCAGAGCATATGCTCATAATTCATCATGGGCAATGCTTTCTGTTTGTTTCTCTCAGCATAGAAAGTGCTGTCTGGTTAGTCTGTCGTAGAAAATGCTCCCTGTGTAGTCGAAATACTCTGCAGGGCTCCCTTTTTGGGGAATACTTGCAAATAACAATAGTTGTATATAATGAATGTGCGTAGCACGTTATAAGTGAGTGTGTGTGTGTGTGTTCCCCTGTGTGTGGTGGGGTGGGTTTGGTGTAAACAGCATGACGTTGGACGTATGCATCTATCCTATCTGTGTGTGTGGTGAATAAGCAGACAAGATTTGCTAAGTGCTTCTTCTTTTCTGGCCAACTATTTTCATATCTATACATGTATGTGTCTATATACACGCTCCATCTATTCAACACACCTTTTAGCAATTCTCTTGCTATGTAGGTCGCAGGCAAGATTGAACTTTGCTGCATCAGTGTAAAACCTTCTCTTGCCGCGGCTGGAGAAAATAATGTTAACAGCAATCAATTCCATTGATATTAACCTCAGGCTTCCTCGTCATATCGACCTCTGTGTCAAAGATGGCTGGCCCGTCAGAAGCAGGGTGGCTATTTTCTGCCCACGCTGTAGAAAGCGCTGGCCCTACATAGCTGCAGAACTTTGGGTTAGGTGGCATATAGCAAGCAGCGCAGCATTATATGGTAATCATTTCCAAGCCGTAATATTACGTCCTGTACAGCACATGCTGAAGACGTTTGAGGTTTAGTTTGCTTTTTTTCAAAATGCTTTTTACGTACAGACGTATTCTCTTAAATTTATGTAATTAAATCCTTACAAATTAAGGTAGAATATACAAAATATACTAGCACCGTTTTGTTGACAATATTTTAGGGAGTAGTTTTCTTAAGTTCTAAGGTGTGACAGACAGGATAGACAAAGCCGGCAATGGATTGAAAACTTAGCTGAATAGTTAACCATTGTAAAAAGGCATTTAAATTGAACAGTCAGTAAACTGCTTCGTATTTTCCGCTTAGTACCTGAATGCAAATTGTTGACTGACATCTTTGGTCATTCTCTGCAATCCCATTTGTTCCCTTTAACTATAAACCTTGATTGTATTCCAACTCATTGGGTGAAAACTCACATTCATGGTATTTTCCACCATTATTTTGCGGCCCAGATGTTAATTCATTTCTACGCTTTTCTACGCACTGTGTATTGTCCAAATTCGCTTTTCAGCTCAAGCTCTTTTATATTATTCCACAGAGCTTTGAAAGTTGAATGTCTTCGATTCACCAATTTAGCTTTGCTTTTAAGCACCATTATCTAAATAAGAAAGGGATTTAATTGAATTTTAGATTGTTTTATTATTCCCCTTTTTTGTCATGGCTCGTCGTTTTAGTAGCTGTATATTGTGCACATTTAGTGATGAAGACTTGGAATATATGTGTGCTGGTAAATGCCATAAATATGTTTTATACAACTTAAACAACATTTGTACAGGTTGGATGTTGTAAAGCTATAGTTTGAGGAAATTTGGTTACGGTTCGTAGATTTTAGCAGTAACAAAAAGAGCTGTTTTTCGTAAACTAAATTTCTCGCAGACTGCTGTTACTGTTAGATTTTGGTTTTTTAAAGTTTTACTGACTTTCGATTTTTAATTTGTTTTCACGCATCCTGTTCGTGGGTTCCACTGTCATTATAATCATCATCGGTGGTTGCATAATTCCTCATTTGTGCTATTTTGTATTAGTGGCAGTGATGTGTATGTTTGAGTGCGATCAACAGCTTGCGTTCTGTTTACCTGGTCCCATTAACTGCTCTGTTCAATGCAAGCGAGTGAAAAATTCATCGGGCCATTTCCATCCATAGGGTTCTCGCCGCAACCCTCGCCGCCCTAACTTGTTCGCTTTGAAGCGTCCATTCCAATACTGTCAATACTGTACTAAATTGATTGAGTACTTTGGTAATCGAAAGAGATAATGTTTAAGCTTTTAGTATTGGGGAAATTAACTGAAAAGGGTCGGTTTTAATTTAGTAGAAGGACATTGTTCCGAGGCTTGAACTTTTGAAAACTCATTATTTGTGTTACAGCTCATTGGTTGCGCAATTAATCATAGATGATTCTCTCGACTGTACTTTAAGAGTCCTGTTTTAACCTCTCTAGATAAGGTTCTTGTGCAACATAAAAACAACAAGAGGATTTTGGATTTTTGACATTTTATTTACCCTTTTTATCGGGAAATTCTGGGATGCCTCCCTTGGGGAAGGCGTAGCCGCAGCCTATGGCGCGCCCAAACCCAATAAGTAATGTTTATGAAATTTTGCTGGGGGAGCGAACCGGAGTACCCGGAGAAAACTCTCGAGACGTTGCTCGAATCGAAAGTAAATAATATTCGGAGAAACATAACGAGCACATGCTGGATCGATCCCATACCTGTCAGGTGCCATTGGTTTTTAGCCTGTGGACAAGGCAATTTAGTCCCGCCTTAGACCACGCGGCCACAACGCTCGCATTGAAGAGCATTAAACACAACAATAAATAAATTAGAAACAAGCAACCGGGGTGAGGATGTGGGAACTGGAGTGGAGGGAGATGTGGGTGGTTGGGGGTGGGAGGTGGTGGAAAGAAGAAGATTGTTAAGAGTGCCGGTACGCGGTTTAGATAAAGAGTAGAATAAAAGACGAAAACAAACTAAAGGAAAATTAGACAACAGAAACGTAAATTAGACTGTAGTTTAGGAAGAGTGGCCTTCGTAACATTGTCAATGTTACGGCTAGGTACAACAAAATTATCACAGAAGTCTTGTCTTCGTGATGTCCAGGGAGAGTTGCAGTTGCTGAGAAAAGGCGTGTTCTGCCTTGTCGTGCGTAAAGGCTATTCACATTGATCAGCGATTGCGGTGTAGGTTACTGGCGATGACATTCATTGCATTGTCCGATCCGGCATCGTCCGTTAAAAAAACAAAATACCCAGTTGGCCTTTTTTCTGTTCTTCTTCCTCCTCCTCCTGAAAAAGATCAATTACTCATGGGCCCTTGCATCCATCCAGTCGGGCAGCCTGGGTCTATTAACGCAATGCGTTGCACCCAAAGTCATTTTGCATGATTGTACACCCCATGCAACAATAGCCTCATCTTCTTCTACTTCCTTCTTTGCCAAGCTGGAAAAAAAGATAGCTTAGTAACCAGTCTTTCAATGTCCGGCAGAGTCAATATGAAAACGCAATGCCTAGGGTACACAGCGTCGTGTATCCTCTCTGTTCCACATCATTCACGGAGAAATAAAAGGTTAAGTTATCTACTGGTCATTTCACTGTCAGGCAGCGTCTCTATAAAAATGCATATATTGCAGATACTAGAAAGCCTTCTCAGCATAATCTAGGAGAAAGAAAGGATCGTTTAACTGCGGGCCAGTGCCGTGTCCGGCAACGCTAATACGCAATGCGTTGTACACACATTATTTCATAACTTTCATATTGCGCTTTTTCCAGCTCAGGAGCTGCTCAGGGCGCTGGTCGATACAACCTGCAACTTTTGGGCGCATTGTCTGATGCCCAGACGACTGAGCACAATCCTGGGCGACCGAGGGTGGGGAGAAGGAACCTAGTGTGTGCTAGGCGTATGTGTAGCCGGCACTAACACGTCTAGGACTTGAGCGTAAGGATCTTTAAAGTCCACGTAAGGGGATGCGTGCGTGCGCAGACAAGACCTCGGTTTATACTCTCATCCGAAGGACCCATTCCCTATCCTATCCTATCCCGTAACTCGGAGGTCGTAAGGGCACCACAGATGATCGTTTAACCAGCGTACTCCATCTTTCCCTGTCCTCAGCAACCCTAGTGGTTTCGTTCAGTTTCAAACCCATGGATCCATTACATACCAGCCAGCCTCCTCCTATCCCATTCTCCTCCTCTGCCAGCAGCAAACATTGCTTAACTAAGGGTCAGTGCGTTCAGCCACTCTAAACATGTATGTATTGTAAATTGTCATTGCACACATAAGAGTTCCTTATATGCATACACATTATTCAGACTCCTTCCTGGCTCCTCCGTCTCATCCTCTTTAAGCAGAAAAGGATCGGTTACCTACGGGTCAATGCATTCAGTCAGGCGGCAGTCAGGAGGGGAGGTGTCTCTTACCATCTTGGGAGGATTCATTAGGAAGAACATGACAGTCCGCCATCATGCGACTGGAACGCTGCAAAGATTGATGAGTTCTGCTCACGACCTACTCTCATTCCCTGTGTGCAAAGGTTTTCTCCCCAGAGAGCATGGGGGTGGGTTTAGGAGAGGGAAGTGATGGTGTTTTTTGTTTTTTTGTGGAAAGAATGGTGGGAATTTAAGGTTTGAAGGAGGGATATGATGTATGTATTGTGTTTCTGTGTTCCAGTTACTTACTTTGTCTTTGTCAATGTCGCCGTTCAGAGCATGCTGTGGTGGAATGAGCAATACCAGGTAGCGAACATTACACTGAGAACCGATAACATTATTACACACATGTCTAATGATGACCCATTACATTGAGAAGGTAACATTTGGCTACAACAGTATCCGTTGCCGTTTTAGGAAAACGTGGAAGGCATTTCTCTGTCATATATTCTACACGTGATTAGAACTATTTCTGAAGATGCTTTGGTTACCCATTATTGTTTAATTTTGACGTCTCTTTCCTGTGGTAGTCTTGTTTTGTCCTCCCACACGAACGAATTAGAACAAAACACAAGCAATTATCACCGGAAAGTACAAACGCGTGTAATCATTTGTATTATTCTGAAACTGGGAACACGAACAGGTGATGAGAAGCAGAAAAAAGGGGTGCTTGTTTGCTTACTTTTTTTCTTGATTGTTATGAGTGAGAAAGTTGTGTGTACAAGTGTTGGCTGTATTCCCGGTTTTAGTGTTTCAAGGGATTCTTAAGCCACCGATTAACACGCCTTGCTTCGTTTGTTATAACAACATCCGTCTTCCGTTTTTTTTACCCCTTTTGCTGCATGTAGTACATTCTTCTATCCCATTCTTCTTTTTTCTGCTTTACTTCTTCTTTGTTTAGGACCTTACCCTCTCTTCCCTTGGATGGTTATCCCCGTCTGCCATACCGCTAAAGGTGGGGGTAGACATTAAACTTCAATGTTCGTTCAAAGTCGTCTTCTCCTCCTCCTCCTCCTCACTTTTTGCCTATTGTACCTTGATCTTCTTGTTTCCGTTCTCTTCTTCCTTCTCTTTGTTATTGGTTGTTTTTTCACCTCCTTCACCTTTCTTTTCCTATTTTATTTCATTTTTCTTTTATTTTGACCCATTGCCGTAGCTCAGTGATAGAACGTTCACCTGACAAATCCATATAAGCAAGGTTCGAATTCCGTGACGGGCACGGTAAAAGTCCGTCTTAGCAGTATGATTACTCTAATTGTTCAGTGTTAATTTAAGTCTTTACTTGGCTTTCATGTGATGCTAATTCTCGTCTGCCGTATCGCAAATGGTGGGTGTAAACGTTAAACTTCAAATGTTCATTCAATTCAATTCCGTATTCTTCTCGTTTATTGTTCTGTGTTTGTTTTTTTCCATCTCCTGTATTAGATTTTTATCTCATTCTCCTTCCTTTTAACTTATTCTTCTTAGCTTCATCTTCTTCTTCTTCTTCTTCTTCTTCTTCTTCTCCTCCTCCTCCTACTCCTCTTCCTTCTCCTCCTCCTTCTCTCCCTCTTCTTGTTCTTCATTTCCATTTTGCAGACCACTTTAATCAAATAGGTTTTAAAGAGACTCCACTTCAAAGACTAAACTAGCTAACACCTGAAGCACACAAAGAGACTTCTTTAATTAGATCAACGAATCTAGGTAATTATTACCTTCTAATTATTGGCAGACAACAAACCAGCCTTCAAAAGCTTCTATGTTTTCCTTCTTCCTTCTTTTACAAGCTTGATGAGACGGCGCTATTTGTTTTGATGGATGTGAAAGCGATGAGCTCTAAGAGGTTAGACTTCGGTCAAGGCATAATAAGGGTTGCCTTATTTAGTATGAGGCTTTAGAGCCATGGTTGTTATTGACGTATATAAAAACTAACATACACTACGAGAAGTATGGTGGTAGCATTTTTTTTAACAATTTAATACTGGCCGAATTACAAATTGGCAATAAAATAGATTAGACATTTCAGTGGTTACTGATTTGATTTTTTTTACATACAGTAATATAAAATAATGCAATACAATACAATAGAATGACTGTTTATTACATGAATAAACCTGTGTAAATTGCACTAGTTATTGAATGTGCTTGCAAAGAAGAAAATAGTCGTGAAACAATGTGTAAGTAGACGCTGATTTATTTATTTATTTAATGCTATGATAATTTTATTAAAACTGACGAGCTAAGAAGACAACGAATATGTATGTATCTGTTTCGATAGTACAATTTCACAAACTCGAACCCACTGACGGCAGAGAAAGGGGAGGTAGGTCTTTTCTATCATTCCCTTTATTCACCCGGTGGATAGTACCCTAATAAGGATTACCAATTTACATCCACATTCATCAGTAAAATCGAGTCTCGTCGCTTTATACGAGACAACTAGACTCCCTGCGTCTTACACAAACTTTGGGTCGCCCTTTAGTTTATTGGATTTAGTTGAGATAATATTTCATGGAATAGAAAGAGATTTCTCTTATATAGCGCACTTACAAGCTCAGAGAGCTTCTCAAGGCGCTGGCCCGTAATATCCAGCAATCACAAAATAGTTTGCTGAAGTCAGGATTCGAACCCACGTCGCCCAAGACGCACTCACACAAGTCGTGCGCTCTGACCACTGAGCTATCCCTGCCGCCATAACACACCCACACACAAACACCTACCCCCCTACTCCACCCGACCCACACAGTACACACACACACGCTATGGGAAACTATCATTAAATGATAATAAATAAATCAAGTGCATTAGTGATTAAGATGAAAGCATAACGTGAATCCGCAACGCGCGGGTTCCTTTGGTTCTAGAAGCAGAGAAATCCCATTATGTATACAAATAAATAAGAGCTGCAGTACTCCAGTCATTCCTTGGTAAGTTCCAACCCAAAGAGGTCCTTGCTACAATATATAATCCTCCCAGGCTACAACTATAAGCCTTCCCCTACTCGTGAACCGAGGGAAAAGGGGGCGTTTCTCTTTCCCTCTAGATGACTGTCCACCTTGGTCAGCAAAGTGGACTCCGCCGTAATGAAGGTTGCTAAATGGCAGCGGACCAGCCATGGTAGACGTCCTTATTCGTGTAATTCTGCTGTATAGGGATGCTCCTTCAGAGAAATCTAGGGCCAGTGTAGGTCAGGATCAGAATCCCTGATTAGATATAGTGTGGAACAACCTTGTATGTTTCACTTCATGATCAGAATCCCTGAGGAGGTTTGTTGTTAAAAACATTCTTGTAACATATCAAAATATATGATTAAGATAGATATCATTTGAAAACAATGTGAGATCATTATGTTCTCTTCTATACGTTCATCTTAAAATCGGACTCTGACGGGTAATAATTATTATGTCAGAAAAAAACCACATGTAAGCCAGTGGCCCTGATTCGGCTCTTAGCAGTTCACTGGACCTTATAAACATTAAATATCTATTATCTATCCACATGTAAGCTCAAGATCAGAGTTTCCGAAGATATATTTTGAGGATATAACTCTCTTATTAGATAAACTCGGCTCAGACGTGGTACATTCATTTTCTGGACTGTACCGTACATGTACAACCACTTTTTTTTTCTCCCAGATCCAGTCTTCTCCCATTACTGATGTCGTCTGCAAAGAAAACGAAAAGTACTAACCCTTTCTCTTCCATGTTCCCGCCTTCCACGATAAAGAGAATGATGAGCTCTAAGAGGTTAGACTTCGGTCAAGGCATAATAAGGTGGTTTCCATGCCACGTCAATTCGGTTTAAATTTCTGCTGTTAACTCAACTCTCGAAGTATAAGCTAAAGCAACTTTTGCTCTTCCCTATAATAGTCTCAATCTCATACTCCAACATCCCTACTCCACTCCATCTCAAGGGTATAGTTGCTCATAGCTTTTGGCCCGTCCGACAAGGGCTTTTGGGTCGACACCTTCCGTGGGAGAGGCCGCTTAATTAATTAATTCGTTGATCGCAGCCAGTCTCGGCGCTATTACATCAGGCCCAGTCTCGCACTAGTTAGTGTTCGTTTGCGGAGTATTGATGGATTGGCTGGAGAGGAACAAGAACTTGAACAGCTTGTACAGAGGCTTGACACCACTCCAAGCTTATGGAATGGAAATAGACCCAAGACCACCACCAATGGCATCAAACCACCCCTCCGCCATTGCACAGCTTCAAATATTTAGGAGCCTTCAGACAATTTCTCGACCACATCTGCTCAACACACAGGTTGCCCATTTAAGAACCAAGTCACATTCCTTCAGTCGCTGCGCTCTCTGGTCATCTCCATCTTCCTATATGCTTGCGAAGCAACCCTCACAGCATCACAAAATACAAACAGAAGACTTCTTCTTGCATTTCCTATCCCACAACTCCTCACCCACACAAGCCATTGGACAACACCCTGCTCACAGTGGTGAAGAAACGGAAACTCCGAATCCAACCTCATCAACTCCTTGCAAATTCTCACATCAAAAGACCATTCAAAACATTTGACGCGAACTGGTTTGACACTGAGCGAACCATGCTGCTGAGGAGTATGCTGGTTAAGCGATCATCTGTGCCCCTACGACCTTTTTTGGACAATAGGATAGGATAGGATAGGAATCGCTTTCCTTTTTCTCTCTTGCCCTAGTTTTCAACATGTTGGATTCAACATAATCACTGAAGCTGAATCTTTGGTCCTAATTTAATTTAACTTTTTTTACGTTTCCTACAAGTCTGGGTGAAATGTTCAAAAAGTCCTCTGAGACTGAGCAAAAGCAAAATAAAATCACCTACTTTTCTTCTTTCTAAATCACCAACTCCCTTTTTCTCCACTCCACTCTCAACTTCTCTCCTCTTCTCCCTTCTTCTCCTCAACCCTCTCACTTCACTCTCTCTCTCTCTCTCTCTCTCTCTCTCCATCACTCCCTCACGCTCACACACAACTCGACTGTAAGTTCTGTCTCCTTATAATATCTAAATAGAGAATTCTATCAACCTCATCAGCAATGCTATAAGTTTTGAACACTCAGCAGTTTTAAACCCCTTCTCTATGCCCAACGTGAACTCTAGAGTTGTGTTTTATAACAAAAAAAAATATTCTTGCTCACATCTCACCACTCACCACCAACACTCTAGCCTATTAATATTCCCAAACCCCTTCAACTAACTTTATTACTCTCCCCTCTCTCCCCCCCCCTACATTTCCCAACTCTCATTAACTATAAAATTTTTTCCTCCCACGTCAATTCGGTTTTTAAAACTCAAACTCTCGAAATAAGCTAACTACTCAACTCCCCCTATAAATCTCTTCACCAAATCCAACTCCTCAACTACATCCAATCTCATCAATTTTCTCACTTTTTTTCTCCCTTTTTTGCCGCACCTCCAGGCCGCTAATTAATTAATCTTTCCTCAATTCCTTCACCTTTTCTATAGCTATATTATATCGTTCCCCTCTCTCGGCCTATTACTCACCGATAGACTCCTCTTATGGTGCCTCCACCCTCCCTACTCTTCTTCCTTTCCCTCCGTGGCACATTGTACTCTTTCCCTTCTCTAACCCTACTCACTCCCTCTTTGGCCTAAAGTTCTAATCTCTTTTTGCCACCTCTCTTTCTCTTTCTTCCTTCTCTATTTTTTCACCACTATCCCCGTCCTCTCTTTTTTTTTCTTTTTTTACTTTATCTACCCCTACTTCCTCTCTCCTCTCTCTCTCTCCTCTCTCTCTCTTTTCCCCCTCTCTTATATTCCTCCCATACCACCCTACCCTTTTAAATTGTCTTACTCATCATACTTCCCTCTCTCTCTCTCTCTCATCTCCCCTCTCTCTCTGTAAAACAATAAAACATAAGCATATTTAATAAGATAAACTGATAATTTCTTAAAGAAATAAATGTTTGATGTTCTACTAACAAAAATTGTTAAAGATAACTAATGTATAAAGAAAAATAATTACAATTTTCAAAAAAATTTTATATTTTAGGACTAAATAAAAGACAATTTTCTAAAATTTAAGTTCAGAAAATACAATGGGTTTTATTCTTTTAAGAGCTTTTGTGAATCAGACATTTTATTAGACAATAAAAATTTTATTTGTATGCAAGTTGTTCAGTGATCACATCTGTGATACATGATGCCCTCGTTGTGGTCACAATTAAGGAGATGAATATCACTGTTTGTTTGTTTACCCTGTAGATGAAGCTATAAGCAGAAATTCCATATCGATCAAAATATGTTACAGTGTAATACGCCACAGCAGCGGGTAACAAAACTGCTTTCATGTTAGAGGAAAAATAAAATAAAGAATTTATCTAAATTTTTAGCAGAATTTATCTAAACTTGCAGCAGACGCCGTAATTAGTAGACATCATCAAATATTAGGGATGTAGTAAAAGGCAGCTATTAGTATTTCTTTGTGGGTCAAACTAAATGTGAATACGTATATACATATATATATATATATATATATATATATATATATATATATATATATATATATATATATATATATATATATATATATATATATATATATATATATATATATGTTTATTTTCATGTCATCTTAGATCTTGAGATGTTCTATTTTGCATCTCGCACAATATATCCTATAGACGCTATCACCTCTTGTCTTCAAGTCATCAACGGCGCGGACTCCCCTAATGGCCTTTCTTAATTGGAAGGTTCGAGGAGATTTACGAACCATTTCTTCCAGGTTCTCAGATCCCGAACCTAGGTTTCTGAACCTTTTGACAACGTAAACCTTCACGAACTTTCCATTTAAGACAGGCCATAACCCAAAACTCCCACTTCGATCCCTCCATTAAAATCCTTTAATTTTCTTCCAGGTTCTCAGATCCCGAACCTAGGTTTCTGAACCTTTTGACAACGTAAACCTCCACGAACGTTCCATTTAAGAAAGGCCATAACCCAAAACTCCCACCTCGATCCCTCCATTAAAATCCTGTTGTCTAACATTCAATGCAAACCAGTTCTCAGCTGTCTTTCTCTCCCTGCTTCTGTCCTTTTCCCACCGTAAGCGTTCTGCAGGTCCGCATTCCGAACTGTTGCTCACCAGGGATGTTTACATTTGTCTGAATCCCTATCATAGCAAACTAGGAGTCTGTCGACGCCGAAAGCTTCATTGAAGTAAACAAACTAGTCCTGTTATGTACAGACGGTAAAGCTACAAGAAACGGAAACTGTGTTTTTCAGAGCCCCTGAAGCATTTTTTTTAAGTCTTACAATGATGTAGGTCTTTAGCATGTTCAATTCTCTTAGATGCTTTGATGTGCCAGGTAAGAACGTTTCCTTAAGAAGAATTTGTCCTTGTTTTCTTTTTTTTCCCTTTACTTTCTTTCTTTATGTATTAAAAAACCCAAACATATTCTCATTCGTTCACTCATTCATTTATTCTTAAATGCAGTGCTATAAATGTGCAAGGCTACCACCTATAGAAGTGCTTTCATTTGTGTCAATTTTTCTTACATCAGACAGGTAGCAGTTTTATCTCAAAATAATGTTGCAAAATCAAAGCTGCCTCCATTAGAAAGGCGTGCTTAGCGGAACAATTTCCACCTCTAATGATGTTTTGATTACGCTACACTGTGCAATGAGTGATATAGTACGATTATGCTGCTCACCATATCAGCAGTTCTTGTGAAAGACAATGTTGTCAATAGGATATCGAATGTTCTCAATATTTCCTCCGATACAAAAACTATGGTTACCAAAACGTTTAACCTTTATGTTTGTTGCAGTGCCCTGCAGCTTGTATTGTCTCAAGTGCAGACCAAACAGTAGTTGTCTTTTCCTCAGTTCTTGTCGTACAGGGTTACCTGCTCTTGCCTCTAAGATTATACACCGTCTGTGTAGAGTTGGCCTCATGTTTACACAGTTCTCTCTCTTTTCTTTGTCTTATGAACCGAGTGTCTTCTCGTTTCTTCTACACGTTACCTCTCGTTTTCTAGAAGAGTTATGTTACTTCCCCATCGTCTTCTTCCTCCTGTCTTTACAGCTACCTCCCGTGTCTGCTAAAGAGCTGCGCTCCTTGTTTGAACCAACTTGCCTCCCCTTATCGACGGCAATTGTTGCGATTGTTTTACAAAGACAGCCTGATCCTTTGGCCCCCAAAGCATGCCGTGGTTTGATGTGGCAGGTAGGAGATTTCAGGAGGCTACGCTGGCTCGAGGAGGATTCAGGTGTTGATGCAACGCAGTTGGCAATGAAAACATCTGTAAGGAGGCTTAGGGGAGTTGGGTAGTAGGAAAACACAACAATGTTGAACGAATCCGCCTCCGACTTATTTTTTTGCGCTATCACTTTTTTATTTATCGACTATGTTTTTAGCTTCGCCGTTTCAGCAGCTGTTCTAAGTAGTATGAATGGATGGAAGCAGTTTTTTTTATTGATTTTTTTAGTTTTTTTTTTTTTACAGTTGTTACTTGTTTTTTTTTTGGCCTCATTTTTGTCTGTCGAGTATATTTTGCAATATTATTTTTCTCCACCAAGTTTTGCGCACCCTTTTCGCAACTATTCTAGTAGCAGGCTTATACATGGATGGAACAACTATTTTTTGGTTGTTCTCTTCTTTTTTTACATTGCATTTATTTATGTATATTTGATTTCTCCACTTTTTTTTCAAACACATACACTCATCCTTCCTTCCACCCACCCCCACCGTAATATTTTTAGTCTTATTTTTCCCCTTACCATTATTTTATAATTTTGCGTCATGTTTTTCCTCTTCTATATTCTAACAACCATTTCTCCAGCTGTTCTGGTAAGATTAATGGATGATTGTAGTAGTCTGTCTCTTTGTTTTTCCGACTGTTTTTTGTGTGGGGAGGGAATCGTGTTTTTATTCCGATTATTTGTGTCTTTGTGTGTGTGTGTGTGTGTGTGTGTGTATGTGTGTGTGTGTGTGTGTCTGTGTGTGTGTGGGTGGGTGCGCGCGCGCATCTCTGTTTTCTCGTCTTTTTTTCGGACAGTTTCCTCAGCTGTTGTTTCACAAATATAATTATAAGGAACACACATCCAGGGCACAGGGATACACATTTTAACACCCCTTCGTCACCCTGTTTCTCCCATCACTCAATGATAGGAGTAAGATTTATATTTCTTGATTGCAATCGTTAAAACTTACCTGAATTATTTTTGGCATCGGGATTGCGTTTCTTTCTAAGTTCTATAATGCATGGATGGATTTAGTTTTGTTCCCTTTTTGAAGTTATTGGATAAGAGAAAATATGAATGATATTCCCTTAATGGTAGTTTTCCAGATGCATAGCTAATGTCTTGCATGAATTGGTTTTTTGTATTTTAAATGTACAGTTTTAACAATCGGAGTTTTAGATTTCTAGTTTGGATCTTAGTAGTCCTGATCAGCATATTTGTGTAATGATTTGGTAAAATAATAATAATAATAATAATAATAATAATAATAATAATAATAATAATAATAATAATAATAATAATAATAATAATTATTATTATTATTATTATTATTATTATTATTATATTTATAATAATAATTATAATAATAATAATAATAATAATAAGAAGAAGAAGAAGAAGAAAAAGAAGAAGAAGAAGAAGAAGAAGAAGAAGAAGAAGAAGAAGAAGAAGAAGAAGAAGAAGAAGAAGAAGAAGAAGAAGATGATGATGATGATGATGAAGAAGAAGAATATAATGTTATAGTTTGCATATTTATTTAATCGTTCTTATAGAGCGCTTTTCCAGATCAAGACTGCTCAAAGGCCGATACAGGATCTAAGTCAAGTCAGCATGCTGTGTTTGATTCATCATCTTCTGGCCTCTATCAGTTCTGATGAAAACGGCCGAACAAACATATTGACACACTGACAAGCAGTGTACAATGACTCGATCAATAAAGATAAGGATCCTGAATTGATTGTAATTAGGTGGATGCAGTAACCTTCAAGGTAATCTGTTGCCGCTTTGGAAAGATCGCAAACGATTTGTTTGTGATAATTAACATCCCATTGTAGAGTTCGTGGCCAAAGAAGCGTTAGATCGTAATGGTAATGTTTGGCCAAGTTTCAAAGAATGCGTATGACCGAGGTATGATATTGATTTCTATGTGCTAACAAGTATGTAAGTTTCAGCTTATTGTAGTGGGTCACTTTTTTTTTCTAAATCACTGTTTTGACAATCGAGTAAGAGTGGTCCAAGAGAGACTTCATGCTATTTTACTTACCGAGTTTAGTTTGGTAAGATTGTTACGAAGTCTTTGTGTAAGCTATCTTGATAAAGATTTGCATATTTATTTTCCATTTAGGATGTCAGATTTAAGTTTATGCATATACAGTATATGTACGTGTACTAATTAACTTGACAATAATCAATACGATAAAGTTTAAAGCTGGAATTTAAACGGAAACCTAATAATATTTAATAATATTGCAGAGCTAATTAATTGTTATGTTCTGCATCATTTGCTACTATTTTACCCAACACATCGTTTTTACCTTCAATAGTTATAAACGCTGTAGATAAGTGGTTCAACCTACATGGAGAAAGAGATGCTTTGAGATACAATTGGCCTGAATGTGTGAGAACTGCGCTTTGAGCTGATCTATCATTAGGGAAAAAATAAAGAAATACCGTTATTTTTATTATTATTATTATTATTATTATTATTATTATTATTATTATTATTATTATTATTATTATTATTATTATTATTATTATTATTATTATTATTATTATTTGTTTGCATTCTCTAGAGCAACTGTATTTGAATTGCGCTACTGTTCAAACAGTCTTTTCTGGGTAAGTACAAATTTTCTAATATTGATTCCTGTGCTTCGTTGGATGGTGGCTAAAAATACCATCGAAAAGGATTAAATGTACTCCTAGTGCTTGCACTAATGTAGTGTGTATGTTTAAGAAATGTACGAACTGATGTACTGTTGAGGTTTTTTTTTCTTTATTGGGATGATGCAGTTGTATTACGCTACCGGGCAAACAATTTCGGCTGGTAGTCTACTAGTATTGATTCTTGTGCTTTTTGCATGAAACTTGATTTGTAAATACAAATGCAAAAATGGAAACCTACTAAGAGACTGCTTATTTTCGAACAATACCAAAGTGTATCAATGGAAATATATTTACAAAGGCAGTATTTGCATAATACCTAGAATTAACTGCATACTAGGTATAATATTGATTGGACGATGGCAAAAAAATTGAATGCAGACATTAAAACAGATACGATCTACCGTCAAAGATTAATTTATATTTATAGATAGATAGATAGATAGATAGATAGATAGATAGATAGATAGATAGATAGATAGATAGATAGATAGATAGATAGATAGATAGATAGATAGATAGATAGATAGATAGATAGATAGATAGATAGATAGATAGATAGATAGATAGATAGATAGATAGATAGATAGATAGATAGATAGATAGATAGATAGATAGATAGATAGATAGATAGATAGATAGATAGATAGATAGATAGATAGATAGATAGATAGATAGATAGATAGATAGATAGATAGATAGATAGATAGATAGATAGATAGATAGATAGATAGATAGATAGATAGATAGATAGATAGATAGATAGATAGATAGATAGATAGATAGATAGATAGATAGATAGATAGATAGATAGATAGATAGATAGATAGATAGATAGATAGATAGATAGATAGATAGATAGATAGGTAGGTAGGTAGATAGATAAGTAGATAGATAAGAATCTTGCACGAATGAATATAAAAAACACAGAGACGGTGTTTGCTTCCTTAATGTTAAGAAATTTGCACAGGAGCTCTTGCGATACTGGCAGTAATTTGTGCCATGGGATGTTCACGCAACGCACATTAAAACAAACCCCATCTCTATGAAACAAATCCCACTGAGAAATAAGGATACGGCTCTCAGCATGCAGGCTGGGGCTGTTCTTAAGAGGTTGCAGAGCTATCGTTTAACGTTGTTTGTTTAAAGGATGATTTATGAGCCTCGGGTGCTTTAGGGAGACAGACATGTAGTTTTCTTAAAATATAAAAGTCTTTTAATGTTAAGATTACTGAGAAAGTGGAATGTTGTAATATGTATAATATGTATTTCTGTTGCCGTTGTCGTCATGACGTCTGCAAGTTTTCATTTGCTGTAGAATGTTAAGGGCTTTTTTGTTTATATAAATAAGCAACAACAATCCTGTGTTGTTGTATAACTACCGTTCAAACGGCGTCATTCCTAAGTAGTCCAATCGATTTATTTCAACGCTAGCTAAGTTAGCACTGGTAGAATAAGAAGAAAAATAAAAACACCTTCAAGGTGATGATGCTTTTTGTTGTTGTTGAAAATAATAATGACGATGTTGATGATCTTGATGATAATGATGATGCTGGAAGGAATGCAAATATAAAACCGGCACGTTTAAGTGCTAATTCAAACGATCTGGCTTCCTCTATCTTTTTGCAAAGAGTAAATGAGTCGACAGGTATGGATAGAAATCCTCAAGAGGGTCCGTTCATTTACCCAGATACGTACCTGTCCTTGAGACTGAACGTGTTTAATGTTTACTTTATGCTGCAGAGATCCCTCCCAAGGTGATGTACGAAACTCGAAAGAGTTTTCTTCCATCAGTGAGATGGACGGGATTCACGCAGTGATTTTGCATAGATAGTCTATGAAAAGTCTTATTTCCCTCGATCAGCATCTGTGGGTGATGTGGGCGATGGATGCCACATGTTTCTATGAAAAGTCTATCTGTTTGTTTGTGTGGTGTGGTGAGAGAGAGAGAGAGCTCCAAGGTTCTTTTCTTCGCGAATATATATATCTATAGTCTGTTTTGTTGAAAAACAAAATGTCATACAGTCGATAGTGCCGACTGACTATAAGGACAGGTTAAGAATAACCTGTCTCTATAAGTGGACCCTTTATTCGTATACCGCTTCGAATCAATCATTAACTTTATAACAAACCTTAAATCGACAGCTTTGACAACTAATCGCCATGCAGTCACCCCCTTACCTTTTCTTATCTCTCCTCCCCCCCCCCATTCCTTCCCCCCACATCCTTTCCTGATTCCATTATCACCCGAATTAATTCTAATGTTAGACCCTGTTTAGTGTACAGTACAAATTCTTTGGGATTAGGCGAAGATCGAGCAATAACTCGAGGCATTCCGCGAAACGACAGCAACCTTCGTGAACAGGTGAAGATTATAGGTGACGTGTATGGTGGTAGTGATTCGTCAGAGCCAGGTGGCAGCAAGGGGGGTAATATCAACATCTGAGGCACCCAGAGTGTCTGAAGATGCACACCGTTTATTACTGCTTAAAGATACGAAAGAGATCATTTGTATTTACACTGAGAGCCTAGGATTCTCCGCCTGCCCTTAGACTGACGCCTAGAATCCGTTAAGTTATACTTAAGGAACAGCTGCGTGTAGTACGGAATGAAGAACAGAAATTGAAAAGAGTGGTTATCGTAGAAGGTGTGTAGATGCGGAACTATATAGAGCTGAATGGTTTGACGGAAAGCGTTGGATGGAATGAGATGTGATAGGATAAGTGATTAATTGTGCACAATGTTTGTTGATGTGTTTGGTGTTTGTTTCTGTGTGTATGTGCGAGTGTTTTTGTGTGTGTGCGTATATACAGAGTAAGAAGTTCTTTTTAGCAAGTGTATCACTGTACAAATAAGTGTTTTAATTTAAGTTTTATCTGTATTCCTGTGCTTGATAGTGGCAATGGAATCTAGGTACACCAACCGGTCGGTTAAAAAGTAACTAAATCGGGAAACAGGTTGTTAATGAACTGAACAGGATCTGAAGACTGCTGTTACACAAAATGAAGGGACAAGGGCGTTAGGTGTAGAAGAAATGCTTTATTCAGCATTATTATTTTTAACGCTGGTTCCATAAAAGCTATCAAAAATGAGATGCACTTCACACAAGACAGCTTCATCCCGTATATTGCTATTGAAAAATTCATGTTTTGGGGGGAAATTCACGTTTTTGAGCAATGCAATATCGCAATGTTATATTGTGCATGGCGGGTCACGAAGAACCCATTTGATTAGCTATGTTATATTGGTTAAGATTGTTGTCGTGTTAGGCAGTGCTACACTTTATATTATGAAGAACTCGCCTCCGCTCTTTTCTTCTCCCCTCTCCTTCTCCTCATCACTATTTTGCACAACAGCACATTGCATTTGCATTTACAAGAGAAAAAAAAAACGGAATTAAGATGCGATTCCGAAGACCTTCTCATTATCATTATAATGAGTGTAGAAAATAGCTGAGTGCAATTGTAAATGAGCTGGGGCATCTTGATCTTTTGACATAACCACACTACCTTTTATAAAGAACTGGAAAGTAAAGGTTTTTTTGTCAGGTTGGATTTTAAGGTTATTCACCTCTGAACCTTTCTCCAAATTTGTTCTTATATAGCGCACTTTACTAGGTTAAAGAACTGCTAAAAGACCTTTTTATAGGGGTGACGGATTCTTTCAGTTCTTCATTTATTTACCTCTCAGAATTTACACGATTTAAATATAAGAAACAAGGTAGACCTATCTTATAGGCTATAGCAAACGTGAAGACTGATTAGGATGCTAGTGATTCTAAAAGGTCATAGGTCGTTAGGTCATGCCCTCACTTAATCTTCACTTGTTGGTAGTAAAAACTCCGTCGCGATATTATTGCTCTTGGCAACCTTCAGTATTCTCCCATTAAATGTTTATTTTGGCAATAGTCAGCCAGTTATTGGTAACAAAAGCAGTTTGCCAAGTGTAGCAGCTTATCGTTTATTTTTGGTCGAGAAAGAGCATTCCAGTACTGGAAGTTCTAAAGTGAAATAACCGCCCTGTCGATTGAACTGAAAATACAATGTGAAAACTTCTTTATTAAGGGTGTCTAACACCCTTCCAGCTTCAGTTTTCACTTTTTAAATTTGACCGACGTTAATCATTCTAAACGCATATTCCTCATCTACTACTCCAAGGGCCCGAAATACACCTTATTTAAAAATAAAAATATGTTAAAATGAGTTGTTGGTTTTTGTGTGTAACGTACTTTCCAGCTTATATAGTTGCTCATGGTGATTACTATGGAGATCAAGCCTCCACGAAAAAATATGTGTGCTGAAGTCCGAATCGAACTAACGAAGAGTACCAAGACATCAATGCTGCAAGCCTGTGACCTTTGTAGTAAGCCAATGTACCACTGAGCTGGGCCGCGCTAATACTTCTCCTTCCATCCACCCACACCCATCCCAAACCTCCACCTTCTCTCTCTCTCTTTCTCTCCCTCTCTCTCTCTGTAATGTTTTAGTTAATTATTTGTTTGTTTTGGAGGGTTATGCCTAAATAAAATGCATGCTGAGATTAAGATAATATCCCTTCTATTGGACGCGATGCTTTGGGGTAGCAAATAGAGTTCTTTTTTTACAGTGCCAATAACTGTTTCAATACAGCCGAGTCCATCCCTTGCCTCCTGGAAAATTTCCTTTCCAAATCAAAACTTGATGAAGTATACTTATACAAACATTATTACGCTGCAATTCTCCCACATGCTGAATTTCAGGTTGTATATCCCTCGTATACATGTACTAAGGGCGGAATTTAGGTTAACACATTATTAGCATCCCTCGTAATGAGTGCGAAGTCTAGAATTAAAACACTTAGACAAAACGTCTGCAGCGCAGTGCAATATCTGTTCCGCATGCTATTCCAGGCGCTGAGGCTATCTGGGAAATTCCTGTGAACTGTCAGGACAAGAAGCAGCCACCACCTAATCTGATTTGCCCACTGAACACAAATCAGTAGCTGAACGTTTAAGTAACATGGTTTTCCTTTCATTCACGTGCTTCAGCCTCGAGTCTTGCTTGTCCATCCACGTTTTTAAGTCTTGCGCCTAGTTCTAGTGCTAAAAGTAGCTACAGTAATGTTACACAGCGACTGTTGTATGGGAATATTTTGATGTATTGTGCGCCTTAATATACTTGAACCCGATTTCCATTCTTAAGACTAGAATGTGTGTTTGTTTGTGTTTTTTTTTCACGTTTAAGTAACAAGATTTTCTTTGTTACACATTTGTTACTTTGTCTTTCTTTCGACTTCTAGTGCAGGTTTGTAATATCTATTTTTCATACGGTGAGAATTGAATGACAATATTACAGTGAAAGGAGTATAAAAGCCAAAGGAAATAACTTGGAGAAAGCTAACGACATTGGTGTATGAATGCCTTGTTCCTGCTTTATTACATGTATTTATTTAGGCTATTTATTTATTTGCTCTCTCCTACCTTCCTCCCCCACTTAAAACATAATATCCCTCCCTTTTGTGAAAACAAAATCCACCTAACCTTTTGACCAATAAATCATTCTGAATATCTTTCTTTACATGTAGCGATCGTTTATTTTTAAATCTGCTTATTTTTTTTCTTCTAAATATTAACGGTTTCACGCAGATCCTGTGTAATTAATCACACATTGAGCGTAATGAAAAAAACCCAAACAATTTAGACTATCTGAAGGCGAGCTATAGGGTACGTGTTATGTGCTTGTCAGTATGAATAATGAATGATAGGGCATAAGCTACATATTCCAGCGATGAGGAGAAAATCACGAAGAGGTGTAAAATGGACCCTCTGCACCCACTTCACTTCCTCTCCCACCCCTCAATTTCCTCCCCTCCCCACCCAAAAGCAAAATACTATAAGTAGAAAACGTCTTAAGACTACTAAAACTCACTCCCAAAGTTAATGAACCCACTGAATAGAAAAAAGTTCAGACAATATCTTTCAAAACTCATATGTAGGTAAGCATTTTACGAGACTCGGGCTTTTAAGAGATAATTACTTTAATAAACAAGTTAGCTGCACTTTATAATGTGGCTTTGTTTGTAAAAAAATATAGAAATAGCTTTTTTTCTCCCAGATTTAAAACATGCTTGTATGTGAAAAGGTTCATTGACATTTTGTGCTAAATGTGGTTTAAATGCGTGATGAGTGTTGTTTTGAACTGCCAAGTGTTTATTGTTGGCGTTTATTTGTCAGCGAACACTGAAAACTCACAGTTGCTATTTGTCTTATATACGTCGTATTTTTTTTTTTGGTTGCTCTACGGTGTAAGGAAACCGATCAAAGTTATCTCTTTGTGTTGTTATCTTTGTGGTTTGTCTCTTGCATTTTCTTTTTTTTTTCATTGCTCTCTTACTCTCATTCGTGCTCTGCATGCTAACGTTTACAATATGTTTTGTGCGAAATATCGAGATGACACATTAAGCTTAGATTATAGTTCGTTCTGCCTCAAACAACAATGTTTTAATTCACAATTCTTTTTGAAGATGACGTGATCTTTTCAGTTTCTGTTCTTCTGCCGAGCGAAATATCAAAATGACCTCAAAACAAAACGACTTTTAGGTGGCCGGCCCACCCTAATCTTTCGAGCTGTAATTCTATTTCACAAGACGCGAATTAACTCCCAGAAAATCAGATAATTAATCCTTCACGTTTCGCAGAGCGGAAGACACACAAAACAACGTCTAGCAAACAGCGGTTTTCAAAGTTCGGTTCAATATCAAAGGGATGTAATTGGGTTTCTGAACACACTTGTTTGTCTTCCCTTGGTCTTCACGGGAAAGACAGAAACAAGAATTGGGCAGCATTTTTGTTGTTGTTGCTTTTATTGTTGTTGTTGTTGTTGTGTGTTTCGCCGTTAGAAAGCTCATTTTAATTCCGCAGGAGCCGAGAGAATTCAAATTCTAATCTCTGGCTTGGATTTTTGGTCCATTCTTTCTTTATGTGTTTTAAGGGTTGAATCACGCGGCTGGATAAATTCTATTGTGACGGCGTGTTCGTTGTGTCCTTCTTCTGACTGCACTGAGTTCTTCTTTTAATGCATTTTGCTTTTGAAGGTTGTCTCCTCTTGCAAGTTGTTTAGCGTCCTTTTTGGACTGTAACTCCTTTCTTCTTTCTCTTGTTAGATTTTAACCTCCTTTTGTTCTTTTCTCATTTTGCTTATTGAATTTGTAACGAGCTTGATGTTCTTTACTGATCCAGTTAAGATGTTCTTGTGCGATTCAGTTAAGATGTCGCTTGACAAACGATTCTTTCTGCCTTCCCTGTCGAGCCGTGATTGGCTCTTAAGGAAGATTGAAAGATGCGCTTGTGTTATTTTTGCATCCTTAATACTCTTTTGATTCTGCTGCCGCTGCTTCTTCATTTAGCTCTGTGATTCATTGCTTTTGTTTTACAGAACAGTATTGAATGGTTTAAATACTACATGCACTTACTCGTGTGTAATTGCTTCCACAAATGCACACATAGATGTCTGCATATTCGTTGAAATAAATTCAATTGAACTGTTAAAGTCAAATACTTAAGTACACATATAATGAGACAGAGAATGAGGTTGGGATGAGAGGGGTGGGGTGGGGAAGAGCAATGATTGACACCAAACAAACGTTATCAAACACTGTGGAAATAATACACGGAGGCATAGCTTAAGCCTAATAAATCTTGTACTTTCATTGTGAGTACTGATGCTAGTTGCGACACCATTACTATCGAATGAATGGTGACGGAGAAGGTCTACAAGAGATGTCACCATGACTGAGTATCAAGAGTCTTTTTATCGACTTGCTGATGCCAGGCATCCTTAAGAATTTCAAGCAAAAGTTTGATAAATCGCTGACACTCAATATGTGGGGAGGCGGGTGAGATCGTGTAATCCCTCATTTCTGGTCAAGGCCACTATGGGGGCTTATAGGGAATTATTCTATCTCGGACGACCTTCATCTCTGACGTGAGATGCTTCACCATCAGACAGGTCTCAGGGATATGCACATTCAGAGGATCTGACATTGTCATTTGCGTTGTTATGTTTACTTTAAAATGAAAGAACGAATGTTTGACTTATGAATGATCTAAATATCTTCGTAGACACAGACATTCCGAGAGTTTTAAAATGTATTTGCTCCTGTGGTGTGTCTTAAAAGTGAGATATACAGGGTGTTCCAAAAGTCTTGGGCACATTTTGACATTGAATATTTCCGAAACTATTAAGGATATAAAAACGCATCTGGTAAATTCAGAAAGCTTGTAATCTCAATTTTTACATGGAATGTTCAAAGATGTTCAATGTGAGCACCATTGGTCACACGACACACATCAAGCCGATAGTTAAATTCTTGCCACACGCGTCCCAGCATTTTCTGGTTGAGTGAACGCCATTAATGGGTCTGAAAAGAAATAAAAAAAATCAACAGCTTTACAAAAAACTTAATGTAATTAGCTTTAAAATGGCACAACTTTTATCTTACTACAATTCATAGTAACTGAGATATGGGAACTTCAAATGTGCCAAAGACTTTTGGAACACCCTGTACAGTAGTTTGAATTTTATTGAATGAGTTAAGTGATTTCTGCCGTCCGGTTGGAGCTTACTGTTATATAATCATGACCTTTCTGAACTCACATTGGAAATTGTACATTTAATTTATTGGTCTTATTTATTTATTTATTTATTTATTTATTTATTTATTTATATATTTTATTTATTATTTTACTCATTTATTTTGTAATTAGTTATTTCATCCATTATTTTTTCAATTTGATTGTTGCTATGCTAGACTTGAACATATGTTTAATACCAATGCCATTTTATATTAAGACCTAAGGCAAAGTAGGTCCGACATCGCTTCTTAATTAAAGTCACAATCCTAACAATGGGAAGAAAATTCTATGGCGAAACTTTAATTAAAATCATCATTGTTAGAGAGGAAATCTGCGCTTTGCGCTGTACTCGTTATTATTAGAAAGGAAGTCTGTACAGTGCTTAAAGCTGTAACTCAACTTGTACAGGAGCTGCGTTGAGCACATACACAGGAACTGTTGTAAGCACATGATCAAGAGCTACTAAGCACATTACGTTCAGCCGTTCAGCGGCAATTCACACTTTTCTGCTATCCTATGCACCAACGGGAATCCCCTCAATGAAACATACTTCCGGTTTTTTTTCTCCGCGTGTTTTAGTGAGTTATTTCCAAATATTCAAGAATAATAACATGTGTCACTGGCCACCTGTATCGTACCCTCACATATTTTTATTTTTTTTGCTGCAGTTTATTATCCCTTTCTATCGCCAGTGGCGGGCCTAAACCCTACCTACCTAACATTATTTGTGAATTTTTGAAAAATATTCGGAAAAACATAACGCCCAGATGCTGGCTCGAACCCACACCTGTCAGGCGTCATTGGTTTCTGGCTTGTGGACAAGGCAAGTTAGTCCCGCCTTAGCCCACTTGGCCACAACGCTTGCCTAACATAGTCAGTTACTTCGTGTTTTGTGAAGGTTGCGACGGCGAAGCTATGGAAAACTACAAGTCTTCAGGTTCTGTTTCACTTTCTGTCGATGATCGACGCACCTCCGAAGTCGCCACAAATACGGGCCTCTACGATTGTTTTTTGCATTCTTTCACTGAGCATGGACTTCCTCCACCGTTTTTATACTTATCCCACTCGTTTTCTGGCTCTAACAATCGTCGTTTTCGGCAATTTGCCATATTTAAAAGTCACGCATCAAGCTTTGATAAAAGCAAAACAAGCTAGACCGGAACTTGGTTTCATGCTAACCTCGTTTTAATTTATAATGGCGATACCCACGAGTTTTTATGAGAGGTGCCGGAAAGTTGTGAATTGCTCAGCGATGCATGGTGTAGAATTGGTTTAGCCAGCTTTGGGACTAAAGACATCGTCCCTAATCTTAGTTACCGCATGTAAAGACTAAGGGACCTCAGGAACATTCACTGTTAATACTATTACACAACTTCACATACAAGCAGAACACTATCATTCACAAAGTTTTGATCAGTCCATGGGGGACCTTGACGACTATATCATACTCAGAGAGAGAGAGAGAGAGAGAGAGAGAGAGAGTGAGTGACAGACAGACAGACAGACAGATAGAGAGAGAGAGAGAGAAAGAGAGGAGGGAGAGAGATAAGATAAGATACATAGATATGTACATGTATAGGGTCCAGCGGACTGCTAAGAGCCGAATCAGAACCACATATAAGATAAGATAATTCTTTATTTTACGAAAGTAATAGAATAAGCAGTGGTCATTTCTAGCATTCTAAAGATCAGTTGGTTTGTAAGCAACAAAGCTAAGATGATATTATACACATTAACTCGCACATATGCATTATTTTCAAAATAGTTAAACGAAACAATATACATTGCATACAATCATTTATAGCAAAGAACATAGAAATAAATATCCTAATTCTTACTTTCTTAAGTGCACAAGGAAAGCAACGTTTATTTTGACTTCAGAAGATGGGAAGCATATTTGCTGTTCAAAGTATTCATGTTAGTTTTTTGTCTCATGAAGTTTGGAAGAGAGATACTGTTACCTGAATAAATTATACTAGACCTAAACAGATCAGTCCGAGGAATAGGAGTGTTCAATCTCATGACTTGGCGTGAAGTTCTCAAGAGAGAGCTCAAAGAGAGAGAGAGAGAGAGAGAGAGAGAGAGAGAGAGAGAGAGAGAGAGAAAGAAAGAAACTTCTAGAACATTTTCGTCAACCATCTGAAGAATCCTGCTTTTATTCTTGAGCTCTAGTCCCGATGGTCAGGTTCAAAGCCTGCTAATATTTCTGTAGATATTCTAAGCTGTATTTGTCCTTAAGGTCCAGTTGTGCTTTGGCAGTGGTAATTGGCTTTTATATGTTGCTCAGTGAACACAAAGAAGCAATTTGCAAGGTCCTCCACCTTTTGCACGATGCTTTTTCATCAATCTGGTACCATGTTGCGCAAATTAATTTATAAACTGTACATACTAATATTTATTTCAATCTACTGCGCAGTTGCTATACTATATCGTAGCTGGAGCAAGATTTTTAAGTTCGGCCATCAGTGTTAAGAGGGTAATGTAGTCGATGCTGTGTTTTATGTATTAAGCAACAAATAGCCCAAACGATTAGTAACTTTTAATCAATAGACACTACATGGTCGTCACTGCATTATCGTCTAGTGCGCTATAAGTACTTCTGTAGGTCTGACAAATAACTAATTGTCTTGGGAATTATTACCAGTCATATAGCTTATAATTTAATAAGTATGACCCTCCATTGTTTTCTATGGTCACACATTTTTGTTTATATGAAGCTTAGAACTCAATGAGAAATCCAATGGCAGCCTTCATTCTCTCATATTAAACTCTGCCCTTCCTGTGTTTCGACATAAGTATCAATATTAACTAGCAGGTCGTATCAGTATTGGTCCTCGGGTTACCACTATGTATTTAGATGTATTTATCTTTTATGACTGTAGATTAACATTTGATATGAAGTCACGACTGAAATGTTAAATTATATATAGCGAATATTTATAAATTCCATAATTATAATTGTTTCTCTAGTTGTTGAAAACTGCATCTATGTAACACAAACCTGTATCACCTTCTTCAAATGCTATGGTTATAGTTACAAAGTTATTATGCATTGTACATAACGTAAAACAGAGTCAGACAGTCAAAACCAGGAAGTCTTGCCTGCATCTTTACGTTCTCGACAAAATCACATGTTTTCAATCACTTTGTTGTTCCTTGGTGGAATCCTGACCGTGCCAAATCCAGGACTTATGTTCCGGGTGCTTCCACATGTAATCTTTTTTTTCTGGTTTTCGTTGAAGCAAAACACTTTGTAGTTGTTTTCTTCTTCTGTAAAGCGTTTTTCTTCTAAAACTGTATCGTGCTCTCATTGTACATTTTGGACTTGTGTGTGTGTGCGTGTGTGTGTTTGTGTGTGTGTGAACAGAACTGAAAAT
>CM072512.1:101334463-101359463 GCA_036898135.1 Oncomelania hupensis | reverse complement strand
CCCCTCTCCTCCACATATCGCCTCACTATACCCTCCTCCTCCTATCCGCCCATCCCACACTCATCCTTGTACACCTCCATCCCTCACCCACACTCCTACTCCTCTTTCTCAATATTGGTCAATGAAGTGCATCATCATCTTATTTATTATTCGCAGTATGAACAGTTGCATGCGAGACGGACGGACATGGACGAAGCGTTTGTAGATGTGCCAGGCATTCAGGAAAGGCACTCTCACGAATAAATATGCCCGCAATGTCATTTGTGGCATGGAGGGGAAGTGGCCACGATCGAATCAAGAGGCTGCATGAAAGTTATTACATTGTTCGTGCAATTGCATGCAGCAACATGCGCCTCTGAAGCACTGAGTCCCCATTGGTGCACTATCTTGCACTAGCCTTTGAGTGCCTGTGGTGGTGCTTTTAAGAGGCAAGAGGGGAGAGAATATATGCCTGTTGAGAATAACTGAGAGGGAGAGAAGGGGATGGAGAGACGAGGAGAGAGAGAGAGAGAGAGAGAGAGAGAGAGAGAGAGAGAGAGAGAGAGAGAGAGAGAGAGAGAGAAAGGAAGAGGCGGACGGAGAGAGAGAAAGAGCAGAGCAAGAGAATAATAATAATTTTGTTTACTGACAAGTTGTCTAAAAAAACATAACTCCTGAAGAATAAAAGTCGGAAGCAATCTCGAGAGGGAATGCGTGTGTGTATGTGTGTGTGTGTTTTTTTAAGGAGGGGGAGGAGGGGTTGGTTACGTCTGAGAGGTAGTCTAGAAAAATAATTTATGGATGGATAAATAATGCATGCGAGTGTTCGAGGACTGTATGATTATTGATTCGCATTTTTTAAAACGTGGGTTGACTTCTGGTTGGTGAGTAATTACGATTGTAAGTATGGAAGTTTTTTTTTAAATGTAAGAAGCTTCCCAGTTAAGATATACGTATACCAGTGTCTTTAAAGTAAAAACAAGGACATCTGAAACGACACTTTGCAGGCGCAAGGGCCGAAGCACTGCTGATCATCTTGTTAAAATTTCTAGTCATATTAAAAAGCAGTTTTCTAAAAGAAAAAGTTTGCTTGCTACATTTTTTGACGTAAAGAAAGCATACCATACTGTGTGGCATTCTAGATTGCTGTATAAACTAAAATTAGTAGGGCTTAGTGGACATAATTATATGTATATAAAAAGTTTATTACATGATAGACCTATATGTACACGAATTGGTAAAACCTATTCCACATTTCAAACTGTTAAAACCGGTATTCCACAAGGCTCAATAATTGCACCTCTTTTATTTACTTTGTTAATACATGACATACCTAAGGTTTTATCGAGAAATACCCATGTGGTGCAATATGCTGACGACATAGCAATGTGGATGAATGTTAAATAATATTAAGAAAACATACAAATAAAAGAATTACTACTTATGTTAAAAATATATCAAACTGAACTCAATAATTTGTCTACATATATGACAGAAAATGGTCTGGATTTATCCGGGGGAAAAATCTAGTTTAATGTTATTTAACAACGGAGAAAATCCAAAATATTTACCTGAATTAAAACTTGACAACCAAATGCTTGCTTATAAACAAATTAAAAAATTTTTGGGTGTCTATTTTACACCAAAATTAAGTTGGAGATGTCATATAGAATATTTATTCAATTAAGCAAGACAAAGGTTAAATTTATTAAAAATAATAAATGTACAAGCTTGGAGTCAGGATACGAAGACTCTATTACATTTAACAACTTCTCTAGTTCGATCGAAATTGATATATGGACAAGAGGTGTATTTTTCAGCGCCAAAATCACTCTTAAATACATTGCAGAGTATAGATAGTAAAGCAATAAAATTGGCTCTTGGCGTACCAGTGCATACAAATATGCAACGTTGTTATATTGAAGCAGGCATACTTTCTTTATCAGATCAACGTAAATTAGCTGCTTCAAAATATGTTCTTAGAAGTTTATGTATTGACAATTCTGTAACAGATGAAGTGTTATTATCTTCAAAAAACGAATACCCCAAAAGATCAAAATATATTCCATACATTCAGACTATTCATGATTATACAGAAGCAGTGATGATAAATTTTGGTATTAGTATTAGTAATGTAAAATATGTTCCTGTATCACCCAAAATACCCCCTTGGGAACACTTACGGGCTATTTTCCATATAGATTACACAGATTTACATAAAAATGAAGAAATAAATATGTTAGCTAATAGTGTAAAGGATCGTTTAAATTCTGTTTACTTCAATAAATTACAAATTTATACCGATGGTTCACTACTTGAAACTTCTGATGCTGGTGCTGCATATGTTATTCCAGATCTTAATATAGAAAAGTCTTTTTATTTAGGGAGAAAATTTTCAATCTTTACTGCAGAATTGTATGCTATTATTATGGCTTTGAATTGTGTTCTTACAATAACATTAGATTTGTTTGGCATAGTGTTATGTGTAGACTCAAAATCTGTTTTGTATGCGCTACAAAATTGGAATTGCTCAGTTAGAAGAGAAATTAGTTTTGAAATCAAATATCTTTTACACTGTTTATTAATTAAAAATGTTACAGTTGATTTTTTGTGGGTTCCCTCTCATTGTGGAATAAAGGGTAATGAATTAGCTGATAAACTAGCTAAAGATGATGCAAGTAAGCCTACTGAAGTTAATCATAACATGAGCCTCTCCTACTATGAATTGATCTCAATAGTAGACCATTATTTTCTTTAAAATGTACACAATAATATTGTGTCTAGCCCCAGACATTTGACAAAAATTGTCAACAAGTTAAAATTAAATTCATGGAAAACTAAATTTTCGAAAGACGTTAAATTTGTATATTCAAATGCTCTAACTGTAGAACATTTGATATTACATTGCCCATGTCTGAACAAATTATTTATAGAAAATAATATTTATACTGTTATCACACAGTACAATGATGTAAAAAAAAAGCTGATAATGAATTGATGCTGACAATCGCATCTATTATGTCGTGTACACAGATAGAAAAAGTATTATAATTATTTTATTCGATGTATTTTAGATGTGAAGATGATGGTGCTTCAATGTTAGGTTACATTGTTTAATCAGTATAAAAAATTCTTCTGGGTTTGTTGTTGCTGCTGTATTCTTTTTCTTCGATTTTGTTTTCTTTTTAATCATTATTATTTATTATTTATTTATTTATTTATTATTATTTCATTTTTTCCACCATATCATTTATATTATTTCTTTTCTTTGTTTTATAGTCTAAAATCACATAATTTGTGAACAGACTTTAAATAAATTGATTGAATTGAATTGAATTTGCAGGCGCAGGCATGAATTATTGGGTTATGGCAATGTAAAGAAATAATTAATACGTAGCATACGTAAACATAATAATGCTTACTGCAACTCCCGATTCTAGATAACACAAAAATAGTACATAAGCAACCAAATACTTACATTGCAGATGGTAGAACGTCCTTGTGAAAGATAAAATGAAATGAACTTTAAAATAAAACTCTTTAAGGACTGAAATAATGACAAAGTACACGTGTATTTTTATTTATTTCTTTAATTTTTTTTAAATGTCATCCGATTTTTTTAATTTTAATTTTCTGAAATTAGAATGAAGTGCATTGTTTTTTCTTAAATCGGCACGACATTTATTATCGCACACTTGCTTTATGGATGTGTTCTGCAATGACGTGCCGCTTATTCTTGTCTGATGTTTGACAAGATAAGGAGGACAGGTGATATGTGATTCGAAAACGTTACACCTATAACACTGCTCGGAGGAGAAGCTCTTGAGAGATAAGACGACCACTTCCATGGAACACGAATGCTGTCAGACATCCCTATTGCGATTCCATCTCGCGTGTATCTTTTTATTAGCTGAGCCACTTCAACTCGTGAAAGAAATGCGGAAACAAAACAGATTGAGACTAAACACGACCCCCTGAGAGCATTTGGGGCTGTTGCAGTGTTGTGTTTTTATTTCACACGGTTTTTTTCTGTGTTGTTTCTTTAACGTCTTTATTTCGTGTTTTTAAAGTGTTTTTTTTTCTTTCTTCGCTACACCTGTGTCTTCTTCTTCTTTCTGTAGGTTCCTTTCTGCCCTAAGACTCCTGTTCTTGCTGCTTAAGCTCCGTCGTCCTGTTTTCTGTCAGGTTTGCGTGCATGCAAAAGGTCGGTGGTATAATTGTTGTTTTTTTTTATTCCGGAGATCAAACATCACATGAATTTTCTTCCGATATGACATGCCTGGCTTGTCCCTAATCCCTGTGATCTCACACGCGTCTCGTAAAAGAGGCGTCAACTTTAGCTCTTTGTTGGAAGTTTCTGACAAAAGGAGAACAAAAATAATTAAAAAAAACATTATTTTGTGGGCATCACAGAAACAATATGCATATGCTTCTCCGCGCTCTAGCGTTAACAAAATCTTTGCAAAGGCATAAATCGCGGCAGTCCTGTTAACTTGCGTGAGACAAGACGATTCTCGCGCAACTCCAAAACCTGCAAGATAAGGGTCTAGCAAGGTGGCAACGTGTTAAAGGGTTTTGTAATTATGGGGCCATCCAGAATTTGGGATGCTAGTATCCATCCCTAAGCTATCCTGTTGCATACCTTCAGTGGGTTCTCTGATAAATTCAAGGATCTCCTCGGTAGTAAAGAACATGAATCTGCTTACAAGATTAGGTGATGTAAGGCAGCTTTCGTCTGTTTTGGTCCTAGCCGATCTTGGTGCTGGATTACGTTTAAGCGCAGTGAAAGCTCTTAGAGATTGCAATAGAACGTCACATACCATGCCACGGACAGTGTTGGCCAAGAACGTGCATGTCATCGTTGAAGGGGTTAGCCCGAAAATGTCTGGTTACACTATGAATACAAAATGTAACTGATTTAAGGGTGAATTTCGGAACTCGACTGGAAACTTTTCTTTTAATTAGTTTTATATAGACACGTTTTGCGCGAACACAATAGGACTATTTTAAAGAAACAGCGGAAACGGTAATGTAACAGATACTTTTTTTTTAGCAGATACATTAGTCGCACAGCAAGTTAACGTTGTAAACAAACACGACTGCACATTCATTGACAACATTTGCAATAGTAAGAACAATATATATTTTTTAAAACCTGACTTGGATTAGCAAAAATAAACGCTACATTGGTTAACGGAGTCGTTCTAGAAATAAGCAAGATATTGCATTGTAGCAAGATGAGTTATGTTTGAGAATATTTGTCTCCGGAGGCACGAATCTGATGGTTCTGTCTCTATAGCTGATCACACATTTGAAAATAATGAGATTATATAATATTAAATATAGGGTTTAAACTACATAGCTCAGAAAATAATGAGGCAATCAAGAGGACTCCCTGACTACACTAGGAGTACTCGCTAACCTAAGAACACCAAGCTAGGTACAGTTTGTGATTTTACTATTGAGACTAGGAGGGTACCTGACTCACTATAACTACTAAGTAGACCTTTGAAACTAGCCACTCTGTTGTTTTGTTTATTTATTTGAGGTCCAATGCTAGTTAAACTGCCAACTGTGTTGTCCCAGACTGTGACTGAGTGATCAATATCAGGCTAGTAACAACAAACAACTAGACTGTTTAGACGGACAACTGACTCAGCAACTAGACTAGATAGACTAGCCAGCAGCTGTCTGCTCTGTTGTCCAAGACGATGACCGAGTGACCAGCAGAGAGGGGAGAAAGCTGACCGCCAAAGAAACTCAATAAGGATGTGTCAAAGTCCGTCTTGGTGCCAGATAATTCGATTCCCCAAGCCACAAAACGCCCCCTGGACACGCAGATTGTCTGAGGCTGCAGCTTGTAGCAAACTAAGGTAGTTTCTAGCTTGAAGTTGACACACACTCGAGGTCCTTGATATTCAGGAGTTGCGGGTTCCTAGTCCATGGTCAATAATATGTCTGGTACTACCCTGTGTGTCTTCTTGTTTTAAAGTTAAGATATATACACTAAGTAATGCTAAAAGAGCTGGTTTTTTTTTACACCTTCGTGGTATTATGTTGTTAATTGAACCACCGGGAGTGTCGGCCGTAAACATGAAGTGATTCTAACGTTGCCGGTAGATGTGAGGGCCAGATAACTCAAGGCAAATCTCTACCGTGACATTTTTCATTAGTTCATTCCCTTGTGTCAAATTAAGCAATGGAGAGATAAGAACAACGATATAATGTAGGAAGTTCGGTTACTTCCCCTGATTATAAAAATGACTCTGTACCCAAAACGGCCGTGAAAAACAAAAAACTTCCAATCACAGATTGTGTTTATATCCACCCAAAAACGTATTGACACAGCCTGATAAAAATTAGTATCCTGCCACTTCATAGCCTGCTTTCAACAGCTAACTGCACATAATATTATTTTAGTAAATATAGCGTACGAAATTCACATTTTGATTTCGCGAAGAGCCACTGCGTTTCTGCCGACAAGGTGCACAATGATGCGTTCGTCGTACAGAACTATATTTGCCCTCTAATGCCATCATTTACCAGGAAAATTACTTTACTCCAACAATTACATTGTGTTGTCATAAAAGTGAATTCTGAAAACAAAAAGGTTCCATGTGGATGTTTCGAAGCTGACTTTTCTTTTTAAGTTTAGTGCACACAACCTTACTCACACAAACACACCTAAAACCACCCACGGATCAATCAGGAAAGTGACCAAAATAACTCGGGATGATCAATAGTATTTGACAAGGAAAACCCTTTACATGTTGTTCCAGACGAAACTGACACGCCGACTGTACACGGTGGACATCACTTTCGCATCCCTAAACGTCAGACAAAATGACGTCAAAATGTAAAAGACCTCTGATCTGTGGACCGCGTCATTGATTTCTGAGATCCAAGGGACTCATCTTCCACTAAGTGATTTTTGTGTCCAGACTAATGTTCTTGGCGTAATGTTGCCACACTCTCTCCTTTCAGTAGCTATTAGTCTTAAACGAAAAGTGGAAAATCATTAACTACTTGAGGTTCATTGCATAATAACTTAAGACTATCTTAATTTTGTCTTCATAAAAGCCCGCAGAATTTTAAGACGTTTTGTCAGTCTTCAACGAAAAAGGGTTCGTGGAAAATCGTTTAAATCGGAACACGAATCACAAATTGAAACCTTCCTAAAAAGCACGCTAAAGTTTAAATCTTTCAACGTGCAGCAATGCAAATCACGTCACGGATAAAATGAAGGAAACGCCTTAAATCACTCACTACCTGTTAACCTATCAGTCATCTCGAATAGTTATCCAATACAGTGTAGAATTTGTGATTTATGAACACCCTTGCCAGATCTCAGGGCAAGGGCGATTTTTCAGATTGTATTTCCTTATTACATACCCAGTAACTCAATCCTCACCAAAGTTCATTAAGAAATATACAAGTTACTTTTATGGGTGTATATTTCAGGATACCAATCGTACCATGCTGCTATGACTGTGCTAGACCGATTACATATTGGGCTCGCGGTTTTTTTCTTGGTTTCATGGCTGCGATAAGATATTTTAAGTTTGTCATGTTTTTACCGACTGCTCTGATTAAATTGAAAAAAGAGAACGAATTTTTAATACATCCGATGCAAACAAGATTTTTGAATATTTGAATGTTTGAATATTTAGGATTTTTTTTAAAAAGATTTGAATAATTTTATAACATTTTAAGATAACAACTGTCTGGTTCTGATTTGGCTCAAATGAGTCCGCTGGACCTAAAAAAAAATACAATAACCATGTAATGTAATGTAATATAATGTAATGTAATAAAACACAGTGCAAAATTTGTGATGTATTAGTAATCTTTGACAGTTCAGAGGGCAAGGGAGATCATTCTTAAATCGTATGTTGCCGATATTACGTAAAATAAACTTTGTCTGAGTGGCAGGAAGGTAGAGGTGGGGTCGCGAGGGGAGAGGGGGGTGGGGCGGTGAGAGAGCGAGCGGAATATGTTCACACTGTATTTATACTACTCAAAATAATACAAGGGCCACTTGGACATATTGGTCTCTCTTTAAATCAGAAACACGAATTCAATTTATTAGTTCATCATATTTTATTGCAATCATTTCTGCATCAATAACAAAAAAGATTTTAGACATCAGTCGCTTAAAATTCGAGTAAATTCAATTTAACTGGACATACCCCTCATTTAAAAAATCAAAACTTTAGAAACCAAAAATCTATAGAGTCAGTATCGGGTGTGGTCACCGTTTGCATCAATGCAGTCTTGGCATCGTTGTCTCATGGACCGTATCAGGTTATGGAGGATGTTTCCTGGGACGGCCAACCACTCTTGCTGGAGAACTTGGGCCAGAACTTCAAGGTTAGCTCATCCTCAGAGCTGACAGGGTGATGAAATGGTCTTGTCTTGCAGTGGTAACGCGGGGGCGTCCGGACCTTCTTGGTTCTTGGACGCTTCCAGTGTTGTTAAAGCGCTCCCGCAGCCTTTGGACAACGGAGTGGGACACTCCCAGCCGCCTGCCAACTTCTCTCACTCCCACCCCTTCCTGAAGCCATGCCATAGCTCAGTCAATCGTCGCCTTGGGGGCATGGTTAGAAAAGCAGCAAAAGCGCTGCCATTTATACCCAGAAAAAAAGCGCCGATTGTTGAACTGAACTCAGAAAATGCAAGCCTTTCGCATGCAAATCACTTTTTTATGTTGAAAATTTTGCTTTATTAGCTAGACAACAGTAAATTAGGGTCATTTTTTTGTAAAAATTGGGTTTGTTTTTCAACTGAGTGCAGAAAGTTCAAAACTCACACATGTGATTACTTGTCAGAATAAGATTGTCTTGAATGTTACTGTACAGGATAAGTTTTGAAATAAGCAATATAAGCGATATTATTAATAGCAGCAAAAAATAATTAAACTAAATAAAATATGAGAGGTGGCCCTTCAATTATTTTGAGTAGTATATTTGTGATTATAAGAAGTTGTCCCCTCTAAATTATGTACACACCCTCCTCCACATATTTGCTATTACAACACCCTTTAAACTTTTTGTTAAAGAGAGAGATATTTTGATTCAATTCCTTTTAAAAAGATTTTTTAAAGTATGCAATGGTCAACACCTGTTTCAATTTTTACATGATGTTGGTTTGTTTTATCGCATATAAATTGTGTCGCCTTGTTTTGTGTTGTTGGTTGGATTTTATTGAAAAGACTGATTTTAGTGATTTCATATGATTGAAGAAATATAACGTACTTTTAATATATCACATTTAAAGAAGATTTTTCAAGAGGTTGCATGTGAGAGTTTGTTTGAATATTTAAGAGTAAGGCTTGCTTTTTTAAGATTTGAACTTTTAGGATAACGTTTCTCTGGTCCTGATTTGGCTCGGAAGAGTCCGCTGGACCTAAAGCAATAACCATGTAATGTAATGTAATGTAACTTTTTGTCAATACTGTAGGCACATTTTCTACTACCTTTGCTTTTCCTTTGGTATTGGTCTGTAGTAACTAAAACGGTACGTCCCGACTACGTAAACATATTTGCATTCGGTCCTCATGACGCTTTGGCTTGGAAGGGATTGTTGGATCTCTGTGTACTGATCACTGACTAGACATTAGGACTAGGGCCAGTGTAGTATAGACTGTAGGAGGAAGGAAAGGCGATATAGGCTTACTATTTAAGGACGAAAAAGGCAAAATAAAATAAAATAAAATAAAAATACCGAAGACCAGAAAGAGTGGCAAGATTGAAGAAATGGACAAAACTAGAAATGGACAAAATTAAGTTCTGAGGTAAAAATGACTTAAAGTTTATGTAGTTAATGTTGTGTTTACCTTTATGTATTTATTATATGTACAGTTATGTCTTGCGACTTTTTAAAAATTGATATGGATCACTTTGTAAATGTACTGATGTAATACATAACTTTCACTGTTTGGGAATAAAGAATTATTAACTTGACTTGACTTTTATAGTTTTGTTTCGGCAGGCGGGGCCTTGTAGATATGAAAATTGTATTGTCTCCCCATACACAATCTACACAATGCAAACTTACAACTTCGCTGATAAAGGTCCACAAGAAAAGTATTATTCCGTTAACATGGTAAAGGGAACATTTAACTCAAGGAGACATAAGAGGCACTAGATAGTAAAATCAAATTTTACAATACCGACTTTGCTATCCGTTTAAAAAAATACTTTGTCGGATCTCTCTCTCTCTCTCTCTCTCTCTCTCTCTCTCTCTCTCTCTCTCTCTCTCGATCAGGAACACACATCAAGGGAGTGCAGCTTTGCTAGCGGCAGAACGTCACAAAACAAAACAGATTTTGTACAATATGTACCCCAAATACGAGTACACCGCTGATGAAAGAACCACATTACATTACAAATAAGCGTGGTCACGCACAATGATTAAGGATGGCGGAATGATGGTTTGCACCCTCTTACTACAGACCACAACAGACGACATAGGACAGAGGCGTTGCTCTCTCAGTTAGGAAAGACAGTCTTTGCAAGAAATTCCTTTACTACACATGCGGATAGGGTGATCCATACGTTCGTTTTTGGAGAACATGGGTTATATCCATTACATAAACTATTTTGTTTAAGCATGTTGGGTTCGGTGGTCAGTAAATAGAGCACGGGTGTCGGATGAAGGCACAGTCAGCATAGGGGGTAGAGCAATCTCCAATCTTCGTTTTGCGGATAACATTGATGGATTGGCTGGAGAGGAACAAGAACTTGAACAGCTGGTACAGAGGCTTGACACCACCTCCAGAGCTTATGGAATGGAAATAAGTGCAGAGAAGATCAAAATGATGACCAACAACACCAATGGCATCAACACGGACATCAAAGTCCAAGGCCAATCCCTCAACACAGTGCATAGCTTCAAATATTTAGGAGCCATTGTATCAGACATTGGGTCCCGAAAGGAAGTCCGCTCCAGGATCGCACAAACAACTGAAGCCCAGTTGGAAAGACAAGACCATCAGTCTACATTCCAAAGTAAGACTACTGCACTCCCTTGTCATCTCCATCTTCCTATATGCTTGCGAAGCATGGACCCTCACAGCAGATCTCCAACGAAGAATACAAAGCATGGGGATGAGGTGCTACAGAAGACTTCTGGGCATTTCCTATACCCAATACATCACCAACGACGAAATCCGACAGACCATCACACAAGCCATTGGACAACACAATGACCTGCTCACAGTGGTGAAGAAACGGAAACTCCGATGGTATGGCCACGTCACCAGAGACCATTCTGCAAGGCACAGTGCAAGGAGGTAGAGGAAGAGGGAGACCGAAAAAGAGGTGGGAGGACAACATTCGAGAATGGACTGGTTTGACACTGAGCGAAGCCATCAGGGCTGCTGAGGACAGAGAAAGATGGAGTATGCTGGTTAAACGATCATCTGTGGTGCCCCTACGATCTCCGGGCTACGGGACAGGATAGGATAGGATAGGTGTCGGATAGCGCAGTGATTGGAGCACTCGCTACTGTGTCGCAAGTTAAGCAATGCCCAATGCGGTTAGCACTTGGATGGGTGACCGCAAAACGTGAAGCGACAAATAACAACGCCCCCCAGTTGACTCAACTGTGACTAAGTACCTACTCTCTTTAGGGTGGGGAAGGCAAAGCAGTGAGGGAGAGAGATGGGCATCACCCTCATTACGCTGGCCCAAGATAAGTGGGATCTCCAACATCACGCTCCCCTACGGCCACAAGGCTATGGGACCACCTTTACCTTTACTGTTTGATCATGTTAGCGCACAATAATAAAAACAATCCAAAAAAAATCCTTTTGTTGTTGTTTTCTTCAATATAAATGCATTACACGGATAAAAGTAAAAATACACTAAAATCGTGTAAACAACTTTATTTTGTTTTGAAGCTTGTTTGAGTGTGTATGTGAGTGCGCGCGCACGCGTGTTTGCATAGCAGCTTGAAAATTGTGCATTGCGAACACAAGTGCAAGACTATTGATTAAATAACAAACACATTAAACACCTCTGTCTCTTTTTTTCTCTCTTTTGTTCTCTCTCTCTCTCTCTCTCTCTCTCTCTCTCTCTCTCTCTCTCTCTCACTTGTAGACTTAGGGCATGGGGCTGGGGGAACAGCGGTAATCGATTGTACCAGACTGTGATATCGGTGGTGCGGGGCTTGCTTTTGTGGGCAAGTGATTTGTCTCTTTGCAGAACAGTTAATTACCCTTCATCTGGTCAGGACTGAGGGAGGGTGGTGCTGGAGGAGTGGTGGGTACGGTAATGTCAAGGGAGGGAGGAAAGTGGGTGCGCACTGCACTGGGGTAGACTAGGAGTGTGACACTGCGTAGCTGAATCTAGCCGAGGCCGACGCTCGCCCCTTCACTGGTTGTATTCTGTGCGAGTCTCAGCTTTACGGTGTGTGAGGGAGTGGAAGACTATATTTGAGTTTCGGGGACGGGGACTGTGGTCTTCAGGGATGAAGAAGGGAGATAGCATTGGGGGTTAGGAGGCAAAGGGAGATAGCATTGGGGGGGGGGGTGAGGAGGCGAAGAGAGGTCAGATATATTGTGATACTAAGGTGTGATATATACAGATATATTCGGGTTAGGGGGTTATTAAGGCGGGGACCGAAAAGTGGGGGAAGCCGTGAGGGCTGGGGAAAAAGGTTGCAAGGACATGACCAACTCGGGGTTGCTATGGACCGATTAGAACTGCACTGTCAACCCTCAGCTGTTGCTTAGTGATAGTGCAATCTCTACTTTTGATGTGCATTCGTTTGCAAATAGCAGAAATGTGGATGCCATTACGAATAAAAAGGATCGTATCATGTATCAGCTAATACTAAATCATTTGAGAAGCCACATAACTGATTTGGCACACCAAAGTTTTGTTTTCCCAAAAAGTTATTTATAATCGTTCTTGGTTAAAAAAAAAAAAAGAAAGAAAGAAAGAAAGAAAAGGTAATTACTTTATGTTGTATTGCCTAATGTTACTAATTCTGACAGTTTCTTCTCTTGAGTAATGCAAAGAATATCATTATAATTTCATTTTGCCATTATTGCACACACAAAAAGACACAGCAATTAGTAATTCTTTTAGCAATGTAGAAGAAATTACACCGCTTTTTATGTCACAATAAGGTGATTTTATATCTCTCAAAACAGGTGTTTGTATGTGTTTGCTTTTTGGCATTTTCTCGAAATAAAGTAATTCGGCAGAAGTGAGCGGCAGAATAACAAAAATAAAAAAAGGAAATTGAATCATGAACAAGAGGCATAAAAGACACAACATTAGTTACTTTAACAGATGATAAAATGTGTTTAACTCACTAAAAGAAATTGTTTGGTGGGACGGGAGTATGTATAACGTTGTGGATGTGTTTGTACATCCTCCTCTGCATGGCCATACATAAGTATGGCCACAAACAAACCATGAGTTGCGGTGAGCAGGCTTAGCTAAAAGGAAGGTATAGCACATAATTGGTAGATCTAGGTTTTCTCATTTTTTTATGATAAAATTAAAACGTGATTCATGAAGAAGTCTCAGGCTATTAGTGAGAGGCAGATAAGTATTCTGGATTCTGTGAAGCGTAAAACGGAATTTTAGACGGTCTAGAACTGGCGCCAGATGAGAAAGTATACGTGCTTGAAAAAAGATGTGTAACCGTATATTTTTACCTTACAGTTACTCTGAATGTCACTGGGAAGGCCAGGGCAGAGTATTTTGGACATCTAATGCTGGCGTCAGACTATGCGGTTCAGAAGATGTCCCACAGTACTTTCTTACCTTAAGAGATGCTCGGAATTTGCTGAGCAGGCCAGAGCAGGCTATTTCCTAATGGAGACAGCAATTTCCCTTCCACGCTGCGGTTGGCCAGACCCATGTATTCAAAGTAATGCAGAAGGGGTGAAAGGTTGAAACGAGGGAGAAGAAGAAGGATAAGAAAAAGAAGAAAGAAAGAAAGACAGCAAGAAAGAAAAAAAAACGAACAGAGGAAGATAGATAGAAAGTGTGAAGTTAAGAATGGTATAAAGGCGAGAAGATGGATGTGTTATGGGCGGTGACAGCGAATGGAAACACACAGTTTGTTTATTTCTTTCTTTCTTATGATATCGATGGAAAAGACATTACCAAACAGATAAACAAACAAACAAATCAAAGGTTCAGTAAATAGGTACACATCAACTGAATTAGCCAGACATTTATTTATAATGCAAAGGAGAGATGAGGAGAGGGAAATGAAGAAAAATAAAGAGGGGAGGTTTATTTTATAGAAAGGGGGGAATGGGTGAGATAAGTTAAGAAAAATAAATTGCATAAAAATAGGTAGATAAATGAGCGAAGGAACTTTGCGGTTGGCCAGGCCCATATATATTCAAAGTAATGCAAGAGGTGATAGAATGGGAAAGAAAAAGAAGGTAAAAGGTGAAAGTTATTATAAAAAGCGATAGGGGATAGCGTGAAGACTATGATGAAATAGACATGTCTGAAGAGAAGGCGGCGGAAGAAAGAAAACAAAGAGGAAAAAAAAGATACAGGATTTTTTTTGTCAAATAGGGGGAATTGATTTTTTTTAAAAAACAAGGAAAGGAGAGAAGGATTAGCCTGAATGCATAAAAGTACGGGTCGTATGCTTCTGAGTCGTAGATCTAGTTCGACATGCAGGCAATCAAAAGAATGGATTGTGCGTCAAAGTTCTCATATATAAATATTTCAACCGTTGAATTTTACCTCATTGATAAGAAATATAATAATAATTATTGTTTCAAAAGTCTTCAAATTATTAAAGCTTTTGATTTTTTGTAAAAACCAATATTGTTTTTAAAACTCGCCATATTATCAAAACTATATTAAAACAATAGACCATGCGCGGAATACGAGGGGAAACAACTTTGGCCGGCTTACCGTCAAGTTGCGCTCAGAGTTGTCTAACGTCAGGCAGACATTCTTTGCAAACGAACAAAGTTGTCTATAATTTCTGCTCTATCCTCCATCAAACCTTCCGGATCAACCGAAAAGTTGATTTCAGTTGTAATCCTGGCTAGCGCCTTTAGTTGCTTCTTGCACTGCCCTGCAACCACCACCACCGTTTCCCGAAGAAAAGCTTGCTGCTCGGGGTTGATTTCATAGTGTTCTGAGACGAGATGCCCGGCAGGATAACTCCAGGTAACTAAAAACAAAACAAAAAGACAAGTTGCCTCTTATTTCCGAATACGACCTATTAAGCATTGCTCATCAGTATAACAATATCACATACTTTACGGGTTAAAACCCTCTCTCGCGAACTGGGATTATCTATACACAGGTACCTTTGAAAGTACTTTTTAGTGTAAGACAATGTCAGTATGGCATGCAGCAACTCGGGGATACACAAGTAGGTTAAACGCCACAAATGAATATTATTACTACATCTTTGCCGATGGTTAAAGGAAATAGTGATGTTCTTTTGTCTATCTATCTATCTATCTATCTATCTATCTATCTATCTATCTATCTATCTATCTATCTATCTATCTATCTATCTATCTATCTATCTATCTATCTATCTATCTATCTACTATCTATCTATCTATCTATCTATCTATCTATCTATCTATCTATCTATCTATTTGTCTATCGTCTGTCTATTTATTTATCTATCTGTCTGTCTGTCTCTGTCTGTCTATTTATCTATCCATATTATGATGCAGTCTCATGTGAGAATACTAAAGATCTACAGCTACATTAATTTCTTTGGAGCCAGAAGATCACTAAACATAGTGGATTTATAATTATATCGAGGTACCCCAGTCTAAGCATTATGGTCGTGGATCGACGTGGGTCGCTGCGTACCGGACTCGCACTGATCATGCTTTAGCGAAATTACTATTTGAGATGCGTAGTATTATTATTACTAATACGAAGTTCATACAGGCTTTTGCCCCTGTTCTGGAAGTCGTCATTCATTGGAACCATATCCGAGAGCTCTTGAAAAGGCTTCAGGGCCCAGTTAGGACCAGTCAAGGGCTTCGGATTCTGATGGAAAACTGTCGGGCTCTGTGATTTATTGGTGCTGTTGCGTAACATCTTGGCCTGTATAATTAGGTCTACCCTGCCTCTGAAAAAATCTAGCAAAGAAAGGGAGCGCTTTCTAGCAAATTTGTTCTCCTCATCGAGGACAGTGGTTAGGGTGGCAAAATGGGGAAAGCGTTTGTATTAGAAGGCAGCGATTGGGTAGTGCGAAGTTCTCCAAAATAGATGATGGAGACCGATGGCATAATGTTTGTTTTTGACGGATATTTCAGCGAAATACAAAATAATTTAGCGACAAAAATGTGATGTACCAAAGAAATACACATGTGTAAAAGTGTCGACGCTCCATATTTCTGGTGAAGGTGACAATGTAACCTTATTTATGAAAAGTTATATCGTCGTACAAAATGGTAAATACATTATAGTGCAAGCAATTTTTGTAATCGCAAAGTCCATAACATTTGCTATTATAGGAAAAGCGATCCTTTTTGTAGTCTTAGGAGTTCCCAGTATCTGCTGACGTGGACCTCAGCTTGGAGAAGGTGAAGGGAAAGTCTAAATATGGGATCTGGCATTATTTGCATGTTTATTAAGGTCTGTACAATATTCAAAGGTCGGGTTATGACCTATCGATCTTAGTTCTGCACCCAAATTTAAAGTTGTGAAACTTTGTCTTTTAAAAAGAAAGAAAGATTGGCATATTTTTAATACATGCACTTCAGGTTATTTTGTAGTGTCCCCTCCCCTCTCCCTCCCCCCTGATGATTGAAACCAATTTGCCTTTATGTTGGTTAACTGCGTACATATGTATCTGCTTCAATAGATGATATTTGTTATATCATTTTAGTTAGTTATGGATTTTAATGCATTGTGGACGGTTATTTCTCGCCAGTGACATAAAGTGTTTTTCGTCGAAAGTGTTTTGAACGCAAGAGAAAAATTTCACATTATCCGAAGTTACATTCACTAATATTAATAGTATTAGCACGATCATTGAAAGCTTTGTGCAACTGACTATTTATGAGGCTTTTAAAAAATTTTCTTTCGAAAAAAATCGATGCTGGAAAATTTTCAATAAATCCTCAGGGGTGAAATAGTCTTAGTTGCATTAATTAATTAATATTCTTAGTGATCGTTTTGCGCAACAGGTTGTAAATATTAAATTCCTACGCCTTTAACAAGATGCTTTCGATGAAATCGAATCCACCCGCAAAGAAGAAACTGTTTTGGCTCGCCTTCATATTGGACATACTTATGTCACCCATAGTTTCCTTTTAAAAGGAGAAGAACCACCGTGGTGCTTTGCGTGTGACAAATCCTTTTCCGCTCGCCATTTTTTTTGTCTCAATGTGCTGATCTTGTTGATGAAAGAGAAAGATGTTTTGGTTCAATACCTTTTAATGATATTTTTAAAGTATGCAATAGTCAACACCTGTTTCAGTTTTTACTTGATGTTGGTTTGTTTTATCGCATTTAAGTTTTTATCATCTTGTATTGTATTCTTGGTTGGATTTTATTAGTTAGACTGATTTTATTTACATCTTTTATCATATATAAATGTTAACATTTTAATCTGATTTTACTTAATTTTGTGTGGTCCTGATTCGGCTCTTGGCAGTTCGCTGGACCCTATAAGCACTGAATATCTATCGATCTAATTGGAAGTATTATCCACCCCAAATCTCAAGGGTGAAATATTTCAGTACCATTCTTAGTTGCATAATATATAACATAGCCTATAAGTTTAAACACAATTGCAAATGATTTTGTGCAACATACTGTAGCGCCACGCTTTTAAAATCGACACTGGATTTTGTTCCATGCAGAAATTACTGGTTGTCTCAAATATATCAAAGAGCAAATACAAAAGACATCAGTCCTCCCATTGCCGTAGAAATGTATGGCCTCTGATCACGTAGTAGACCTCGGAGAAGTCCTGTCCTGTCTTTGAGGTGTAGGCAGGCAGAAAATACAAGTCTTTGAACATGGGAACCCAGGACAGTGACGGATTACAAAGGCTGCATTAACGGAATCGTCACCCATGTATTTGTCAATATTACTGTAACCGTTGAGCGCAATACAATAGCCTATAATAACAAAAAAAGCCTTCACATCATTCGGTTCTGCGTTCGATCTCTACCGGCTTACTGACACCTTTCCATCACACGATTGTGTTTGTCACGTCGAGCATGCTAAACTAGCATGGATATTTGCGGCATGACTTCTCGCATTATCATTACGTTCGATCACCTATATGGGGTGCAACTGTTGGGAGTGTGTGTGGGGATGGTGAAGGGAGGAGGGGAGATGGATGGAAGAAGGGGGCCGCAATCACCTACATTCGTCAAACCTTTTGAGAGACGTGTGGGACCGCAGCGTGCTGATCGCTTTCGTTGACAGCGAAGGACAGCTGGTAATTATCTGTGGAACAGAATATCACAATCAAACGAAGCAGTGACACGCGTCTAAGCACGCAAAGAGAAAACGCAGTTCTACACAGTGGCAGAAACCTGAATCCCCTAATGTACACACTCAACGCTTTGAGACTATAGTGATGCTATCCGCAGACAAATACAGAGAGAATCATTGCATCATGTAAACTCTATTAAAACTCTAAAAAAGCACAAAACGGAACATCATTACAGCTAGCCTCTATGTACACACTTTTAACCGAAACAATGGGCAAGCATAACTGTTTATCATAGAGAATAAGGGGAACGTGATACGCTTCGGTACGCATAATTCACGAGGTCATTTGTCGACCCAGCTCTTATTATTTACATTTCTGCTGTCGCTGTTGGCCTAATAAATCGGAGGTATCGAACTTCAAAAAAAAACACTCAGCCATCATTATGATGATGTTGAGAGCATCTGTGTAAAGCTTTGATGGACTCGTCAATAATGTTTGGAGTTACAATTAACAGTGATTGCATAAAAATTTATTTTCTATTATTTTTTTAAAGTTATACAATGGTTGACATATTTACAGTGAGAATTGGTCCAAACATTTACAACGTGTAGAAAGGGCAATAGGGTTGGTGTAGATTTGGTTTTCTCTACGCAAATCTCTCCTCATTTCATACCTCTTCTTCCTTGTTTTTTCCCATCATCATCATCATCATCATCATCATCATCATCATCATCATCATCATCATCATCATCATCATCATCATCATCATCTTCATCATCATCATCATCTGCATTATCATCATCATCATCATCATCATCATTATCTTTATCATCATCATCATCATCATCTGCATCTGCATCATCATCATCATCATCTGCATCATCGTCATCGTCGTTATCATCGCTGTCTTCATCATCATCATCATAATCATCATCATCATCATCATCGCCGTCTTCCTTATTATTGTCATCCTCATCATCATCCCCCTTATCCACATCCCACTTCTCATCCTCTTCATCAGTCTTTATCCTCTTCTTCCTCCCCCAACAGCATCATCTTGATCATCGCCTCTAACAGTACCACGGTGATCAAAGTCAACGATTTTATAAAATGATGAATTTAGAGTGCCAACATTCATTCAGCGTAGGAATATTCCGGGTTATTCACTCAACATGTTTGTTTTGCCAAGGCGGTCAACGACTACATTCTGCATACATTCTGTACAAGACTCACCTTATGATTTGGGTTCAAACTGAGTTCACATCTATGCATCACTAGTGATAACAGGCTGATCGCACTAGTCTTCCTTCGCCGGTCTTAAGGAACTAATTTTATTTGAAGTTTATTTTGTGCGATTAAAAAAAAAAACACGTTTTAATCGACATCAGAGCAATATACCTGCATCTCTCTCTCTCTCTCTCTGTCTCTCTCTCTCTCTCTCTCTCTCTCTCTCTCTCTCTCTCTCTCTCTCTCACACACACACACACACACACACACACACTCTCTCTCTCTCTCTCTCGTTCTCTGTTTTAATATATCTTAAGCTCTCTCAATTCTTCTTTTTATATCTATAGGTAGTAGAAGTGTTCTTCCCCAAATGTGCTGTTTTGATATAGCTCACCTACCAGTTCAAATATCTACTTATGGCAGTCGCCCCTAAGTATGTCTAATATCACCTGAATGTGTGAATATACAATTAATGAAAGATTGATTGATTCGCCACTAAGTCACACCAGACATTCTTTCTTCCTCTCTCCCCGTCTTCTTTCTAGTTTCTGACTTAAATGTATCATGTACTATCTGGATAGAAGACACTTTTCTTTACACACACAAACAATAGGATTTGTCCTTGTCAGCTCAAAGCCCCCGTTGGGGTGCCGGGGGTTTCAGTATAAATAGTATCCCCACTTTCTGGAAATCTAGTGCTGTAAATTCCCACTGTCGCTGTCTTTCTCATTTGCTCTTTCTCATTCCTGCTCTGTTCTATCAATCTGCTATACTATCGTCTTCTTCGCTAGACCAGTCTCCTACCTTTTTTCTTGAAAACTCTTCCGGGACAAGACTCCTTGTTTGTGTATGAGGTCTGTTGGATCAGCTTGGGAATATTGGACGCTTTCTGCCATGTGGTCACTAGGGCTTCCTATGATGTTATTATTTAGCAATGTATGCATTTTATATGTATGTGTTTTGTTGATAATTTATAATGATGTTTGTATTCTATTTTGTTTTTGTAAACGGGGGTTCGATAAGTTGGGGTAAAGCCTCAGCCGTCCCCTGCGTGGGATGTCTTTATTGTAAAGTGACTGGCTGCTGGAGGGCATTCAGTTTTCCCACTAGGGTTGTTTCGGCAGATCTTTTATGCGGATTGGGGGTTGTCCGGTCCTGATTTGGCTCGGAAGAGTCCGCTGGACCTAAAACAACAATTATGTAATGTAATGTAATGTCAGCTCAAAGAGCTAACTACCCAAGACGTTGAATACGGAGCTCCACTGTCTGTTACCATTCCATGAAACATACATTTCTTTTTACTTTCGTGTTTCCTGTATTTGTTTAAAGCTGGACTCAAACTCAACAGCTTTAGAAATAATTAAAGTATGTTTTGTTCTCTTAGTGTTATATTTGCTATTAGATGTGTGTCAGATTTAAAAAAAAAATGAAATCTTATTAAATGTTTGTGTGTGAGATTTATGACGTGTAGGTATGATGATGTTTGTGTTGTGGATGTAACTGTGTGTGTATGTGTGGGTGTTGTGTGCGTGCGTGTGTGTGAGTATATGTGGTGTGTGTGTGCGTGTGTGTGTGTTTGTGTGTGCGCGCTTACCAGCATCGGGGCAATTTCTATATTAAATGTATGTTCTCAATTAATTCAGTATTCTGTATTCTTGAACTTGTTCTTTTAGTTTTCGCTTCGCTGTTATTTTCTTCAAACTAGCTGACTGAATTCTGGTGGCCTTACTCCAGCAGTATGAGCAATACGGTTCAAATAAAATACACTGGACTAGTACACTTGTGATTTCCCAACGGAGTTGTATCCTCCAGTGCTGTGCTGCAGCTAGTGTTTGTAGGAACTTCAACATCTGTATAATTCTACGGCGAACCTTCTCTCAGCCTCCAGAGAAACACAGCCTACATCTCTGCATAAAAGAAGTAGAGCGTGTAACTGAAAAAGCTTGAAGAACTTTTTTTTTCCTAGTCAAAAGTAATTAAGCAGCTTCCGGCATCTTTAATCAAAACATTGAGGAAAAAAAGAAAGAGATTACTCTTATATAGCGCACTTACAAGCTCAGAGAGCTTGTAAGTGCGCTTGCCACTACTACCAAGCAATTACAAAATAGTTTGTTCAATTCAGGATTCGAACCCACGTCGCCCGAGATCCACATATACAGGTCGTGCGCTCTGACGACTGAGCTATGAGGACATAACATGGAATCGGTCCATGGTTTTAATAATAATGCAGCGTTGTTTATTTGGTGTTGTTTTTTTTTTGGAGAATAAACGTTCTTAGCCCTATCATTCAGAAATTATGCTTACATTGATTTTGAAAAAACGAAGAGTGCAAAGCATGCAGATGAGGTGCTACAGAAGACTTCTGGGCATTTTCTATACCCAGCACATTACCAACGACGAAGTCCGACAGACCATCCCACAGGCCTGCTCACAGTGGTGAAGAAACGGAAACTCCGATAGTACGGCCACGTCACCAGATCATCAGGCACTGCAAGGCACGATGCATGGAGGTAGAAGAAGAGGAAGACAGAAAAAGAGGTGGGAGGACAACATTCGAGAATGGACTGGTTTGACACATGAGAGTTGCTGAGGACAGGGAAAGATGGAATGCGCTGGTTAAACGATCATCTGTGGTGCCCCTACGACCTCCAAGTAACGGGATAGGATAGGATAGGATAGGTTTTTAAAAAAATATTTATTTATACAGCCTATCTATTTACAACAAATATTTTCTTTAACACCTAACCATTGCGATTAAAGAAGTTGTTTTTAATCATCATCATTAATTAAATTAGATATAATTTTAATGTCATATCAAGATATAAATATTACGACTCTGATGTTAAAAAGAAAACATTCCAAATTCCAAAGGACTATAGACTATGCAGATGTTTGTATATAAAAAAACATTTCGTTTACTGCTTGCCAACACCTTTGATTGCTACATGTGCGGTTGTGTTACTTTTCACTATAATTACGATATAAAAAATGAAGTTGAAAATAATAATAATAGATCTGGTGCACATGAGGACTGTTATCAGGAAGAGTCATGAGTTTGGATTATATCATAAAACATCTCCTTCGTGTTCATATCCAAATTCCATAAGGGATAAAAGGCCACAGTTATTGTTCTGTATTCGGGTGCAGCTTATTTATTATCGATCTGTTATCACAGGACAAGCACAAAATCCCTTAAGTCGAAAAGGACAAACACACAAATAATCCCTTAAGACCAAAACCAGTCCATCGCAGTTTTGCCACTCACACGCACACACACCCACACACCCACACCCACACACACCCACACACATACACACCTACGTCAAAAAAGCATGATGTATAGTAGTTGAATAGGAGGTTGACATTTTTATGGAGAATAATTTTATGGTCCATTTTGGCAGTGGATGATCGTGTTTCAGTTTTTTCAGTGCACCGGCGCTTTGATATTATGAATGAGTGTTACGAATGTTCCAGAAATGTGACCCACTATCTTTGGAGAAAGAGTTTAATTTGTTACGTTTTAGCAGGAGGTTTTCCAATGTATGAAAGAAACTTAAAATAAATATCTTGCGCTTTTTTTCTGTTTTTCTTCTTCTTTGCCAGAAAACTTCTTCTGGGACAGAGATAAATGATATATGGGGGAAAGGGAGAAGGTACTAGGGCACTAAGAGGATAAGAAGGCCTGCAGGGGCAGGGTTGGGAAAAGAGAGTCAGGGCGAGATTTTTTTATTTTATTTTTTTTAAAGCGGAATCAGTGCTTTCTCCGGCTCAGTAGCATTCAATACTGCGGACGTGGTCGTCATCTTTCGCTGGTCCATTAGCCTTATCCCTTAGCGAGACGACCAGGGGACTGTTAAGCTCTCCGGATTCTTGCGGAGTTATGGAGCCACTGACCTATCCAGCTCATCCCAGGCTGCTGCTGCTCCTGGATTAATTCAGATTATCCGAGCATACTCGAAAATCTCAGTAAGCTGTCAGTACTCGATGGCCAGTCAACTCGTGTAGTGTCCTATACTCTGAATGCAATGTTTTGTATACCAGTGGACGCTGACTATCGAACGTTTCTGTGTGCCTGTATTGACATTTAACAATCAAACTCTGTAACCCATATAGTCTGAGTGTGTGTGAGTTTGTTTTTGTATTTTTGTTAAATTGCAATGGGAAGCAATCTCAGTCTTTTATAATAAGCAGTGGGATGATGATGATGATGTTGATGATGATGATGATGATGATGATGATGATGATGATGATGATGATGATGATGATGATGGCGACGAAAGCAGACAGGAGGACAAAGAAGGGAATTAAGATGATGAGGTCTTCTTTCCAGGTGGACTCATACACTCTGATGATAAAAACTGAAGATGATGCCTGATGTATAGGACAAACCCAGGTGGTACATGGCCTCAGAAACTGTAATGTAAACGACGATAACTACTTTATGGGGCATAGTCTACATAGCTGACTGAATTATGGATGATAGCCTTATCTCAAAATTCTGTGGCATTGCTGGATAAGATGTTGTCATAAATACTTCACATAAAGAAAACGCCATAAATAGAATACAAAATAATCACGTCCGAGGCCATTTTATTTTATTGTATTCCAAGATTTTACCTCATGCCAAGTTGTTGAAGGTGGTTATAATTATTTGTCATGACAAATTCGTAGGCTATGGCTTTTCTTATAAATGCTGCGGCTCTGCATGGAGTACTGTGTTAACTTAGATATTTTGTTTTAGTTTTTTTGTTTGTTTGTAAGATGCCAGTCTTATCTTCATATCAGTCTGACGACCATAGTATTTAATGTTTAAGCACGATTATCCTTTTTCGTGATTCCTTAATCGTGACTTCAGTTTAGTACAAAATGAAAGATCTAGAATACATGAACAAAAATTATAGTCCGATAGAATAGTAATTAACAGTAGAATATACATTCACCTCATATTACCGGACAAAACTAGACACCACTTTAAGGACTGATTTTCTCTCGCCCCGCCTTTGGCCCCCCATTTTATACTAGTCTACCCTCCGTTTACAGACTCGAGCTATTCTACCATATTAACCATGATTTTCATAACGGAACTCTACATACTTTATGCTTCCTTGCGGGTAGTATTGTAATACTGTCGTCTTCTTTGATGATTTTGCATTCAGACATCGGCAGTCCAACCTTCATTACGGGACTACAACTACTCTCTATTGTATTCCGGTTGTAATGTAGTACCATTGTAGCACCATCACTCTTGCTGCGGCTTATTAACCAGCTCTGTATTTCTGAAGACGACAGCAGAGGACGGAAATGGTATTACGTGACACTGAAAAGATTACTACAGAACGGGTTGTTTAAAGAACGCCTTCCGTTTCATATTATTATT
>CM072512.1:101296963-101329463 GCA_036898135.1 Oncomelania hupensis | reverse complement strand
TCAGTGCGTACGAGCCTAATTCCAAATAAATAATATAATATAACGGCGGCATTCGGGTCGATGCTGAAAGCATAGTGCATGCTCGGTAAACATATTCCATAAAAATGCATGTTGCTATGCTGTTTAGTAATTTGTGTATTCACCCAAACGTGAACTTTGAGAATCGTTTTATTGGAAGTTTTTTGTTTGTTTTTTTTTATTTTTTATTTATGTTTTATTTTGGAGGGGAGGGGATATTTTGTTAATTTTTGTAATTTTATTTTAGTTTTCTGAATTTGTTTGTTTGAATTTTGGTCAGATGGTCGAAGACCTGAAATTGCTTTGTTATGATCATAAAAAATGGGAAGCCAAGACAAGAAGAAGAAGAAGAAGAAGAAGAAGAAGAAGAAGAAGAAGAAGAAGAAGAAGAAGAAGAAGTGTACTTTATTATCGTAGACACACACACATTGCATGTTGCTTCGGGAAAATCAAGGACTAGAACAGATAAAATTAAACACTGCAAAGGAAACCAATAAAGAACGAGAGAGAGAGAGAGAGAGAGAGAGACAGAGAGACAGACAGAGAGACAGACAGACAGAGACAGAGAGAGAACCGTGAGTGGATGCACATATATGGTTGAATTAGATGTGGAGAAGGAAAATGATGAGAGAGGGAAGAAGGAGTGATGAAGAAAAAATATGTTTTGTATCAATGGATTAATACACCAAGGTCGAATTTTGGGAGGTTTGTGAATCTGCACCGGATATCGTCTGTTCTCTCCAACTTTTCAAGACTTTGTAAGGGGGGCAGGGTGGGGGGCTGGAGGAGAGAAAGAGAGAGAGAGAGAGAGAGAGAGAGAGAGAGAGAGAGAGAGAGAGAGAGAGAGAGAGAGAGAGAGAGAGAGAGAGAGAGAGAGAGAGAGAGAGAGAAGATGAAGAAGAAACCTGCTTCAAACAGCATGACTTCTTGTCCTGGACGCCGAACAATATCAGAATCCTCTTCGGAAAGGAGTCAGAGCGTCTGGTCTATTTACCCAAAACTCCAAAGCCATTCGCCCATTGCGCACTTTTTTTTTGACGCCTCCTGCCGCAAATCGTTTCTGACCTCTTTGATTCATTCATTCCACACATAGACAGTTAGGCTACCAGCTTTTGCCCTGATATCACATAAAACCGTGGCAGATTTTTTTTCGTTCACCTTTTTTTTTAAAATGGCGAATAAAAGTGTTTGCTACTAGTTAGAGAAGAAGATGATAGACATTGTGGGTTAACAGGAACAAAATAATATTGAAACGAGAGTAAATAGTTATATATGCATTAAAAGCTGTGAACTGGATTAGACACAAACGCGTTTTAAGATGAGCTATAAAGTGTTGAGTTGGCCATTTGCAGTTACACAATATATGCAGTCTACATCTAAAGGAACAATTGTAAAAGACGGGCGTAAGGATTTTCTCACTCATTCATTCTAATCAAGGTCAGAAACCTGAAAGCTGATAAGCGTAATTATGTTCGAAGATAACAAAGAGCCTCTTCCCGTGCGCGTGCCTATACTTGAAAGGCGGCTAGACCTGCCTGAGTTAATAAAGGGAAGTTTGTATTGTTGTTTAGTTTGTGTTTTTTTAATAACTGATGTATAATCCGACTTGGTTTTATCGTGGAAATATCCCTTGATTTAATCTTTAAAAAAATTACAACGCACATTTTCAGTGGATTACTTGTTGTTCAGAGGCTGTAACATGTCCACACAGCAGATGGTTTGATGGGCCACTGCACTGAGCATGCAATAGCAACTTAATGGTTGCGATATATAATCAATAATTAATTCCATCGTATGCTGTCATACTTTCTTACTTTGGCCTCTAAACAGAGCATTAATGAAAAGGAAACTAGCAGGTTTACCTGACACTGGATAACAATTTAGGTATGGAGAGAGAGTCTGTGTAAGAGAGATAAATCAATGGGAACCTTAACCATCACCAAGCCACCAGAAAGAGAGAGAGGGAGAGAGAGAGAAAGAGAGAGAGAGAGAGAGAGAGAGAGAGAAGGAGAGAGAGAGAGAGAGAGAGAGAGAGAGAGAGAGAGAGAGAGAGAGAGAGAGACGTGTATGTCAAAATAATGAGCATTGGCAAATCATAAATGAACTTGTTCCGACAACGTGATCATGTACTCAATAATGTCACTAAGATGTTAATATCTGTTTCATGGCTTATTTTTTGTGTGCTTTCTGAATTTCCTTACAGCTGCTATCACTACATCTTGAATTAACCTTCTTGATACAATGGAGCGGTCACACCATTTAAAACGCACGTTTTGTTTTTGGGGTTGTTCGTTAGACTACTACAACTCAAGTTAAACTTAATGTGATGTGTATTTGTGCGTGTGTATTCTGTATATGTATCTGTTTGTGTGGGTGTGTGTCTGTTTTTTTTTGTTTGTTTGCTTTTGTTTTGGTGTGTTTTCTGCATATGAGTGTGTCTGTTTTTGTGTGTGAGGGGTTACGGGATGTTTCTCTCTCAATCGATTCGTGTGTATGTGTTATGTCCGTGCCTGCGCAGGAGTGAGTGAGAGAGAGAGAGAAAGGGAGAGAGAGAGAGAGAGAGAGAGAGAGAGAGAGAGAGTGTGTGTGTGTGTGTGTGTGTGTGTGTCTGTGTGTTTGAAATTGAAATGCGATGGCAAGTGGCGGTTGAATTCTCCATCGCTATGCTTTAGTTATTGATCTTTAGATCAAAGCCATAGACATCGAAGACTGGGGACAAGCCACGACTGCAAAGCTCTATCGATCTTTTCAGCCCTGCCTTTCCCTGTTTCTGTCCTTTTTTCCCCATCCTCTCAACCCAAATTCCATTTTTAGTTTTTAGATTGACCCTTTTTTCCCTTTCCCTACCACGTTTATTTTTGTCTACTTTCCCTGAAAATGGGTTTCTCCTATCCAGGAGCTATGCTCTTATCAGACTTCATTCTCCCTCCTCTTGCAATAAATCTGAAATCTTCCTCTGTATCTCATCCTCCTTCTCCTCCTCTTCCTCTTTCTTTGTTTTCCTTCTCCAAGACTGTACTCAGTGTAAGCTTACTCAGTCGCCTCCATTTCCCCACACTCCTTAAATGATCTGTTTTCTTAATGATTTATTTTCAAAGTTATACTGCCTTACACAAAGTGAAAAGACTCGTTAAGCAGTGTTGGGCCCTTTTAACTATTTCCTCATTTGTTCATAGACGTTTGGCTGCATCTTCCACGACATCCTCCTTCATCCTGCAGTCCTCTCTTCTCTCCATCATCTCATGTTCACTTCTTCCAGTCATATTCTATTCTTCCTTCCCTTTATTTCTCTCCTTATCGTAGACATTCTGCTCAGGCCTTACTGGTCCTCCTCTTTTTATTCATCGCCTCACCTCCTCTCATTGCCTGTTAACGCTCTTCTCTCTCTCTCTCTCTCTCTCTCTCTCTCTCTCTCTCTCTCTCTCTCTCTCTCTCTCTCTCTCTCCCTCCCTCCCTCTCACCATCGCCACCTTAACCTCTCATGTTTTACGTCTCCTCCGACACCTCCTTCTCCTGTTATTCTTCTTTCCTCCTCTTCCTCCTAGGCGTTGGTTCTCTTCTCCTGCTCTCATTCACATGGGCAGGGTCGATGGAATGGTCATTTGATTAATGCTCTGACGTGTATTCGGAAATCATTGAGGTTTTCTAGCCGTGGAACGTGATGAGAAGAAAATGAAGGATTGGAAGAAGAGGGAGAGAGGGGTAGGAGAAGAAGAAGAAAGAGAGGAAGAAGAAAAAGGAGGAGGAGGAGAAGAAGAAGAACAACAACAACAACAACAACAACACAACAACAACAGTAACAACAAGAAGAAGAAGAAGAAGAAGAAGAAGAAGAAGAAGAAGAAGAAGATGATGATGATGATGATGATGATGATGATGATGATGATGATGATGATGATGATGATGATGATGATGATAATGATGGTAGTTGTGGTGGTGGTGGTGATTGGATGAAGACACATAAAGAATGAGCCACGAGAGAGGGAAAAAGGATAAAATGTGTATGGAATGTTTTGAGTTCGTCAGATGGCATTTACCATCTCTCTCTCTCTCTCTCTCTCTCTCTCTCTCTCTCTCTCTCTCTCTCTCTCTCTCTCTCTCTCTCTCTCTCTCTCCCTCTCTCTCTCTGTCTGTGTCTGTGTCTCTGTCTCTCTCTCTGTCTCTCTGTCTCTCTCTCTCTCTCTCTCTCTCTCTCTTTCTCTCTCTCTCTCTCTCTCTCTTTCTTTCTTTCTTTCTTTCTCTTCCCCCATTTAGTCTGTTGTCTTTTGACACATTTCCAGCACTATTACTCCTTAGTGAAAACAGTCCCACTGTTTTCTTCGTCTGGGTCTAGAGTAGAAACAAGATATGACCCGGAGTGTTAGAGATGGGTTGTTTTAAGATAGGTAGTTTTCACCTCGTCTGATGTTTCACGCTAAACTTAACGTTTATACGTAGAACATATTAAGTTAGTTCAAGGCCAGAGACATGAATATTATCACAAAACGAAACAAACGTGCATAATTGCAATGCTTAAATGAGCCATAGATTTCAAGTTCAATCACGCATAAGACCCTCCTTCTCTCTCTCTCTCTCTCTCTCTCTCTCTCTCTCTCTCTCTCTCTCCCTCTCTCTCTCTCTCTCTCTCTCTCTCTCTCTCTCTCTCTCCTACGTCCCCTTCTCTCTTACCTTCACAATGTCTACCACCAACCTTTTTGCAATCAAAGGTCTTTCCTTGGCCCAGCCATCTCTGTGTAGACATCTTCATCAGTGTCTGAAGACTGGAGGAAGCCTTGACGTGCTGCCATGATAGTCTTTCCCTCCCAGTGTTTAATCTTCACTCCCTTTCGTCTGCAATGACTGACTTCATCCATCATCTATCGAACCGTACTCTATAATAGAGAACATCTACCTCCGTAAGATAATGTCACACGCACGGCATCCCAACTTGTGAATTTGTGTCACTTGCCATAAATGTCTAAAAATGTCATCTATGCTGGCTGCTTTACTCTGCTCATACGATTTTGTCGCGATGTAGAATTAAATAAGATTATTCCTACCTATTTAGTGGTATGCGAAGTTACACGATGCGCAGATAAAGAAGCAAGTTGGCGCTTGTTTGGAACAGCTTCTTGATTGATTGATTGATTGTTGCTTTAGGTCCAGCGGACTCTTCCGAGCCAAATCAGGACCGGACAACCCCCAATCCGCATAAAAGATCTGCCGAAACAACCCTAGTGGGAAAATTGAATGCCCTCCACCGGCCAGTCACTTTACAATAAGACATCCCACGCAGGGGACGGCTGAGGCTTTACCCCAACTACTCGAACCCCCGGTTACAAAAACAAAATAGAATACAAACATCATTATAAATCATCAACAAAACACATACATATAAAATGCCTATAGTGCTAAATAATACAATCATAGGAAGCCCTAGTGACCACCCGGCAGAAAGCGTCCAACACTCCCAAGCTGATCCAACAGACCTCATACACAAACAAGGAGTCTTGTCCAGGAAGAGTTTTCAAGAAAAAAGGTAGGTCATTGATCTAGCGAAGAAGAAGATAGTATAGCAGAGTGATAGGACAGATCAGGAATTGGAAAGAGCAAATGGAAAAGCAGCGACAGTGGGAATTTAACAGCTTCTTGAGCAGCTCTTAAGCTAGTAAACCGTTTAAATGAAATTATGTTTATCCCTAGATGTACGAAATGTCTCAATCTTGGGTGTTTATTTGTAATTTTTAAAAAAGAATTTGGATGGAAGGGGGGTGCGGGCGGGAGGGGGGGGGCGGGGAGGGAGGTGAGGTGCACACACCCAATTTATATTGTCAGAGCACTTTGAATTTGGAGTTATTCCGATATGTGATGGCCGCAGTGTTAGCAGTATTTCACAACCGCAAAAACATCATTTAAAAAAAATGAAACGACTTAAAGAGTCCGTTTTTCAAATCATAGTGTTGCACGACTAGGCTAATTAATGTAAGAGTACATTTTTAAAATCACAGTGTTGCACGGCTAGGCTAATTAAAGTGGTTTTTTAAGATTTGTATTTATTTATTTATTTTCTTTGTTTTGGCTATGAACTTATAGTTTTCGGAAATAATACTGCCTGCTCTGCATTGGAATTCCATGGAAAATCCCATCTCTGTGCGGTGATATCCCACACGGAACGTAGTTCACACTAAACCAACCCAGACCTTCTAATAACATATAATAAAATATTCCCAGTTGGGGTAACTTTCTCCTTGTAGATAAGAATGATGATTAAAACTTATAAAACTCAGTACGTTAATGTTCTTTCATCTGTTGTAGTTGTAATTAGGATGTCTGGAGGTTTTCTTCCAGCAGTCGCTGTTGGCAATATACATGCAAAAGTTTGGGACATGTTTGTGTTCCTATCATCACATATTATAAAGCGCAGACCAGGGTGTGTATGTGTGTGTTTGTGTGTGTGTGTGTATGTCTGTCTGTCTGCGTGTTTGAGTGCGTGTGTTTGTGACCGTGCGTGTGAGACCGTATCTGCGTACACGCGCGCGCCTGTGTTTGTGTGTGAGTGCATGCGTGTGTGTATGCGTGGAATTTGTGTCCCATTAGCAGCTTCCTTAAGCAACATACATGTATAGAGAGATCGCGACTGGTGATGTCCAAGAAACAGGAAATAACAAAGACAAATCAAAGAAAGTTGTGTATCTAGGTCGCGTTAGCGCCAAATTCGTTTTTGTTTCTGACCTAATTTTGCTCCACTAGCCCGCACTCTCGCCTATTTTCAGTGAAAGGATCTGACTGTTGTTACGATATACAATTAATTGTTTTTACATTGCAGAGTTCAACATTTCTTATTGATTAATTATCAGTGCTCGTCTCTTTTGTCTTTGTTACACTCAGTTCGATGATGGTGTTTTTCTTTATCAGTATTTGATTCAGCCCCGATGCTGAAGTCCTGATAAGGTGTAACTCAGATTCGTTTATCCACGCAACCCGTCCAAACAGCATACAAGTCATAAAGTCGACGTATAAAGTTTCCACTTTTATTCAGCACACATCAACAACTGCATACAATTCTCAACTCAACTCAACAACTTTCACAGCAACTCTTCAGCTTCACTATCAACAACAACACTCTCTCTCAACAGCAACTCGGCACACGATTAAATAACCTCTCTCTTTTCTGGAACAATTTGGTACATGGTAGAAATGACATACTGCCACCAATCGAACTAAAGATCGTCATCACTGACTTACGTCATTCATCTCTCCACACATACCCCGAACCTTCTCTTACTTCGACAATCGTCCCGAACCTTCGATCGATGGTAAACAAGGAAATCCAGAGTATTCTCCGACAATATCGACCAACGAAAATTATCAACGTTATACAAAGCCTCTCCTAACAACAATGCAAACTCAAATCAAAGGTAAATAAACTCCATTATTGAATACTTTGCAAATCGAAACGATTAGATCTATCGTACACGTTTCCGACATACTTTCGTACGCGTTTCAACGTAACAGTCTTTAACACCGCATCATCTGCTTCGTGGATTTTAATCACTTCCAACCCCATATTGCTTAGCTGCCTTTCTTAATCCACAGCCCATGCCAACCGTCTTCTGCTTTTTCTTCTGTTATCAGCATAATGCTCATGCATCTTTGAAGATATTCATGTGGAAATGTACGGTTCCAATGACTTCATTCTTCCCTATTTTAATTTAATATCTTTATCTTCCTTTTTTTTCCTCGTCTTTCTTTTTTAAAAATTTTCCCCATTTCTTCCTTTTAATGTTCTATTTTGAAACTGCCTGGGTCGGATGCACGTTGAGGCACTTGATAATAATAATAATAATAATAATAATAATAATAATAATAATAATAATAATAATAATAATAATAATATGTAACTTGATCAGTTTATGCTCTAAATTATTAAACTGATTCAGTAAACGTTTTACAAGTTATTTTGAAGGTAGAAAGTCGTTAGCGGACCAAATACATAATTTGATAAGTTTATGCTCTAAATTCATAAGCGGATTTCATTACATGTTTTAAAAGTTATTTTGAAGGTACGACGTCTAGTGGTCCAAGTGTCAACGTCTACCTAAAAAGGCTAAACATACATTTAGCCTGTTCATATGTAAGTTTAACATTTTACATGCGCTGATTTCATACGGATTTCATTAGAAGCTTACAAAACTTCTTTGTTTAATTTTTGTTCTAAATAGTGCGCTCTCTCTCTCTCTCTCTCTCTCTCTCTCTCTCCTCTCTCTCCCTCCCTCCCTCTCAGTCTCTCTCTCTGTTTGTCTGTCTGTCTGTCTCTCTCTCTCTCTCTGTCTCTCTCTCTCTCTTTCTCCATGTCTCTCCCTCTCTCTCAACTTCATGGTTAAATATATAGATGTAACCAAAATAGTTTAGTCTATGTCAAGTTTGCAAAACATCAGTCTGAGGTTTTGTTTGCTTGGTTTTTATAATTATTGAAATAATTATTATTTCGCCCTAGGTTACAAATTAACGAGATGAGGAAATCAATACTCTAATTAGCCTGTGAGGAAATCACAGAAATATAGACCGGGTAAAATTGTTGTATATGTGCGTCATACATCATCGCGTTTACTTATTTGCAATTCAAATTAATAAGGGCGACGAAGATTGAAGTTGGTGGATTATGATGCTATTTATTTTGAGAGCTGTTGCAAATTTTGTAACATTTATCATTCCCTTTTCGACAGCCATTGTAAAAAGTGTCAGAATCGGGCAAGTTTAGGTCACAAATATGTAATTTCATAAAAAAAGCAATTCAAAATTAAGTTCTATTTTTACGAATAGTGCCTTTGTTTAGGATCTGATGCCTCTTCCGAAAAAAAGGGGGAACAAAATGTGACTATATCTACATGCAACTTCTTTCTATTTAGACAAAATTCAAACTCTAATCTATTGACAATTTCTAAAACATGCAAAACTATGCATTACATTTTTCCTTGTACTTGGGAAATGCAATTTTGAAATTCCCACAGGAAAAATATTACATGCCATTGGAAGGGAGAGAGATGTAAAAGAAAAAAAGCTAGGCCGAAAATACATAACAATTCTTTGACAATAATGCAATGAAAGAAAAATGGTTAAAAAAATTAAAGGAAAAACCAAGAAACACATCATTGCTTAAAGAAAGGGATGCTCCATCCAGGCAAATAACAATGTTGAAAATGTGTACGGAAACCTACAGACTTTCTACACATTACCATTGTATGATCGTGGTTCTCTGGATACTCAGATGATGCAGCACAGGACATGGGAATTGTACAAAAGGAGACTTCAAATCCGTTAATGCATTGCAGAAACCTGCTTCAAACCAACACGGACATTTTATTTTATTTCTTTTTTATTTCTTTATTTTTTATATTTTTTTTTTGCTGTCATAATCCCCTTGGGGGGTTTCCAGTGGATTTAAATGGACGTAGATCTGTTCCTTTCTCAACCATTCATTCCGTCATTCTCGTTCATAAAATCAGCAGTTGTTGGAATCTGTAACCCTAACCTTCTCCTCTGTATTCTTCTTCTTTACATTTTCTTCTTCTAATTTGACATTTCTTCTTCTTCTTCTTCTTCTTCTTCTTCTTCTTCTTCTTCTTCTTCTTCTTCTTCTGGGTCCTACTCGGTTGTTGTTGTTGTTTGTTTTTTTTGTTTTTTTTTGTTTGTTTGCCCCAACCCTTTCAAATGAGTAGTAGTTTTCTTCTCTCACATATCATCTCTGCGCTTTGAACTGATCTACCGATTGGAACAAGCGCAATATAAATAGTAGTAGTAGTAGTAGTAGTAGTAGTAGTAGTAGTAGTAGTAGTAGTAGTAGTAGTAGTAGTCCCTCTCTCCTCTCCTCTCCTCTCTCTTTCTATTTCTCTCTCCCTCTCTCTCGTTTCCTAGACAACTGTTACACTCAGTTTGATGATGGAGTTTTCTATCAGTATCTGATTCAGCCCCGATGCTTGAATTCCTGATAGTTGTGTAACTCAGATTCGTTTATTCACGCAACCCGCTCAATCAGCATACAAGTCACAAAGTCGACGTATGAAGTTTTCCACTTTTATTCAGCACACATCAACAACTGCATACAATCGCCTTTTCACTCTCAAATTTCACTTTCCAACTCACTATCAACAACTACACAACTTTTTTTAACATTGCGGCGCTTATATAGTCTCTACATACACGGGAACAAACGAGAATAATCCTACATAAAACACCACAACCAATCAAAATTAATTTCATCATCACGTGACTCACGTCATACAACCCCATTTGGAATGGAAGCTTCCATGGTAACCAACAGAATAATCCACACGCTTCGATCGATAGTAAACAACTAATTCCCGAAAATTCTCAAACAATATCGACCAACTAAAAACACTAACGTTACACAAAGCCTCTACTAATAACAACGCAAAATCAAATCAAAGATAAATACACTCTATTACTGCATGCGTTGCAAAATAAAACGAACAGATCTATCGCGCGCGTCACACACAAGCCTACCATTGCACGCGCTTCACACATAACATCGTGCGCATTTCATACGCACCATTCGCGTTTCAACGTAACATAACCCCCCACTCAAGAAGAAATTTACCTAATTTCTTTCAACAACGTTGAAACGTAATGCACAAACAAAATCAGAATTAAGACTTATTTCAGACTGTCTGAATACTGTCAATGTTCACAGTTCATTCACAGAGTCAAAGTTCTCATCTGCAAGTCTTTCTGGATACTGTCAATGTTCACAGTTCATTCACACACACAGTCAAAACGACGCCCTCGTCAGTTGCGGTCGTCATCGGCCCAGGGTCAAAGACGATGATCACGTGGGCTTTCCTGGAGTCAGTGCATCCTCCGTTGTCTCCTTCTTCCGTCGGATGTCCGACGCAGTCGACGTTGTCAGCTCCCAGAATGCACGCTGGGTCTCACGGTCAGGTTGGCTTCTGCGGGACGGTGGAACAGCTCCCTCAAGGTCTGCAGATGCTCCTTCCAGGTCTGGGTGTGGACTTCATGTTCGACCAAAGTCGTAGAGCCTGGGACATCATTGAAGCTATGGGGAAACTCGCCCATAAGGTCCTTGAGCTCCATCTTTTGACCTTCCGTCAAGCCTGGTCCTAGCTTAACATCATCGATGCCTTCTTTGCTGTGGAAGTCTCCCAGTTCCAACAGTTCTTCGCTGTCAAAGCTGTCGTCGATCTCAGCTGCTGTCGCTGCATGCACAGTCTCTGATGGCCTTTCCACGTACAGCTTAAGGAGGTTGGCGTGGTATATCTTGGAATGCTGGCCGACCTTCACCTTGTAGTCGTTGATCCCCCACCACGGTCTCCACTTCGTACGGGCCTTTCCACTGCATCAGCAACTTATTATGATCATAGGTAGCAGCACCAGCACTTTGTTGCCAGGTTTGAACTTCCTGTTCACAGCCCTACGATCGTAGTAGTGCTTTCCACAGTCCTGGGACTTCTTCAGGTTTTCTCTGGCTATCTCGAGAGTCTGCTCCAGCTTTCTCCCGTAGCTCAAACACGTACTGGTAGCTGTTCTTCACCTCTGGGGTGTCTACTTCTTCGTCCACAGTTCTTTCAGGATGTGCATCGGCCCTCGGATGGTTCTTCCGTACAGCAGCTCGAACGGAGAAAAGCCGGTGGACTCCTGCGGTACTTCTCTGTAGGCGAAAAGTAAGGCGTTGATATAGCGATGCCATTGTCTGGGCTGCTCGCTGCACAGTTTCTTCAGGGTGGACTTCAGCGTAGCATTGAATTTTTCGACAAGCCCGTTGCACATTGGATGGTAGGGTGTCGTAGTCAAATGCCGGATGCTCAGCAGTCTGTTGACCTCCTTCATACAGTCAGAGACGAACTGCGTCCCGAGGTCTGTCAGAATTTCTTCAGGCACTCCAAGTCTGCTGAACATGTCCACCAGTGCCTCTGCAACAGTTTCAGTGTCAATCTTCTTCAGAGGCACTGCTTCTGGGTACCGAGTCGCATAGTCCACTAAAGTCAGTACCCATCGATGACCTTCTTCACTCGGAGGTCTTATTTCGCCGATTAGGTCTAAGGCCACCCTCTTGAAAGGTCGGTCGATCAAAGGCATCCTCTGCATAGGCACTTTCGGGACCCTTCCTCGAGGTATGGTCTTCTGGCAAATGTCACATGATCGGCAGAAACGGCTGACGTCCGCATGAAGTCCTGGCCAGTAGAACACTGCCTGGATTCTGTCTGACGTCTTCTTGATGCCTAGGTGACCTCCCATGATGGAGTCATGTGCTACTTCCATCACTTGACGCCTGAGGGGTAATGGTACCAAGACTTGACGTAGTGGTTTCCCTCCGTTGACCCTCGGGTGCTGGAAGATTCGATACAGGATCTTGGCCTTCACCTCAAAATAGACCGTGCCACTGCCCTTGGTCACGTTGTCTTGGCGGTTCCTGTACTTGTTTAAAGTATTGTCAGCTTCCTGGAGCTGGATCAGTTTATCTCTGTCCACGATGGCAGCTTTGGAGTTGTCGGCGACCTTCAGTGGCGTAGACGTCTTGTCTCTCTTGGCCTGGGCCCTGGTAGTAACAGCACCGACGATCTCTGGTCGGCAGGGCTGAGCCGGAGTAGCCACATTGTCCCGTAGCAGCTCTGTAAGGTCTCCATCGGGAAATGGCAATGGGTCCTCCTCCACAACTTCGACACGTTGGGTTGAGGCAGGACTCCATTCTGAATCGGGGTCGTCGGGTCGTCTCGCACCGTCGATATTCCCGATCATTAAATCATACAGCGGCTTCTTCAGGCAAACCGCTTCTACTTCGCCTACGTAGAAAGGGGTGCTGACTTGAATCTTCGCAACTGGCGCTTTCACACATTTGCTGTCGGCCATAAGTGTCCATTTTGAATCGCCAGTGAACTGTTCTTTAGCGATTAGGTCTTCTCTGACGATGACCCCACTGCAACCAGAGTCTCTTAGAACAGTCACTTCATGATTTCCGACGCGTCCCTTGGAAACAGGCATGTTCTGGACGGTCATCGCTGCGCTGGCTACGACGGGGATGGATTTCCCGTTGGCAAGGAGGAGTTGGCCATCAGTCATGCACTCTTGCACGTCCGCAGGGGTAGCTGTGCGCTCGGTCTCACTCGGAAGAATGACGCTCCCGCCGCACACCTGATGGTCAGATCTACTGGTTTGCCGTTGATTGGAGAACCGACTCTGCCGGTTGCCCGCCGCTGCGTTGTCCGTACTGCTCCGCTGTCCGCTACTTTTGTTTTGAGGACAATTAGCCGCCCTGTGGTCTGTAGCGTTGCAGGTGAAACAGCCTCTTGAATGCCCTTCCCTGGGAGGTGGCGTGGAGTCCGTGTGTCTCTGGCTCGTCTGACTCCCCTGGATCTGGTTCCCATGGCTTGACGTTTTCTGAAATGGTTTCGTCGCCTTGGGTGGCCCCAGCGTTTTTCCGTGAGCGAGGAGATATCTTTCAGCAACCTCGGTCACATCTTTAAGCGTCTGCAGCTTTTGTTCTTCTAAGTGAGTCGCTAGGTCTTTGTGACAGGCATTGAGGAATTGCTCCTTCACGATCAGGTCATGAAGACTATCGTAAGACTTCCCTTTGCCTGATAGTTCCACCCACTTGTGTAAGTATGACGACAGGCGCTCCACAAATTGCTTTGGTGTCTCGTCTGACAAAGGCCGGCATTCACGGAAGCGTTTACGGTAGCCCTTCTCTGTGGAGCTGTAGCACTGCAACAGGGCCTCTTTTAAGACGTCGTAGTTTTTGGCGTCATCGTTCGACAGTCTGGTGTAAACTTCCAGTGCTTGCCCCGTCAGAAGAGCACTGAGTCGAATCGCCCAGTCTTGGGGTTGCCAATTGGAGCTTTCGGCGAACCTTTCAAATCTCGCCAAATAACTGTCGATCTGGTCCTTCCCGTCGACAAACGCCGGCAATTTTGGAGCCTTGTTGTCGCTGATAACTTGTGGCGCATTATGCTGTTGCTGGATACGCGCCAACTCTAGCTGGTACTGACGCTCGCCTTCAAGACGCTTCAGCTCGAACTCTCTTTCTTCTCGGCGTCGCTGCTCCTCTTTTTCTTGCCGCTGCTGTTCAATTTCCAGACGCTTCCGTTCTAATTCTATTTCTTCTCGGCGACGCTGTTCTTCCTTTTCTAGACGCTTCTCTTCTAATTCTCTTTCTCTTTCTTCACGCCATATTCTCTCTTGAGACTTGACGTACTCCGTCAGCTGCTTGCCTTTCAGATGCAGTTCAATCCCTTTCTGCCAGAAATCAGCCATCTTAATGCTTTTCTGGAAAGTTCTTTTCTGGAAAATTCTTGACTGTGCTGTACCTTTCTAGACTGTTCTAGAACAGCACGCTTTCTGCAGTAGCGCTGATGCTTGCCACTAGTCGCTTTCGCTGACGCAGGCCCCGCTGTCCTCGTCGTATGCGACGCTGCACCACGCTGGTGTTGATGTGCACGCTCCTGTGCTGAAGTAGACGCGACGTCCGCTCGCCGCTCTTTCTAATACTGGCGATGTAGCTCCGAGACTGTCCCTCAACGTAGTCCTGCGGCAGCCACGTAGTCCCGATCTGTTGTTCGCTCACGAAGCAACTCTTCAGCGACTACACGCCCTTGCAGTCAACCCGAACCTATCGGTGATGTAGTCCCAGTATGTTGGCCCCTCTCGACGCAACTCGTTGGCGGCTACCCTCGATGACTGCCTCTCGTAACGTTGACTCGCTTGTTGTAGCAGTTGAACCCTTGGCTATGGCGTGAATCGCGGCTTGACCCCCAAAATGTTTCACTCGATATGATGTTGGTGTTTTTCTATCAGTATCTGATTCAGCTTCGATGCTTGAATTCCTGATAGTTGTGTAACTCAGATTCGTTTATTCGCGCAACCCGCTCAATCAGCATACAAGTCACAAAGTCGACGTATGAAGTTTTCCACTTTTATTCAGCACACATCAACAACTGCATACAATCGCCTTTTCACTCTCAAATTTCACTTTCCAACTCACTATCAACAACTACACAACTTTTTTTAACATTGCGGCGCTTATATAGTCTCTACATACACGGGAACAAACGAGAATAATCCTACATAAAACACCACAACCAATCAAAATTAATTTCATCATCACGTGACTCACGTCATACAACCCCATTTGGAATGGAAGCTTCCATGGTAACCAACAGAATAATCCACACGCTTCGATCGATAGTAAACAACTAATTCCCGAAAATTCTCAAACAATATCGACCAACTAAAAACACTAACGTTACACAAAGCCTCTACTAATAACAACGCAAAATCAAATCAAAGATAAATACACTCTATCACTGCATGCGTTGCAAAATAAAACGAACAGATCTATCGCGCGCGTCACACACAAGCCTACCATTGCATGCGCTTCACACATAACATCGTGCGCATTTCATACGCACCATTCGCGTTTCAACGTAACAACAACTAATTGTAAATTACGAATACCATGACTACTTAAAGGTCTCTGAGCTTTCATTAATTACTTACACGATGGTTATATTATCAGTCTCTGCTCTTTGAAACTGATAGTGAGACTGACACGATCCAAGAGTCTTCAGGTAAATAAGACCCTGTGCTTTAATTAAAATTATTGAACCTAGGGCTTTGGCTTAGTCTGGTCTGTACAGTTAAGGGGGATAATTATTATGCATTATTCAAGGAACCTTGGACTCTCTCTCTTTCTCTCTCCCTCTCTCGCTCCCTCTCTCGCTTCTATCACTCCCTATATGGCTCTCTCTCTCTTTCTCTCTCTCTCTCTCTCTCTCGCTCTGTTTCTCTCTCTCTCTCTCTCTCTCTCTCTCTCTCTCTCTCTCTCTCTCTTTCCAAACACCAATGTTTATTTCTGCACGATTTCTCTCCCTTGGACGAGACCTTTTTATAGTAGACCAAAATTTAGCAGAATTATTTCTATTTTCTAATAACGAATTTTGCATCAATTTTTTATATGCTTTCTTTTTTTCATGTATCATGGTTTTATATTCAGACCTCTTCTGCAAGTAAAACAATTTATCACTTAGTTTTTTAGTGCGGGAATACCGGCTAAGCAAACGGCTAACACCACGCTTTGTTTGACGACACTCGGCATCAAACCAGCGATTTGTACACCGCGAGCGTCCACCAAAGTATACAGTGCGTCGCATACACTGACCCGCTGTCAACAGGGTGCTTATAAAAATATCTAAAGCAGTTTCGGTATTGTCATCAATAGACTCAGTAGCATCATCAATAGCAGACTGACCTACATCCGATGTTAAAAAACTCAAAAAGTTTTGGACTTTTGATGCATCCCACTCAATTTTCCTTGTACTTGTCTTGTTCTCTGTAATTACATCAGATACTATTTTCTGGACAGCACAAACATCAAGCCGAACAGGCATATGTTGAGATTCGATTCTGTCAACAACTGACAACATTTTTACATATTCAACAAACTGTACAGACGACAAAAAGAAATCAATAGTACTGTTTCCTCTTTCGGAAAGAAAAGTAAATTTGTCATCAAAACTTTGTTTCATCGAACCATTCATCAAACCATTCAGTGGCAATAACTTAAACATAGAACAAAACTGTATCAAAAGTTTGCCAAAATTATTCGTCACAGAATCAAGCGTTTTTCTTTCATAGTTACTTTCATCATCTTCATCAGTGTCATCATCATCATTCACTCCTACATCCAAACACCATTCACCAATCCGTGCGTTCAGATCACCACCAATTAAATAGTAAACATCATGCCCAGCTTCCATCAAAGACAAAATAAACTGTTCCAGAAGCTCCAGTGTACAATCATAGTCTTTCCTGTCATAAAACGCACTGCCCACTGGGTGATTATACAAACCAATAAACACCACATCTTTATCACAACCAAACAATTCTTTACTTATCTTTGTACACAGAATATTTTCACATTTAGTTTCGATGATTTCAACATAATTTGATAAACTCTTCTTTATTATCATAACAGTTCCACCTGAAACATGCCCCATTTTAGACAGCTTTACACCCGGCGAATGGAGCACAATGAAGTCTTTAAAATAAACACTAAAATCAAAATTTGGCGTTGTAAATGTTTCAGACAAAAGACAAACATCAAAAGAAAGAATGTAATCCACAAAGTCTGGGTCAGTTAGCTTGGAGATCAACCCATTTATATTCCAACAAATTGGGGCAGCATTCGGCATCAATGAATGATTATGAAGAAGACCAAATAAATGAACAAAACGAAGACGATGTTTATGTTTATGAATTGGATGAAGATATCTCCCTATTAGAAGTAAAACAAGCTATTCGTAAATTAAAATGTGGTAAAGCACCTGGTGGTGATGAAATACCAGCAGAATTTTTAAAAGCAGCTGAAGATATTATATCCCCCTTTTTACTAAAATTGTATAATTGTATCTTTCGTACAGGTATTTTTCCACAGCAATGGAGTCAGTCTATTATTGTCCCATTGCTAAAAAAAGGTGATGTACGGAATCCTGAAAATTACAGAGGAATTTCCCTCTTGAGTATAGTAAGCAAAGTTTTTACATCAATTTTAAACAAAAGATTGTACAAGTGGGCTGAAAAAGAACATAAGATCTGTGAAGAGCAAGCGGGATTCCGTAAAAACTATGCAACTGTTGATCATATTTTCACACTTTTGTCTATTATCAAGAAATGCCTCTTTGGGCAGCGGAGATGTAAACTATATGTTGCTTTCATTGATTATTTAAAAGCTTTTGACTCTGTGGATAGAGACAGTTTGTGGGCCGTATTACAAAAGATCAAAACTTCTTCAAAAATGCTACGTATGCTGCAAGGGATGTACAGTTCTGTTCAGTCTTGTGTCAGATGGGGTACTGAAATGTCAGATTTTTTTGATTGTTCTGCCGGGGTCAAACAGGGTTGTTTGTTGTCTCCCCTGATCTTTTCCTTGCTAATAACTGATGTGGCTGACAAGGTTAGGCAGGGGGGAAGCATGGTTTTCAGTTTCTACCTGGCTTGCAAGAAATCTTTCTGTTATTATTTGCTGACGACATTTGCTTGATCTCTACCACACCCGCTGGCTTACAAAATCAATTAGTTACCTTAGAAAAAGCTTCAACATCTCTTGGACTTTCTGTAAATTTAAAGAAAACAAAAGTAATGGTATTCAGGAAAGGTGGTCATTTGGCTAAAGCAGAAAAATGGTATTATCAAGGAAAAGAAATTGAAGTTGTTAACAGCTACAAGTATTTAGGTTTTACTCTTACGACAAAGATGTCTTTTGATATTGCGCTCCAAGAGTTTGCAGGCAGAGCCAAAGGTAAGGTGGTGGAGATCATGAAAACAATGTGGAGTTTGGGAAGCATGGATATAAATATTTTCTTTAAGCTGTTCGATGCCCAGGTTAAACCTATGCTTCTGTATGCAGCAGAAATATGGGGCATTACACGATTTCATGCTATTGAATCTACACATTTGTTTGCTTGTAAGCGTATTTTGAGTGTGTCTCCCAGGACCCCAAATGTCATGGTTTATGGAGAACTTGGTCGTTATCCACTGTTTATTGACAGTGCTCTAAGTGCAGTCAGATACTGGTTCAAATTACAAGACATGCTTCTTGTTAGATTACCAAAGCAAGCATATGAAATGGACAAAAACAGATTTTTGAGACTACCTGTAGGTCAGACTGATGTACATAACTGGGCTTATAATATAAAACACTGTTTTGACATGTTTGGTTTTTCTCATGTTTGGTTGAACGGGGGGGGTAGGAAATAAGAAAGCTTTTTTACGTGTTTTCAGACAACGCATGATAGACTGCTACAAACAGGAATGGTTTAGTAAATTAATGGATAGCGAAAGGTTCTCAGTGTATAGTTCCTTTAAATCACTATTGCAGTGTGAGAAGTACTTAACAGATATTACTATAAATAAGTTTAGAAATATCTTTGTAAAGTTACGTCTAGGCATTATAGACTTGAATGGAAATAAAAGATACAGTGTTGTTTCAAAGGCATGCCCTTTCTGTACGGCTGTTGAAAATGAAATGCATTTTTTGTGGTATTGTCCAGCGTATAAGGATATTCGTGAAAAGTACATTTTGAGGCACTTCAATGTTGATGTACCACCAATGGTGTTTTGTTTATTACAAAGTGATAGTATTATTATTACCAGAGCAGTAGCGATGTTCACGTACCATGCGTTGAAAAAACGTGAAGAATTGTTGATTTAAAAGTAACCTAAAATATGTTTGTTGTTTTTCTTGGGAGACACATTCTGTCAAATGACGCGTGCTTGTCATATTTATATTTGTAACTTTTGGTTTTTTTGGGATTTTTGTCTTTTCTTTCCTTTTTTATTATATCTGTTGTGTTACCCCCATGCGTATAGGCTGGTGGCCCCGCATTAAAGTTTCCTGAGTTCCTGAGTTCTCTCTCTCTCTCTCTCTCTCTCTCTCTCTCTCTCTCTCTCTCTCTCTCTCTCTCTCTCTCTCTTTCTCTCTCTCTTTCTCTCTCTGCATTATGTTAATTTGGTTAAGGAACAGATTGGAAGACTAGACTTTTTAGTCTGTTCATGTGTCTGTCTTTCTCTCACATTCATTCTTTCTCATTTTTATTAGAAAAAAAACACACACACACACATACACACACACACTCTCTCTCTCTTTCTCATACACACACACTTACTCTGTAACTCTTAAGTTATACTTAAGTCACAAGTAAATGTTTCAGTCCATGGTTATACGTTAAAAAATATTTTAATAAATCCAACATTCGTAGCTCTTGACACAGGTGTTTGTTGTTTGTATCTATTCACTTTGTAATCCTATAAGAATGCGAAAACCTCATCTTCTCTCTCTCTCTCTCTCTCTCTCTCTCTCTCTCTCTCTCTCACACACACACACATACACACACACCCACACACACACACACACACTTTCGAACTCAATACGAATAGGAAAATTGTATCATCTCACAGAGAAGTTACATCACTCCATATCACTCCATCACTTCCTCTCTCTTCATTTTTTATTTTACCTCTCGTTGCAGCCAGTTTAAAGAAACGCAGTTCAGTTTGTAAAATATTAACTCTAAGTCTTCGATTTGAAAATATATTATTAGAGATCATTGAGGTCTGCGCTTTAAACGACTGTATAGTTTTAGGGACTAACGAAAACACTCTCTCTGATATTATGTAAGCGTTTAGATAGCAGAGAAAACTGCAGAAAACCACAGCGCTGCTCAGTATCAATTTGAAACTAGCCCTGCTTCACACGTATACAAGAGTGAAAACGAGTCGCTCCGCCACTGGCTGCATATTTTATTTTTAAAGACAGAGAAGCTACCTCACTTTATGTCACTCCGTCACATAGAGATAGAGAGAGAGAGAGAGAGAGAGAGAGAGAGAGAGAGAGAGAGAGAGAGAGAGAGAGAGAGAGAGAGAGAGAGAGAGAGAGAGAGAAATCCTTGTTTGTGGGAACATGCTAAAACACTGTTTAAAAGTGACGGAAAGAGCGGAATTTTGCTACGAGGGTTCGGGTAAGGGTCAGTTGTAGATCTATCCCTAGCCCTTTTCTCTACAAAAATGCGCTTTTTCCGTCCCAAAAACCCATTTGCCCTTCTTGGATTCTTAAATTGTATGAAACCAAGTGAGGACACTATCCGGCGTCAATAAACGGTTCGAAAACATTCTCAAACGGTTCGTAAAAGACAGTTGACCTAGAAACAAATACAGCGTGACCTCATTCGTCGCCTAGAGGAGACGAAACTTACTTTTTCTTGCGTTTTCAAAGTTACCTTGAATGTGGGGACATTCGCATGTTCCTAGATACCAAACTGTGTTCCCAGATGACCGTACAAAACCAAATATACCTTGTTTCTGGGTACATTTATAAGACTATATATATAGTCTTATAAATGATTATATATGATTATTATATAATGATAGGCCTAGGCGGAATGAAGGAGTAAGAGCAGAATTAGAAATGTTTGTTTAGAATAGATTGAAATGACAGAAGCGGAAGTAGATGGCATCAGAGAGAGAGAGAGAGAGAGAGAGAGAGAGAGAGAGAGAGAGAGAGAGAGAGAGAGAGAGAGCATTGGAGCTTGTGACTGATTATTAAAGTTCTGATCAAGAAATAGGGCATACTCTTTCAAAGAAATCAAGAAAACAATAAGTCGGATACGTCATCTTCAACATCGTATGAACAGTAAAATTACGCTGAAAATCCTGTAAGACGTGATCAAGTACAAAAACGGTAAAAAAATTAAAAAAAAAATTAAATAAGAAGTACAAGCAGAGGTACTAGGTGAGGGATGGAGACAGACAGAGACAGAGAGAGTGTGCGTTTATGAGACGTTTAAGGTGAATGCACTGGCTTTAAAGGTTTCGGTTTTAATGTCGTCATCTGTTTTCTTCAGCGATGACAATGATATGAAATTTATACTGGGCATATACTGGATAACCTTCCCCGGCAGCGACTGACACTCCAAGCGTTAGAAGGCTTTGCTTGACATTGATGCATCTTCGGAGTGTAAGGGTTAAAGACTTGTGATTATTCCACCCCAACCACCAAAACCCCCAAAAGACGGCGCAGGAAAATAAAGAAGGAAGAGAATTTGGTATTTTGATACTGCTTCCCAAAATGTCAACACTCAGCATTATCTCTCACTCTTCACTAACATCTTCCCTCCCCCTCCCCACACCCCTCATCCCTCCCACACACCCACTCAAGCACATATTTAATGCACTCCCCCCCCCCCCCCTCTCTCTCCACACACACACACACACACACACACGCCACCATCTTTTCCAGCCACATACACTCTGCTACCCCTTTACCAAACGCTCATTTCTTATTTCTTATTGGATACTGCTTCACAAAAATAACGTAAACACTCGAACACCCAACCCACGCCTTCTCGAACTTTCATTTTCTTTGCAGCATTTGAGAGGATGATCAACACAAATAGAAACTGAAGTGATCGTTGAAAGTTCTGTTGGCCATGCTAAAGAAAATTTTTCTTTCTTTATTTTTTTTTTCATCATTTTAGGCATGTGGGTATTTATAGATTGGTAGAGGGGGGAGGGTGAAGAGAGGTGTATGGAGGCTTGTTTTAAAAGTAAAAATGGTGGTGGGAGGCATGCTAAAACTTCAGCATTAAGAATTGAGCGAAATCGAATCGGGAATAATAATGCTATTTAGTGTAAGATTATAGAGTTGGTGTGTGTGGGATTTTTTCATACTAAAAATGTTCATGTTGACCTGCGAGGATAGGGAATGAACAGTAAGCAATAAGCATGGGGGAAGGGGAGGAGAAAAAAAACGATCTCCGATGTTTTCCATCATTTCTTCTGGCATGTTAAAAACTATTGGGACTGAGGGTATCTGATTGAAGTTCATGTTGAAAACGCATACAATTGCGACTGTGCACTCGTACGACCCATGGAATTTTCTTCTACGTGTAGATCTTGAATCTAACGTGAATTAGTAGGACGAGTTCACATTTAATCTTGAAAAAAAATTAGAGAGAGAGAGAGAGAGAGAGAGAGAGAGAGAGAGAGAGAGATGATATTTTTTTCCCTGGTGTATTCTCATTTGGTGAAAAAATGATTACATTACATTACATGATTATTGCTTTAGGTCCAGCGGACTCTTCCGAGCCAAATCAGGACCGGACAACCCCTAATCCGCATAAAAGATCTGCTGAAACAACCCTAGTGGTAAAACTGAAAGCTCTCCACAAGACAGTCACTTTACAATAAAGACATCCCACACACGGGACGCTGAGGCTGTACTCTAATTTATCGAACCCCCGTTTACAAAAACAAAATAGAATACAAACATCGTTATAAATTATCAACAAAACACATACATATAAAATGCCTACATTACTAAATAATAACATCATAGGAAGCCCTAGTGACCACCTGGCAGAAAGCGTCCAATATTCCCAAGCTGATCCAACAGACCTCATACACAAATAAGGAATCTTGTCCCGGAAGAGTTTTCAAGAAAAAAGGTAGGTTATTTGTCTAGCGAAGAAGAAGATAGTATAGCAGATTGATAGAACAGAGAAGGAATGAGAAAGAGCAAATGAGAGAGACAGCGACAGTGGGAATTTAAAGCACTAAATTTCCAGAAAGTGGGGATACTATTTATATTGAAACCCCCGGCATCCCAACGGGGGTTGAAAAAATGATACCTGAAGACGCATTAAATGAATGAAAATGGTGTTTTATATCTTGCAGTTATGTTTGAGGTTTGAGGCTAAGGGGTATAAGGAGAAAAGAGAAGAAAGATCGGACAAAGAGGAAAAAAAAGAGGGTTATATAAAGTGTACGTGAGAGAGAGAGAGAGAGAGAGAGAGAGAGAGAGAGAGAGAGAGAGAGAGAGAGAGAGAGAGAGAGAGAGAGAGAGAGAGAGAGAGGATAACGCCAACGAACGAAGATGAAGAGAACAGGGAGATGACCAAGAAGAAGAATCAACCTCTATCCTTGTTACAAAATAATAGCAGAAAGTCCACGTGCAGCTATATAGAGAACTAGTGGTTTTGTACCCTGGCAAGCCAGGGTACACAGGTTGCTGTTTAAACTGTAGACAGAGAGACAACTGTAAGTTGTCTGCGAGTTTCATTTGGACGATGATACCTGTTGTTGTTGTTTTGTAGATTATAGTCACACGACACTTTCGCATATAGGTGACTACTGGACCGATTTATACTGACACCAGCGGGCCAGTTGTTGGTAAAGGGGAAAATAATATGATCACACGTTGACCAATCCGGGATTCGAACCAGCGACCTTTCGGTTACTAGCAAGACGCTCTTACCAACTGAGCTACCCGGCCCCACACGATGATACCTCCCCATATCCCCCTTTATACCTCACCATACCCCCCCCCTGATATCTCCCCATCCCTACCCCCTGGATACCTCCCCGAACCCACTTGATACCTCCCCATACCCCCTTGATACCTTCCGTACCCCCCTTGTAACCTACCTGTACCCTCCTTAATACTTCCCCGTTGATCGTTTTGCAGGTATGGATGAAAGGAATCGACGTGTGTGAGTAAAATTTACGTCCCAGGACACATTAAGCGTATAGGGGACGGGTGAACCACCACATCGAATCAGGAATCGCCACACCAGGATTCGACCATCACCATACCCCCTTATATGTACCCGTATCCCCGTTATGCCTACCCATGCCCCTTTAAACCTACACGTAGCCCCCTTTTACCTACACGTACCACCCCATCCCGATCCTTGGTAATAATAATAATAATAATAATAATAATAATAATAATAATAATAATAATAATAATAATGAATATAGAATATAGAATAATACAAATAGAAATCATAAAAAACACCAAGGTTTTAAAACAAAATTTGATATAAGATATTATAATTATAATAATAATAATTATTATTATTATTATTATTATTATTATTAGTTTATAAATAATAATAATAATAATAATAATAATAATAATAATAATAATAATAATAATAATAATAATAATAATAATAATATATAAGTTAAAAGCCTAAATTAAAAAGAAAAATATCCATATTGTAGTGTAAAAAGGAAAAATAACATAAAAAAATATGGCTCGCGGGTGATTTGAACTTGGGTCACCTGCACGGTAGGCGAACGTGTTACTAGGTGAGCTACCAAGGCTTCGTATAAAGACCATGAATTTTTTGGTCTATATGGGAAAACATGCTGAAACCTCGATTCGAGTTTTAATTAATCAAATTTAATTAGTTAAACACAAAATTTTGTAAGATTGGTGACATGAGTGCAAAAGTGTTTTGAATGGAAATAAAACAAAATTTGTGGTATTACAGAACGGCACGTTCTTGACACGGGTTGAATCGGCAGAGCTGCGGAATGAGGCTATTGCAGTTTGTGGACATTTTGTTTATTTATTTATCTCAGAAACGGTTAAACGTTCGGTAAGGAAATGTCGGCTATAACGATTTCGCGGGTTTTGAGCGCACAGCAGGCCGATCTGCAGCGCCCAGCACCTGCCCAGATCAGCGTCCATACCGGACAAACTTTACAGTAGAGGCGAAGAAGGACTTCCGGCTAAGCAATTTATATATATAGATGGGAGGTGAGGAGCGGGCCATATTTACAGGCGAGTAACTTTTGCGAAGGAAAAAGGGGGAGGGATGACTTTGGAAGTTTCGTAAGAATTTGCTTGTCGTGAATGTAAGAAAGAGAAGAGAAGGAATAACTATTTCCATCCCTCCATCCCCTCCCACCCCCCCCCCCCACCCACCCGCCCCCAGAATGTTGCCTTCTTTCCGGCCTCAATATTTACAGTCATCGTTCTCTCTCTCTTCCCTACTTACTGCCCACCCCACGCCCCTCGACTCATACTCACAGTATCCACCCACTTACACCGATGTGCGTTTGCGTACTCACGAACATTGAAGTATGCCTACAATTTTCCAAGCTCGGATTTCATTATGACTGCAGACGTCACCGGCCAAACCGCACCAATGGAACACAGTTCTTTCTTTCAGCTTGAGCTGCTATGGCCTGGTGTTCATAGTTTATTCTTTTTCTATCTACTTCTCTTTCCAGCCGTCAAAACCAAACCGAACAATGTTTCACACACGCACACACGCACACACACACGCACACTCTCTCTCTACCTCCTCCTCCTCCCCAGTCAGAACCACACAAAAATCCCCACATCCCTCTTAACTCTCTGCCCTTCTCTCTCTCTCTCTCTCTCTCTCTCTCTCTCCCGCTTTAGACTACTCCTCAAATCTCATAGCAACGAAGCACAACAATAATTAATACTTCTAAGCTCTTCCTTTCACGGTTGTTTGGCGCTCTCTAAGCAATGACCAGCCACAATTCAGCAGTTACCGTGACGCGGTCACGTTCAGCGTAATCCCATCTGTCCTACTTTTTAATAGCTTCTTCGATAATATTATTTTCAGTGGGATTTTGTTGTTGTTCTGTCTATTCCTTTTTCTAGTTTGTTCTTTTATTGTAGTCTTCTAACATCTATATTTTTGTTTCGATGTATTGATATTGTATATTATTTGCACTCTTCTTCTTCTTCTACTTCTTCATATACTTCAACAGCAAACAAAAAAAAAGAAAAAAAGAAAGGTATGTTTTAGAGCATGATTGAGAAGCAGGTGTTTAATTAAAATTGTATAAAGTTCTTACCACATGTGAGTGACTAATTAGGCAGTAGATCTAACATCACGCTGAACTAGCTAGCAACTTAAAGATATAATTTTTTATTTGCCTTGCAATTAGAGCTTTTTATATACATGTACTGGCTCAAATTTGTCAAAACTTGTTTTAATTCTAAAAAAATTGCAACTCGAATTTCTAAATATAAAACTAGTTTTTCTATGAAAAAAAATAAAATAAAAAAGGGCAAAGCGTAAAAACAGAACTGAAGAAAATAGATTTGAAGCACTGGACACGAATAAAACACACACACACATTATAAGCCAGTGGAACTGGGAGTAATTGAAACTTAAGAGTTGAATAGAAGTAGGAGGTCCACATGTCCACATGCTCTGTTTCCAACTAATCTTCTCATTGATCAGTTCAATGGATTGTTTGGACGTTGATTAGCGGTGTGGATGAGAAAATGGAAGGGCATTTTGCTTGCACGTTTACCATCCTCTTCGCTGTTTGCGTAAAATTAGCCCAGGCAATCGCGAAACGCGAGACTATATGCTGACCCGCACAAAAATTGCAAGGATTGGGAGAACAGAGAATTGGGGTGAAAAAGGAGGGGCAGGAGAAGAAAAGCGACAGGTGGTGAGTGGAAGAGAGAGGGGAGGTGGGGAATGGAGAGAGAGAGGGAGAGAGAGAGAGAGAGAGAGAGAGAGAGAGAGAGAGAGAGAGAGAGAGAGAGAGAGAGAGAGAGAGACAGAGACAGAGAGACAGAGAGAGACAGAGGGGATAACGCCAACGAACGAAGATGAAGAGAACGGGGAGATGACGAAGAAGAAGAGGAGCAAATATATGGGTTGTCCTGAAAGAGAAAACAAAGAAGGGGATTGGGAAATTTCACGAAAAACCACGATTTGAAGATTCTTGGAGGTAAATAGGGTCCTACGATCTCGGAAGATATCTCTTCCTCCTCCTACTCCTCTCCCTCCTAATCATCCTCATCCTCCTTCTCCTCCTCCTTTTTCTTCTCCTGCTGACTTTTCTCCTTCACTGATTTGCGACCAGGAACCACGGGCATGAAGCAACTGGCTGATGGCAAGGCCCGAATCAATACAATAGACAAGGGAGCATTGACAAAGGAGATTAAGCGCACTTTTACTTCCGCCGATTTCTTTTAAGGAGATGGCATAAAGAACAGGCAGAGGAGGCTTGTTTTCCTGCCAATTTGCAAAACAGTTAAATACTCCTCTATGCACACACATGCGCGAGGGCACCCGTAGGGTATCAGAACATGCGCACAAACTCACTCACGCACGCACACACACACGCACACACACACAGACGCTTTCAAGGATTCGGAAGGGGAAGGAGGGGGATGAATGAATGTATGCGTTCATTTGCATGTCAGAGCAACCTGTTAAATAGGAACATGGACTATACATATCAAATCAAAAGAGTAGGGGATGAGGCGGAGTTGGGGTGGGACTTGATGTTTTTACTGACAGCGTTTAGATGTTGATACTTAATATTCATTTATGTTCGTAATATAAAATAGTATAACGATAGATAATTATTAGAAAACATAAAATAATAACAAGTTTCGAAATCCCTTCTTCTTTTCTTTTTTTTAAAATGGCGAAATCAAATCTTTGAGATACACCACTACGTGCTCCACCAGTAGTAGCAGGAAGGACGTGTTGGGGATGCTCTCTATACTGGGACATAGGATAAGAGCGATGACTTGTTCAATTGCCACTTGACCAGACTCGTTATTTGGGCCCCAGTCCCGGGCCCCAGCGCCTCCTCTGGGGCCTGATTACAGACCACACAGTCGCCTCACGTTTCCTACCTTCCACAGGACTCATGCGAGAATCTAATTTATTAGGCCCCTTATAGTCCGATCCATACCTTCCTTCCTCCGGGCTCAGCACCAGAGGTAAGATGAGCTTTTTTCTCCTGGTAAGTTTAAATTTACTGCCTTGCTAGGTTTAATGTTTGCGAGGCTTTTGACGTTGTTTTACGCGCATGGTGCCTTCTCGCCGAGTGTTTTTTTTTTCTTTCATTCCCCCCGCATGCATAGTACTAAGGTATCATTATACAACTCAGTACTTGCTTTATCTTAAAGAGCACGATCATATTGTCTCCCCTGATAGATTTAGGTTTCCTAAATGGTTAGTTGTAATGTCTTTGACTTTGAGACTGCTGGTGTTTTTCCCATGCAGTGGTCTCAATTGGGGAAGAGGAGCTTTTCTGTAAGGTTTAAGTTTTACTGGTTTGACGAGGGCTTGGGTGCGGATCCGACTCCTGACATTTTACGTGCATGGTAGATTTTTGGTACTCTTCTTATTTATCCTAATTTACAGTTTCAGTTTGGCTTTAGCTTTTGGGAAGATACACTTTTGGGTCAATTCTAGAATTGCCCATATTTCAAAAAAGCGCAGAACATTGCCATTATGGTAATTCAGCAGATCTTGTATGCGACGGAAAACGATGCTTAACGTCCTATTGCATGAGCGTTAAGGACGATCATCACGTCGCCACCCTGGCAACAATGACCACCATCATCATATCAAAAATGAGATCCAACGGATCTTATCGGGGGTGAGTCCTCTTTCAACCAAGTTGTGGTCCTGATTCGGCTGTTCGCAGTCCGTTGGACCATATAAACAATAACTAACTAACTAACTAACTAACCAATCCTCCTCCACCTCTCCCAAACCCTCCATTTTCATCAACCCTACATCTGATTACTCATGGCAAGAAAAGCAATTGTTTGATATAGTTGTATCCCTGTTCATTTTCTAAACTCTCACTCATTCAGTGAAACTTCTGCATGCATTGTGTATCTATTTATCTTTAACTGCCACCATGGTTGGGAGCCGGTAGAAATGAATAACACAAAAAACATTTGCACTTCCTCGTATCTGTAACTCTTTATTACGTTCAGTGACGTTCGAAGCCCCCGTGCTACTTACTGGATCTGTAGATTCCAGTAGACCTGTGTTCACATGTGCGACTCGATTCGGAGATCCTTGAATATTAAAGAAATTGACTTTGCTGGCACAGTGATGACATAGATGTGTCGAATGAAGACGATCTCTAGCTCTCGTACGCACTGATCCGACAAGACACAGAATGGTTTCTTACCACAGGACTGTTGTTCAATCCTCACGAGGAGGAACAACGAAGCTTAACGTCCTATTGCATCAGCGTTAAGGACGATCACCACGTCGCCACTCTGACAATAATGATTATCATCATCATATCAAAGATGAGATCCTACGGATCTCTTTTAATCCTCACGAGGCTGAAAGATTCCATTTAAATGCACTCAGAATCCGGCAACTAAATCAATTCCAAAAAATAAGAATAAGGTGCAGGTTTTTCTCCACTTCAGGCTGCTGTCGACGTGTCATCTTTTGTTCTTGTTCACTACCATCGACCATTACTAATTTCGTCATCATATTTGCGTCACAAATACAAACAATACCGTGGTTGTTGTTGTTGTTGTTGTTGTTGTTTTAAATAACGTCACAGAAGATAATGCCCCTGGAAATTATGTTGGCTGAAAGTTTTAATTCGAAAATCAGCATACACAACCGCATCAGAGTCGCCATCACACACACAAAAAAACACAACATTATTTTAACCATACACGGTATACCTGATACATTGTTGACGAAACAAGCCTACAATTTTGAAGTCTCGGGACACTTACGAGATTTTTAGCATACGACGTGAGTCGAGCAGTCTGCTGCTGAACGTTCGATAACGCCCATTTAGCTCACTTTTACTATATTTACTTTAGCATGTGCGTACCCAGGAAAGGCAAAACTATTTTATGTATATGACATTTAGTGAATATAATATTGGCGGAAGGGATAGCTCAGTGGTCAGAGCGCACCATTTGTGTGAGTGCGTCTTGGGCGACGTGGGTTCGAATCCTGACTTCAGCAAACTATTGTGTGATTGCTGGTTATTACGGGCCAGCGCTTTGAGAAGCTCTCTGAGCTTGTAAGTGCGCTATATAAGAGAAATCTCTTTCTTTCTTTATTCCAATATTTATACTTGGCTTTATATCTCCTTTAAGTTTATATGCTGAATTTTTATTTTCAACTTTAACCTCGTAACACTGCCTCTTTTTTTTAAACATTTTATTTTGCTGTTGTTGTTGTTGAAATGTTAATCACCTGTTACCCTAGCAGAGATTTTGGGGCGGATTTGGTGAAATAGGGTACTTCGATAATTTTCTAGAGAAGACTTTTCATTTTTAAGAAATTGGAACTTATTGTACATATAGATGTTTCATAGAAAATTGTCGTTATTGTTGAATCAACTTTTGTTTGAAGTCTTTGTACGACTACTTGTAGTAGCTTCTGCGCCATGCTTGTAGAATATCAATACCGATGTCTGCGAGTTTTATGATTAAGGTCTACAGATCGTTAAAGTCTGGTCTTATGATTAAATTGTCAGCGTAGGCGAATCATTGGAAAGGTTGTAGAGTCTGTAAGCTGAGGGCTAGGAACTTCTTTAGATTGACCATCGCGTATTCGGTCTGGCTTGATAAATGTTTGGAAACATTCGGGTATGGAAATTCCATCCTACAGTTTAGATTTAAGAAGCTCCCTTTTTAATAAATGTGTCTGAAGTACTGTATGACAACACAATAGTAATTATTGCACAACTGACTGACTTAATCGCATGGAGTTATATCTTCATTTTGTAAATAGATTATTTGGTTGTGTAATTATAATAGTAACGAATTAGGTTTTGTGTAAGCTTAGCGTAAATCTCAGATGTTCACTTACTGTGTGGGTAGAAAATTTTGACACTGTTCAACCACAAATTAATAAACATTAATAACTTGAATACAACCGGCAGTCTATGTAAAATTTTATATTTATATATATATATTGTAAAAAAAATAAAAAAATAAAAACACACACACACACATATATTTAAAACTCTTCCATCATGCGCCGATAGAAGTCAGCATTTTTTGTTTGTTTGTTCGAAAACATCTCTCTCTCTCTCTCTCTCTCTCTCTCTCTCTCTCTCTCTCTCTCTCTCTCTCTCTCTCTCTCTCTCCGCGCACTTAACTCACCCGTTACTTCCCTCCCTCCAGTATTCGATCGTTCTGCCTCTCATTCAATGAGATAGCATTATGGTATAGCGCATGTGGTCACGCAAAATGGGCATCAACTGTCATTATGTCGCCCCATGCAGAAATGAAGGAAGGGAGACACAAATGTCGCTGAATTAAAAAAAATCACTTTCTACATCCAAAAGCAGTTCCAGGCGATCACTTTAAAAAAAATGAAACTCTCTCTCTCTTTCTCTCTCTCACTCTCTTTCTCTCGCTGTGCATCATACACCATTGGCTCCTATCGTTACAATCAGTCGTCTCCAACAATCCTAACAATGGTATTATATATCATCGGCTTTTCCATAATTATGTACAGTTGACATAGGTAGGCCACTTGTGCTCACACGTTTTTGAATCGGTAGATTTTTTTTAAATAGTTTATTTATTTGGTTTTGTATTTCTTTATTTATATTTATATTTATTTAAATGCTTAATCGGTATAGCTGTTACTAAAATAGAAATTACTTCCCTTTATCTTATTAAATGACTCAGTACAAAAAAACATAACTTAAATTTTTAAAAGGGATCGAAGAATTGAGAATAACCATTGCTTAAAAAGTTTATTTATTTATTTATTTATTTATTTTATTTTATTTTTCTTTGATGTGAATCACAAATGTGTCAAGGTAAGGTATAATTTATGTGGGTTGAATTGACCCATTCACGTTACCACTAAGCAATTTATTACAAGTAATCTCACAACCAACAACATAATAGTGGAGTTGCCACCCTTTTTAGCAGTCATTTATCTCCACCTGGACAGGAACACAGCATAAAGGGCTACTCGATATGAGAAAACCACTACACTGTAGTTGTTCGTTTTGAGCGTAACACGAGACAAACACATTATTCAAAAATCTAAGTTAGTGATTAGAGGAAAGAAAACCACACTGTGTTTCGCCATTCATTTCAACTAGGCTATAAATTGCAGTCACGTTTCTTTTTTTTTTCTTTTTAATTCACAAACATTTCAGGTGAAGTCTTTAAAAGTGCCCAGAAAGTGCATGACAAGCTTCCTTTTTTTTCGAGCTTCAAAATTTTTTTTTTAGTTTGATAAACTACAAGGATACAATGGATTTAGCACAAAAATCTCTTTGTAAAAACACACGTTAAGGAAACTAGTATAAGTAATTTTGACCTTCAGATAATAGGCGACTAGACAGATAATAGTTTAATAATGTATTT
>CM072512.1:101081963-101291963 GCA_036898135.1 Oncomelania hupensis | reverse complement strand
TCCGATTATTATTTCAAAATTTAAAAAACATATCTATATACAAATGATACCATCGTTAAAAATCACTTTAAACAATTAATCACCTTTAGAGGGAAGAAAATAAACATTCTCGATCGTAGTTTAACTGTTATTGCTCCCTTAGTTCTCGCAGAGTTCGTCTTTGAAATTACCTTGACAGTTTTTGACATTTGAAGTGTTATTTTAACAGAAGAAACGTTGGAAATGTTACTCAAACTGTTACTTCTTGCCTTTGTTTAAGATACAATTTATTTTTTTAATACTTATAACGTCCAAATGGAAATTTAAAAAATATAGTACTGCGATTTTTTTAAAGAACTTTTTGTTATTGATTTTTAATGCTAGTGATCGTACTATAATATAAACTGCGTTTAAGCAAGGCCATTATAATTTGCCTTCCCTATTGAATACGATGTCTGCTTTATATTCAGTTAACACGATGCATTATATAAAAAAGACATAGGTCGTCAGTGTTTCGTGCTCAGTGTCCTCAACGTCAACACACACACCCCTCGCACTCCATTCTCTCTGTCTCTCTCTGTCTCTCTCTCTGTCTCTCTCTCTCTGTCTCTCTCTCTGTCTCTCTCTCTGTCTCTCTCTCTGTCTCTCTCTCTCTCACTCTCTCTCTCTAGCTCTCTCTCTCTCTCTTCCCTATCACTTCCTTTCCTGTCCGTAAAGAAAGTTTTCTTCTGTTCTTTCAATCTTTCCTTATCCCATGCAATCCACTGTCCTGTCTGTTCTTTTTCTCCAGAACCTGCGCTGTCTTTGGCAGCAGGCGTTTAACAAGCGGAAATTAGAAGCGAAGCAATTCCTTTCTTCTGTTAAAACTTGCCGAAGGTCTGAAAATTTAGCTGGGACGTCAGCCCCGGTTTTCTCGCGAGGTTTTGGTGAGCTCGTGGTTTGGACAGATGATTAAAATACATATTTCCGCTTTGGTCCCGAATCGCATGCACCAAATGGCATAGGCAGAGAGGTGTTTGTTGCATTCCATTACGTATCTAGATACGCGGCAATTTTCGGATGCTACAGAATGAATCCGTGTACAGCATAATAGAAAGGCAGTATAGAAAATTAACACCAATATGACGCGTCCGTGCATGGTGAAAAAGGGCTGAATACACAGAAACATGCTTCCGCCCTCGGTTTATGCACTTTCCTTGTGTGGGAAACAACGGGGGAAAAAAAGAGAAATCAGACAAACAAACGGGCAAAACAAGATAGGAACAATCAGCCTAGATCCTCTTTTCTTCTCTCTATCGACGGCACAGAATGCGAACGCTGTCGGAACAGAAGAGAAGGGAGATTACCAGACACTGTAGCCGGCCAAATTCGCTCCCTTGGCAGAGTTAACAGACCACGTGACTGAAAGCATCAGCTGGACATGCGCAAACGTGCAGCGCGTGCAGGAGGCGCGCTTTTATTTTTGTTTTTGGCTCGTCCTGCGTGTTTGCAGAGACTGGATGACAGGTGGAGGTATAGAGGGGGACGTCCTTCAATAGCGCGATTGTAGTCTACACTAAAACCCAATCTGCGATGTTCCTGGCTGTTTGCTATGATTTTAAAAAATATATTTTTCTGACCTTGCCGTTTTCGCCCCAGAGCTCAGACTCCGTCGGCCGCGGCCATATCTCTTATTTCGGTTATTAATTTGTCGGGGCAATAATGATATTAACGAGTAGTGGTGTCTGCAAGCGGTGGCAATATGAATGGGTGTCATCCGAGTGTCAATAGATCCCACTCTCCAATGTTGTATGATGGCACGCAAGAGTCTGCACGCTTTGTGGAGAGAACGTGTGAGATTTCTACCACAACATGGCCCCAAACAATTCCAAACCGTGCCGGTCACTATGGGGTTCAAAAAGTCAGCTATCGGATTCAATTGACCCTGTTTGCACATAACCTCAATAACAACAATAGCAACAACAACAGCAGCAGCAACAACATTCAGTGAGAGTTGTGTACAAATCAGTAGTATAGTACCAACGGGTATATAAAAAATGAGTTTGGAAATTTGCCATTCTTTAATAGTCTGTCACCGGTCCATGTTAGGGTGAAACGTAAAACATCATATAATATTGTATAGGGTGAAAAGATTAAGAACAAGAAATTGCGAACTCCACAGTCGTCCAGTTGACTATGATAAACATGAGACTCCAAACCAACATAATATAATTGTGTGTACCAACGAACAAAGCAAATCGCGGTGGAATCGTTGACATGGTAAACTAAGATCTTATGGGATAACATTTGCATATTAGTCCAATTTGACTATTAACTTCAGCATGATGCCTCAAACATGGGAACTATGGAGTTCTATTGAAACAGTGATGGAAACAAAAGCAAACACAATATTGCCCACATTTAACCTGGCCTGGAAGCGCAGTGGGTTAGTCACCGGTTTCCTATGCCAAAGGTCGTGGGTTCGAACCCCACAAGAGACGAACTTATTTGACTTAGGTACGAGACTATTTTGGTCAACAAGGTCACCGAGGGTTTTCTCCGGGTGCTCCGGTTTTCTCCCTCCCTTTCATAATAGTACTGGATGCAGTCAATCTGAAATTTCAAAAAAAAAATGAAAATTCGATTTCCTGTCCGTCTTCTAATATCGATCTCACTGCCTTTACACCACATGTTTGAGTGATGATGAACGTATGTTGGTTATGTAAACCTTAGTGATACAGTGAAAAGGGATGCATTGACCCACTTACCGCTGCTCTCTTTTGTTTTGGCTTGTCAGTGCGATGGCCGAAAACTATTCACAACTTTCCGGCACCTCTCATAAAAACTCATGGTTTTCGCCATTATAAATTAAAACGAGGTTAGCATGAAACCAAGTTCCGGTCTAGCTTGTTTTGCTTTTATCAAAGCTTGATGCGTGACTTTTAAATATGGCAAATTGCCGAAAACGACGATTGTTAAAGCCATAAAACGAGTGGGATAAGTATAAAAACGGTGGAGGAAGTACATGCTCAGTGAAAGGATGCAAAAAACTATCGTAGAGGCCTGTATTTGTGGCGACTTTGGAGGTGCGTCGATCATCGACAGAAAGTGAAACAGGACCTGAAAACTCTTGTAGTTTTCCATAGCTTCGCCGTCGCAACCTTCACAAAACACGAAGTAACTGAATATGTTAGGCGAGCGTTGTGGCCAAGTGGGCTAAGGCGGGACTAACTTGCCTTGTCCACAAGCCAGAAACCAATGGCGCCTGACAGGTGTGGATTCGAGCCAGCATCTGGGCGTTATGTTTTTCCGAATATTTTTCAAAAATTCACAAATAATGTTAGGTAGGTAGGGTTTAGGCGCGCCACTGGCGATAGAAAGGGATAATAAACTGCAGATAAAAAAATAAAAATATGTGAGGGTACGATACAGGTGGCCAGTGACACATGTTATTATTCTTGAATATTTGGAAATAACTCACTAAAACACGCGGAGAAAAAAAACCGGAAGTATGTTTCATTGAGGGGATTCCCGTTGGTGCATAGGATAGCAGAAAAGTGTGAATACGTCCACGAAAGTTGTGTATAATTTCATGCTATCACAGTATTAACGCATTGCACCGTTCCACACTATCTGCATCCCTTTGGTTCTAGTAGAACACCAATAAATACTCCAGCAGTCTCGGTCACAATAGCAATCTCAGGGCCAGTGCTGTACCTCCTTCGGTGACTTCCTAGCAATGACCTTGACTCTGGCAGTGGCGGTGGCCTTGAACCCCAGCAGCCATATATCTATCTATCTATATATGTGTGTTTATGTATTGTGTATGCATATTTGTATATGTATGTGTGTATGTATGTGTATATATGTATGTATATATGTATGTGTGTGATAGTGTGTGTGTGTGTGTGTGTGTGCATGTGTGTGTGAGAGATAGCGTCGTTGTCGATGGATCTTAATCACTGTAGATATCATCATCATCATTATTTATTTTCAGTTTAGTGTTGTTACGGTTTTATTGCTTGAGATTTTATATGCAGATGGACACTGCACCAAGAATTTCCTTGCAGATGTTTGTGGGGACAATAAAGATTCTGTATTCTGTGTACGCAGGATTGTCTGTGACATGCAAGCGTGTATATTGGTTACAGATCGCCGCGCGCCGAGCCTGATTTAGGAATAAGGCGTGTATAGCATTCATTATTATTAATATTATTATTATTATTATTATTATTATTATTATTATTATTATTATTATTATTATTATTAACCTTCCTATAAAGCCTCAAATATAGAACCAACCGCGGGTGGGATGTTGCGGAAGGGGGCGGAATTGAGGGCGTGTGGGGGGTGGAGGAAGAGGGTAAACTAATCCAGTATTGCCTCAGGCTTTCAGTTTAACGTGTTAAAATATGAAAACTTGTAAACAATGGCATCGGTACCATTGAGTTTTGATGATTGAAACCATGTAGTTGGAACACAAAGACATTTAAGTTATGAGCTTGCCCTAGTCAGTTGACCGTGCTGTAGTTTATTAACATCAAACTGCAAACACCGCATCGTGTGTGGGGAACACAACACGTCGAACATTACAAAAGAAACTGAAAACTCCAGTTCTCAAAGAAATGTTTGAAGTATGATTATAAGCCACTGTGTTGTTTTTTTTGTCCATGTTTAGAGGACAAGTTATTTCCGCTCAGTTCGTGATGTCGTTTAGCCAGTGTCGTTAATAACTTTAAAACCGAATATTACTTCTGATAATATCTTATTGATAAGGGTGTTGTATTCCGCGAATGTTCATTGCACTCTGACATGCTTCGGGCAATGGATTACCTATCTAATCACAAGATATAAGGTTGCGTTTTGTTTTTTTGTCCAAAAAAAACCTTCTGTGTCGCTTAATAATAGTAATAGTGATGTTCACTTTCTGGTGTTAAGATGTTCAGTTAGGACCCCCTTCAAACACAAACGCGCGCGCATGCTCTCACCCACCACTGCCACACCCACAAACACACACACATATACATTTTGATTTTTGTTCAAATGGTGCCCATCTACTGCCCAAAACAATATAGTACCAAGCACTGCCTGGTTTATGCCGATTTCGTTTAATGGGCTGTAAAAGGTTATCGTTGCAATGCTGCCTTTTTTCTATGGCGCTGATTGGTTACGCTGCGGCTGTCATGCTGCACTGATTTTTAACGGCGTCAAAGAGCGAAAGTAAACTTCTCAAGCATAAATTCAATCCCGCAGAACAATGCCTCCGCATGATAGCCATTTCAGTATTTGGCAGTGACTGTTATTCGATCTGTTTTTATGTAGCGGCGCCTTGATCTCTTCATATTTCCTCTTTTTTAGAAATGTGCTAGTCTATTTTCCTCAGTTTTAGTTATTATTATTTTTTTCGTTTGAAGGTAATATGATATGTCTCTCTTATTTTTCGATCTCTGCTAGTGTTTTGTTTTTCTTCTTTTTTTTGGCCACCCCGTAATATTATATTTTTTTTTTACCATCTGCGCTTTTAATGTTTGTCCCCACCGCCCAGCTCCAAGCACGCCCAACCTCAAGAGCGCTCGACCCATCTCTCTCTCACTCTCTCTCTCTCCTCACCTCTCTCCCATCCCTTTTTTTCTTCCTTCCTTCGCCTCCACTATATCCTCATCTCCTCCTACTCCTCCTTCTCCTCCTCCTCAACGCACCAATCGGGCACACTCCGCCAATCCTAGTTCTGGTGTCATGCCATGCGGTTACTGTTTCATAATCCATTGACGAAGAAGTCATTCAGTCATAAAGCTTTGAAAAGAGAAACTAATTTCTCTCCCAGACAATTACCAAGGATGAAAGAGATGAAATCGAAAATAATGATCTGTCCATAATTTCCCTAAACATCAATACATTAAAAATGTGGTTTCTATGACTTCTATTACTCCAGAGTAGGCCACTATCAACTTGGTTTTTAAGAGTCCCCTTTTCAGTGTCTTGTACAACACTGCCTTCTTTCGTATAAATTGATGTAATCGTTCTTGTAAATTACATTTGCCTTTCATTTTGATTGGTTTTTGTTAGGGATCATGTACAGAAAGGACCGATCTCCTTAAATAACAAAGACCTTTTTGCAAAGAGCGCATTTTCTATAGCTTGCGTCTCTAAGGAACATAATAATAATAATGATAATAATAATAATAATAATAATAATAATAATAATAATAATAATAATAATAATAATAATAATAATAATAATAAATAATAATAATAATACAGTATGCTATATACGCGATCCTTAATCCTAACTCGGACTCAGAACGCGGCGATCTGTAACCATCATTAACGTTGACATAGTACGCACTCCTACATACGCACCAAACACACAATCGTCACTCAAACATGTGGTATAAAAGGAAGTCGCTGTCCGAAGACGAAAAGGTTATTGCTTTTTTGTTGTGTGGAAATTTTAGATACCCTGCATCCAATACCATTACTGAAAACTGGTACTGGTAATTATACATTTTATGTTGTTTTAGAATAGATTAATGTCGCCTACATCACACGCAGCAAGGGACAACAACCTGAAGATACAAAAGCAAACCAGTGAATCTTTGGGATAAAAAAATCATTAGAAAGCTTTCGAGTTTATTATAAACCCTTCCTCAAGGTAATAATGGCCTGCATCACTGTTTGACAAACGCCATCACAGAGAGGTCCAACTGCATTCTGATTACACGCAAGGACTAATCCAGAGCCTTGTTGTGAGACCTAGGACGCCTGAAAGTATTCTTTCAAGGCGAGAACGCGTGGCGTGCAGACCCTCGGTACGGTCTATTGAGATCTGTATCCTGCCAGTCCTTGGCGTTATTTCGCAATACCAGTTTTATCATTCGTTGTGTGATGACTCACTTCCTGACAGTTTGGGCTCCACATCATTATTTTTCTCCCAACCTGTTAAGAATTTCTAGAGGGGAAAAACAATTTAACAGTTCAACTTGCCAGTCCCGAACACCCTGTTTTCTACTGCTAAAACAATATTTTAAGTTTTTGTTCTTCAGGAAAATAGTCTATTTGTCAGCAAACCCAAACGCATTAAGTACCTTAATTAATTTTATGGCATGTTCTTTCTCCCTCTCTCTTTCTCTCTCTCTCTCTTCCCCCACCCTCTTCTTCTTCTTCTACTTCTACTACTACTACTATTACTACTACTATTACTACTACTACTACTACTGCTGCTACTACTACTACTACTACTACTACTACTACTACTACTACTACTTCTTTTTCTTCTTCTTCTTCTTTTTCTTCTTCTTTTTCCTCTCTCTCTCTCAACAACTTTGACTATTCCATTTTCCACCCTTTCTCCAAGAATAAGAAAAACACCACAACCACACGCACAACATACAAACACACACGCGCATCCATACACACACACGCGCGCGCCCGCACACCCACACGTACAACACGCACACACACACACACACACACACACACACGCATGCGCGCATGCAACCACCAATAAGTGCTATGCTCACATATTATGTTATTACTACACACAAAAAGTAGCTTTGGAAACAAAATAAACAAACCTGCTTCCACAACGGTAGCAACTAATGACGATAAAATATACAACAAAACGCCGCGTTGGCCTGCTAGGAAAACTACCCACCGTTTCCTTCCTTCGTGTTTTGTCTTTGATGCATGGCAGATAAAGCAAGTGGAAACGATCCTGCCGAAGGGAGCTATGTTGTTTAGCGAGGGCTGTCAAAATGTGTTAATAGAAGCTTATGATGTGCTAGCGCTCGTCGACACTGGGTTAATGGCTGTAGTTGTCGTTTTGCATCAGCGTTTTTCATCGTATTGAATCCACTCCATGGCGCAGAAATCGGGGAAGTGCTGTTCTTCCAAATGTATTGAACGCAACGTCAATATGTTCTTTATTATTGTTTTTTTTTAATATATTGTTGTTGTTGTTGTTTTTTGTTTTTGTGTGTGGTGCAAGTATTTGCCTTTTAATTTTTTTTAAATTTTAGAAAGATAAATTACTTAGTGCACGTGTCCGTTTCTATCTCCCTCATCATATCTATCGCTTTCTCTCTCTCGCTCTCACTCTCTCTCTCTCTCTCTACCCCAAATCCCATCTGTTCAAATTCTTTGAACGAACTATAAGCTCAAAGAAGAGATATTATTTTAAAAACAACTCAGCGAAGAAAATTTTATAACGAAGGGGATTCGAGTAGTGGTGGGCCATGTGAAGCTTCGACTGAAGACAGGAAAGAAAAAGGCGCAGCGTGGAGAGTGCAGTGGGTGAGGGTAAGGGTAGGGGGGGTGTAATGGTGTGACTGAAGCAAAAAGACAGCGGAATAAATTACATCAGCAACGAAAATCAGTAACATTAGATACTAGATGCATTGCCCTGCCAGTGTCAAATGCACACTCTTAAGACGGGAAATTATTTAAAGGGTTTTTAAGGTGCACACTTTCTCCCGACGATTTTGTTTGTTGTTTTTTTTAAATCTCGTAGTGCGGTTCTGAGATGTGCCCACAACAAGTTTCATACAAAAATCTTTCTGTTTGTCCTTCCATTGAGCAGTGGTCTGAAATGGTGAGAGCAATATGAAAAGAACACATTACATTTTGTTTCTATAGAGCCAATCAAAATTACCGACTTCTTCTTTTCTCAAAAAGCAACGAAGCCATACAAGACAGAACGGAGGGGAGAACAGTGGGGGAAAAGAAGAAGGAGGAGGAGATGGAGCAGGAAGCGCGGAAGAGAGAAAGAAGAAGAAGAAGAAGAAGAAGAGAATGCAGAGAAGGCTGCAGCAATGGAGGAGTGGAATGGAGAGGAAGAAGAGATACGGATATGCCTTTTCTTGCAAAATTGCCGCCGCAGAGGAAGGGGACACAGTTAGGGTTTTTGGTGTCAGAAAAAAAAACTATCAATAAAAATAAATAAATAAGGAGGAAATGGCAGTCTAGTTGATGATTTTCAACGCGCCACACTACCACCCCGCAAAACGTTTTCTGTGTTCGCCTTGATAACGAGCATGTTGATGGTTGGGAGGGCCATAATTCATCTTTAAACTGTCATGCACGCATAGACAGTGAAGGATCGAAAATGAGAAAGAAAAAAAAAACACATGAGATCTGGGGAGAGACTGTGGTGGACGAGGAGATGGGTGAGTGGTGGAGGGGAGGGTGGGTGGGATGGAGAGTGCGGGATCTAGAAAAGGAAGAGAGGTAAATTTGTATTGTGTCAGGGGACGGTACTCTACCTACGTAACGTAACCGTATAGCGCGCCCTTGGTGGCTGGGATGGACCAGTGGCCCATGGCACAAGTAAGTCTTTGAAACTGTTGTGCGCCTGGAGGTTTTCTGTCTTTGGTCCTTATTTAAATACAGTTTGATAGATGTGTAATCGTTGTCCCAAACCTATTTAAGTATGTTTTTTAGGTTTGTTGTTATCATACCAAGGTTATTTCTGTTTGCGGCCTCAAACACGACACAACTTAAAACATAGACATATTTTCATAGTTTATTTCCCACCATGATGGCTGTTGAACCCTATTGTACCTGCCTTATCCAAATACACTAAAAGCACATTCTAATCAACGCCGTTTGGAATGACCTGGGCCATATGTCATATATCATATAGATCTATCTTTCTGCGAAGGTCCACAACAGGATGCCAGATTCCTGTCAAATGTTGAATGACAAATCCAAATATGCCATACTAATCACGAACGAGTTCTTAAAACGAGACATAATCAGTTAGTAAATAAAACTACAAATCACTCATCGAAATCTGGCACGTTCATTTTCAACAAGAAATATGTTATAAGTTTATAATTATGTAAATCACAACGATCAATCAAGGTAAACATTATAGCTATAAAATCTACGATCATTGTACTACTCAAGAAGGTTATCTTCGGACAAATGCATCAAGAAAGACAAGCGAAGCACAAGGGGATACATAAAAGCATCCTGTATCGGCCAGCGCCTTGAGCAACTCTTAAGCTGGAAATGCGCTATGCAAGATCGAATAAATAAAATATAAAATAATCATCGAATATTTGACCTAAAAATTAACTGCCAAAGGCAAGACACAAACTCGTCAAGACTAAATAAACCTTACAAGGTTAGAGAACACAAACAATATTTGCGATTGTACATCAAAGCAAGGGCGCAGCAAGCCACAATAAATATTAATTATTGTTAATACTGGATGCGTGACACTTGAACAGGTAAACGTAAAGGCTATGCATTTAAGTTCAAATCGCTCGATAAACAGTAGAAAAACACAAGTGGTCAGTTCTTTGGACAGTCGACTGGTCAAGCGACTAAAGCAGTTGTCTCAGTGATTAGTTATTGCTGCTGCGGCAGACCCGTCATGTGCGATAACTGTCTAATCGACCATTTAATAAACAGCGAACAAAACGACGTCTTATTACCCTAATGGCTATCAGCTGAAGATGTAGTGCAGTGCGTCTGCAGAGTTTTCGAATCAAATGACGTAGATAGCCACAATGGAATGAAGAAGAAGAAGAAGAAGAAGAAGAAGAAGAAGAAGAAGAAGAAGAGGAGGAGGAGGAGGAGGAGGAGGAGGAGGAGGAGGAGGAAGAGAAGAAGAAGAGAAAGACTAAGTACGCGGCAGATGAAAACTTGTATGTGTACACTATAGCCATAATTGCGTTTGACATCAGCCAACATGCAATTCACGACTTTAAACGATCACTTGTTCATTTTCGTCTGTTAGTTCCTCTGATAAATGCTAGTCTCTCTCTCTCTCTCTCTCTCTCTCTCTCTCTCTCTCTCTCTCTCTCTCTCTCTCTCTCTCTCTCTCTTCACCTACGAAAGTCCGTAATATTAGTTACATTATTTATTATCTCGATGAAAATAACTAAACTGAACGTTAAAATAACGAAGGCAGGTTTATTTAAAAAGAAAAAAAAAACAAATATAGGGGAGATAAGTGAGTGCGGGCTTGATTAAACTATAGCAATAATTACTTCCACGATAGCTGTGGCATCAGCATATAATATTGATTCAACTGTAGATTAATGAAGAAAAGCGGGGTAAACCTGGTAGCAGCTTATTTCTTCAAGATGAATAGGCGATTTCCTTGGATACACGAATCGAAGGTGATAGCCATACAAAGAGAGTAAACCGAACGGAGAAACATAACTGGAATGAAGAACTATCTTTCTTGCATCATCAACCTGATCATTGTCATCATCAATTTCATGATGATGAACCACAACTGTGTAACGAGTTTACCCCTACCCCTACTCCTCAAATACAGCCATCTCTCTCTCTCTCTCTCTCTCTCTCTCTCTCTCTCTCTCTCTCTCTCTCTCTCTCTCTCTCTCTCTCTCTCTCTCTCTCTCTCTTATTCCAGCCTCCTTAGGGTATTGACCTTGGGTCTTGTTGTCGTTCGGGACAGTCTGGTGCTGCCGGCTCGATGATAAATGCCTTCGACCTCTTCTTATCGATCTTCCGACATTTGAATGATTTTTTTTATCTCTTTCCACCACCATCAAGCCTGCAAGTATTGTAAAGCACCTACAGATAAAGCGGCTCAATCAGCATCGTTCTGTTGGCGACTCTGACCAAGTCAGGCAAAGCACTGTACAATGGACAGGTTTGTTGATATAATGAAATAATAAATGCCACGTGTTGTCATAAAATAAACAAAAACCTTGGATGACGATGAGAGGGAGATAGTGGTAGAGGAAGAGGAGGAGAAGCCCTATAGATGAAAATGGTGCGTGCAGCCAGCATCGTTTATCTTGGCGACTCTAGCTAGCCAGGCCATGCAAAAGCATTGTGGATTGTACAGCTTGGTTGATGTTGGGCGTGGGAGTAGTGATGATGATGATGATGATGATGATGATGATGATGATGATGATGATGATGATGATGATGATGATGATGATGATGATGATTTCCATTAAAGCAGTTCAGTTGGCATTGTTATGCATGGCGTCTCCAGTTATCCAAGTGATAATGATGTACAGCGCTAAAGTGAACCAACCTTCTTTAAAGTCTTGTGAAGTGCTTGACATTAAAAACAATCAGCGTGAACAGTTGTGTGCTGACGTTTTGGGGCTTAAAACTTCATAGAGTCTTGTACCCCGCATAGCGCCTACTTTTCCTATGTTGGATGTGGCTTTGGGGTAAAGTCTGTCTCGGTGGTAAATTCCCCTTAACTGACTTTTTAAGGGATTTACTATGTCAATATTATTTTTCAACCATCCTCAACTTAACATGTCTGCTCAGGGACTGTGCACTGACAGAATACAAATCTTGGAGTGTTTGAAAATGGTTACTGATGGCATTTACCTTCAGACTATGTAACATGGAATGACGAAGTCAGAAACTTTGAAGAGTTACGAGAGAGTATATTTAAGAGAGTATAAGGATCGATCGAAATGGCTTTTAAATGGCTTTCTAACACAGCGCCTTAAGCCCAATAGACAATGGAGGCATTAAAATCAATGAAAGCATTGTATTTATATCATTGCATCGTATGGAGATAATTTGTAAATAAATTGCTTTAGTGTGTTATATTGTAGATAGCGAAACTCCTGAACAAAATGGAGACGTTGAAATGTATAAAAGCAGTTAATTTGTTGTATCATTGCATCATTTCGAAATAATTTGTAACGAAATGGCTGAGGTTTGTGTGAGGGGTTGTTGGTGGTTTGTTTGTTTGTTTTGTTTGTTTATATGTTTAAAGGTACCAAACCTTCTGAACACGACACAAAATGGAGGCTTTGCAGTGAATTTGTGTCACATAGACATAAAAAATGGAGTCAGAAATTTAGTTTACAATGCAAACAATAATTCTTTTATTACTTATATGGAGGCTTGGCACTTGATTTGTATCAGATATAGAGGCATTGCAATGGATTTATAAAATATATGGAGACAGTTCTGTTGCTTTTTGTAATGTGTATGAATGCGATATTGTATGAAAGTTTAAGACAAACTCAACTGCATTGTGTTGCATTGTGCAGCGGCTTGACGCGTATAATGGAAGGCAGGGTGCGTGTGGCTGCAGATGTCCTGGCCAAAGAAGCTGTGAATGGACAAAAAGCTAAGCGCGTGTCTCCAGGCCCCCTCTGCCAGCTAGATAATATGCACCAATAATTGATGGTCGATGCTGTCAGCCACACACAAAATAGTTCATACTGCATATAGTAGAGACGGCCGAGATTTATTATCGCCTTTCCACCATAGTTCGGCCCGAGAAATTTAGAGCTTACGTCGCCTTACGTAAGCGTCGGCCGTCTGTTACGCAGTGTGAGAATAGCTAAGACACTTATATTAGAGAGTTGTCCTTGACGAGGAGGGAAGTCCCCTATACGCTGATGTGTCCAGGGACGGTAATCTACTGAACTGAAACTGAACGAGGAGGTGAGTCGAGGGTTGAGGTGTGGATTGTGAGGGGGAGCGGTTGGGTTGAGGTGTAAGGGGTGGATACAGGGAGGGATGGGTGTGAGACAGAGAAGAGTGAGGGGAATGTTGACTCTCATTATCTTTAAGACAGATCTTCCGAGTGTCTCCATTTCATGCAGGTTCATTGTTAATTTCTGTTTGGGGGCATTCAATCATAGCTGCCCAAATTCTCGAACTACCATTTAATGTTAAATACCTATACTGTACTTCGTAAAAAAATAAACATTCCTGGCTTCTGTAAAAGTCCATACTCCCATTCGCTGTCATAAAAAAAATTATTGTGCAGTCTCAGAAAGTGAGATTTACATTGTTAATAGCAGTACATTAACCCTTGTAATAATAATAATAATAATAATAATAATAATAATAATAATAATAATAATAATAATAATAATAATAATTTGTTTGTATTGCGCCCAACCAATTTGTAATTGGCTCCGAGCGCTTAGGCGCACGTCCTCATATGCTCTAAACAGCAACAGCAATTGTGGTGTAGTGGGAGGGTGATTTGGTGGGGGTGGTGGTTAATAAACAACCATTAACATTATATGTTTCTTTGGAAAACGATGATAACTGGTCAAATTAATACCATTGAAATTTGGAGAGAAAAATGGAGTGTGTACTTCTGTTAAATTATTGTAATCTCATAACTCACTATAATAAAAATGGCGAAGAAGCCTCAAAGAGTGTGGTTGTGCTGACAATAGCAGTACAATACGTATCAATCATTTGAACAAACTTGTGTACATATATACAAGTGCAAACTCGGAAAAGGAGTCATACAAACTGCAAAGGGCTCGGAGAGCGTGGTTATAATCCACACTATCCGTCTAATAGTTTACTAAAGGGAAAATATTCACCGTTTGGATGACGAAGACCAGTCAACTTTACGGACTACTCTGGTTGCCAGAGTTTACAGCCACCTCTGCTTGCCAGACTTTACTACAGACTCCTCTTGCTGCAGTAATGCCCACGAGGGGATCAGAGGCGTGGCAAGTTGAAGGGAATGGGAATATGGAGATATGACCGGAATATTGGGAATGGAGATGCTGCATGAGAGTGGGCGTGAATGATGGAGATAGTGTCGGAGAGCGTCTGAAGAGGATTGCTATTGTAGATCTTAAGAGAGTGACGTAGAGTTTTAGGTTTAAAAAGAGGGGAAATTCAGTGGCTGCTTCAATAGTACTTGCTAGTGGGAAAACTAGTTCGTCATTGAAAAAAAATTGAAGTATGTTTTGAATGGTCATAGATTTGTAAACGATCATTTTGTAAGGGCGTACAGTTTTTGTAATAATTATGCACTTGTGAATAAGTGTGTATTGATGAATTTTGTATTGAAAAACTTGCAAGTATACTATTGGGTGTTTTTTCCCCAACGGCTACCTAATCACTTGACTCAATTTCTGCAGCACAGTATGCCAATTACTGTATTATGCAAATCCGTATTACCACAGCTCAACCTCTTATCATTCATTACATTACTACACCGTTACATTAAAGTAGGGAATGATGATTTCCATTCAATGAATGGAGTAGAATGTTGCTGTATACAAAAGGCAAAGAACCTATGTAATACTACTTCTTGCATGTAAAAGACACAAACAAATAGCGTTGACATTAAATCCGCGGTCTGTTGGATTACCAAAACATTACATGAACAAATTAAAATAACGTGTAATGGAACTGCGAGGAACCGCTGTCATACAATAAGTTGGATTTAATAAACCACAGACACTGCACTGCATGATGTGGCCTTCACGGGCGATTGGGTTATAACAACATAATATGAACACATACACTTTTATGTTTGTTTTATGTTTTTCCTAATGCGAAGACTTATATAATGAAATCGAGCGTGAGTTCACGGAAACGGAGACAAGAAGGTTTTAGCAGATGCATTCATTGTTTTCTTTAATGAGATATAATTTTGTGCAGTCAAAAAAGCAACAATTAAAATCTGCGTGTAAAAATATCAAAACATCTTATATAGAACGATTTCTGGTTTGTAGGATGTTGTTTTCTTTTTTCAAACGAGTTATTTTTTGTAGTATTAATAATAATAGCTTTCATATAGTGCAAATATTTTATTCCAGTTACGTTCGTGGCGCTTGTTGGTTGTGTTGTAGCTGCTGGTTGTAAAAAAAAAAATGAACGCACTGGATTTATTTTAGCGAAGATAATGTGCAAGACTTCGCATGCCGCCATGAATTTTATTGTGAGATATTTTTTATGTTGAATCGGCGAAACGTGACGAAGGGAGATCATCCCTTCTCAATTTGTCGCCCTTTTCGGCGGCCATTTTGACCGGTCACAAAGAACAATTCCATTCTGCCGATGTCAAAGCGAGTCTTGTATGTAAATTTTTCACTTTATTCCCACCGAGACATTCCATCTCCAACATATATTGTTCTTGTTTTTATTATTATTATTATTATTATTATTATTATTATTATTATTATTATTATTATTATTATTATTATTATTATTATTATTATTATTATTATTATTAATATTATTATTATTATTATTATTATTATTATTATTATTATTATTATTATTATTATTATTTTGTGTGTGTGTGTTGTAATGTAATAGTTCTTATTCTCTTCTTTTTTTCCTTTCTCGTATCTGTATTAATAATGTGTTTTCATTTTATTTTGTAATCCCTTCAAAAGGAATTATAAGAACTAATCTCAATTAAGCATTGACACTTATGTGCTTGTCAGAACAAAACTGTCAGCTGCTTTTGTTTTGTGTGCTCGCACCTTTAAAAAAAACAACTAAATATTGTTTGTTATTTAAAAAAAAACATCAAAGGATAACAAGGGGAAAAATTTTATGCTCACGCCTTTTAAATTAAAAAACCCGATTGTTTGTCACTTAAAAAACATATCAACAAGACTCTTCATAACACCGAAATGTTTGCTTTTACCCTGAGAGACATTTGTTTTTCTTTTAGTGACAACAAGGAATCTTTCTTCTTTGAAAGAAAGAGTGTAATATGCTGATTGTCTTAGGTGGAAATAACTATCTGGATTTGTGTTTGAGTTAACATTAACCAACATCTAAGGAATTTCTCGATGAACTCATAATTTACTTTTGGGTTGCTCCACAAACCACCCACGAATTTCTGAGAAATAATGCTAACTTACCGTCTGGCAATGAAAACACAAGAAACGCCCAACATACACAAAAATATAAAAGCACTTTTGGGGGTTAACAAACAATCAATTACCTTTTGGTTGTCTCGGAATTAATGAAGTTTTATGTTTCTTTCCTTCACGCAAGTATCACCTGGCCGTTAATTGCGGGGATGTAGTAAAGAACGTACGCAACCAGTTTGTTGTCTGTTGTTTGTGCTTCGTTTATTTTACAATTTAGTCTGATTATTCTCATAAATCACACATATTGCCAACGCGAGGCACGACTCAAAGTTCTGCTAATTATCTTGAGCTGTGTATATCGCAGATTGAATCTTCATTTTATAATAATCCAGTTCAGTTACTCTTAGCAACAAAACCTTACAGCGTGTACAAAGAATGGAAACCCCTGACTTTATGTAGTAGATTTTACCAGCTTAAAGAATTGATCGAGTCGTTTTCGATTTTTGGCCTCTTAGTATAATACGTTGTATCCCGATACTCTTTTCGAGCAGGACTATCTCGAAGAATACAAATATGCAACAGGTGGACCAGATATTAGGAATTACTTGTGGCGCCACTGCTTCTTCAGCATTCTCCATGTCGGTCTCCGTGTGGGTCTTCTGTCTTTTTGAAAACCAGATTTCTGCAATCCATCCAGCTTGAGAAATTTGCTGGCATCCTGCTGCTGTGCAAGGAGTGTCGTGGATGGATTTACAGCGGGTTTTCTGTAAGAAAAGCTTCTAAAGAGTATAATCTTTTTCAGTGTTCTTTGGTAAAAAGCTTCTAAAGAATATAAATGTTTCAACTCACAACTGAACGCTTGGCGTAAACAATTACGTTTGTGCATTCATTGTGTACCCCAAGCGGGGCTCGAAAACCTTGATTTTCATATCAGAACAAACATATTATTATCTCGTATGTATTAGCTGTTACCCTTTTAAACGTTAGTTACACAATGCTATTTTGTTCTTTTCATCTAACGTGGCCAGCCTGAAGCTGAGTTGGCCAAAGAAGAAAGGACGGGAAGATTAGTTGGCCAAAGCAGCAGCCGCCTATTCGTTAGCCAACGAAAAACAAAAGATAGAGACGAATGAACCAAACAACAAAAGGTGGATAGAAAATTGCTAGGCTTATGGAGAGAAATAAAAGTGCAAAAAAGAGAATGGGGTAAAGGTGGGGGGGGGGGGGAGAAACCACCACAAAAGTCGGATAGCCAGGCTTATAATGAAGGTCTTTCTGGCGGCCGAGATAAGAGAAGGTGGAAGTAGAGGTGATAAGCTGGCTCATCAATATCCCCTGACACCTGAGATGTGGTCTGTGTGGCCACCTGTCTCTCTCTACGGTGCAGTCTGCAGTCTGGCTTCTTTACTTTTTCCACTTTACCTTTTGAGTTTTCTCGAATCCTTCTTTGCCGATCCCCGATTCTCCATTTTCAATCTGCTGGGGTTTTCCTTTTTTGCTAGGAAACATATTTATTTTTCTCGTTCGCGTGCTCGTTCGCTTGATCATACTTCATTGATTCGTTCGTTCATTCTTCTTTTCCTGCAATATTTTTTCCACCTCCGATTTATTATATTATTCTTGCCTGTAATATAATTTTCTTTTCATTTACACATTTTGAGTTCTTGTGTCCGTGGTACGCGTCGAGTGACAATGTGTCCTTAATGGTCAAAAGAGAGGGAAAAAAACTGCAAATTTGCAAAACCTTAATGTCTTGATATCACTGAAAGACGGTGCTTTTAGGAAATATGTTATAACATCGATTCTCCTCCTTGCCTGGTCGACGACTCTTCGACGATTGACGACTGATGGTCTAGAGAACCAAAAAAGGGAAAAGTGGGCCACGCAGGCTAATAGCGATAAGCACGTGCTCTGTCAACAGTTGCGGACTTAGTACAATGGAGATTTCAGGGCTCATCCCCCTCTCAACGGTCCCCTGAAGCCGGCATCTCTTTACTGTGTTGTCTGAGGGCTAAAGACGTTTGCCTGCCTGGCTATCCATCTGCATTAACAAGCTTATGGCGGATGGTTCAATTTGCCGTGTTAACCTGATCTGAATTCGGTTTGAGACAATGTTTTTCCTTATAGCGGATGGTTCAGTTTGCGTGTGTTAACCTGATCTGAAAACTGTGGTGACTATGTTAACCTAATCTGAATACTATAAGACTATGCATTAATCTGTTCTGTATTTTCTTTTGGCGGATGGATCAGTGTTCGTATGTTGACCCGATCTAAAACATTATATTATGTTGGGCATTGTTATGGTGGAGGTTGGAATTTAAAAAAAACTGATTTGCATTCACTCGTGCCGCTTTTGGGAAGACAATGCTACCAATTAGTAAGAATAATAATAAGTGTATTTGTTTAGGGCGTTTTTCCCTAATGACAGATCAGTTCAGAGCGCATTTCTCACGCATTCATACTACACGGTAACGTCCAGATACAGGCGAAAGGAAATCAGACCAAAAAAGACACTGATGAAATGCATCATTGACAGGACGGCCTCAATCGTGTATCAAAACGCATTGAATGTTCTGGTCAAACTTTTGAACCTTTTGCAATACTGACGCAATAATCTACCAGAAGTCTGATGCCGAATTCATGGGTTATTCGTAGTGGCTATGGCTGGTCAGTCAGTCTGTTGAATATCCGATGACTGTATGACGTGAGCTTGTCCAATTATGGCTGCTTGTCCGGCCAAGATGGCAGACCTACACACAATCTACTTAGCCCTAACCAGCCAAAAGTGAAAGCCGTTCAGGACTTCCGAGTCCTCTTCCCTTGGTAGCGCTATAGGATCAGTTGCATGGGCTGGTAACTGCTGCGCTCTATCTATTTATCTCTTTATCCTAGTAGGCCTATGCCAAAACCACACTCGTCATATACAGTGTAGGCTCCCTTGAGACTGAAAGCCTTGGCAGGCAGCGTTTTGTTTCATTATTTTAGCGGGAAGAAACCAGGAAGAATTTTCCAGCTTTATGATAACATTTAACGCCCTTTTCATGGTGTTTAACAGTTAAGAGACATAACTGAGTCAAGTCAAGTCAAGTCAACAATTCTTTATTCCAATAGAGTGGAAAATATTCACAGTGGAAGAACGCTCTTATTTAATTGTGTATAGCTGGAAGCAAAATGAAAGCTAGGGTTGTTCAAGCTGAGGATAACGGGTGACGTTCATTTGCTGTATTTCAATTCATTATTTTCAAGACAAAGACTTTTTGGTTTCAAGGGTTTTAGCTGCTGGCAATGAAAGGCCAACCGTCCCGCTTAAGGTGACAGGCCGTTTTTTGTTGCACTTGCTTTACTGATTGTAAGAGACAATGAATAGCACCAGAACACCCAAGCAGAGGTTATAGAAATCTTCAGTATATTCTATCATGTGAATAGTGTGTAACGTTACAACCGTAGAATGAATAGAAAGAGGACGTTTCTGCTTTACGGAAGTCCTTGATAGGATCGAGTTACCCTGAATTAATAGTGCCTATCCTATCATATCCTATCCCGTAACTCTGAGGTCGTTGGGGCACCCCAGATGATCATTTAACAAGCGTACTCCATCTTTCTCTGTCCTCAGCAACCCTGATGGCTTCGCTCAAAGTCAAGCCAGTCCATTCTCGAATGTTGTCCTCCCATCTATTTTTCGGTCTCCCTCTTCTTCTACCTCTTTGCACCATGCCTTGCAGGATGGTCTTTGCAAGGCCTGATGATCTGGTGACGTAGCCATACCATCGGAGTTTCTGTTTCTTCACCACTGTGAGCAGGTCATCGTGTTGTCCAATAGCTTGTGTGATGGACTGTCGGATTGTGTCGTTGGTGATGTGCAGGGTATAGGACATGCCCAGAAGTCTTCGGTAGCACCTCATCTCCATGCTTTGTATTCTTCGTTGTAGACGAAGCAGTGCACAAGGAGCTATAATAGCCACATAGCTGTGGCAAGGGCACTCCTAACTACCCACGGTCATGCTTGTAGGTATCAGTTTTAGAATAATAGCCTTGAAGGTTTTTAAAGAATGAAAAACATATTGTACGTAAAGCAGAACAATTATACAAGTTTTAGTGTAACCTTTCATTGTTAATTCAGAAAGAAATTAGTGATCTCTTATCCTTCATACGGGCGGGTACAGAGCGAAATACGCGTAGAAGCAGATAACGTCAACGAATAGAGTTGTTTGGTTTTTTTTTTGTTGTTTTTTTTTAACGTGAACGCTGGATATTTTGAAGATTGAACACTTAACGGGGATATGCTAGAGTGCTTTTAAATAACAAAACATAATCCTACAATAATAATGAATGAGTGAATTACTTCGTTACTTTTTTTTTGGGTCGATATGACGATTATAACGACAATACGCTCGTAAGAATGGACTGCAACTCTCTTTCTCACCGTTTATTGTCCTTGCTATATCAAATTACTGTTGAGTGGGTGTAGGGAAAAATGAGCTGAATTCCACAAAGCACGTTGTTTTTCTTTGGCAGAAACATTAAGAAAGGTTGGTGTCTGAGAATTGTTGGCATACTGCAACGCAGCTATCACAGAGTCATTCGAAGCTAGAACTGAATTACTAAAACCAAGATGTTGTTTGGGGAATATCGTGTCATTAGCCCAGCTTTGAAATGTGACACACGGTTCGTGTAGTAATGGTCAGCTGGCGAGACGTAAAGTGACTAAGACTTGAAAGATATAAAGACGGCGCGCAAGTATCGATAGAGCGGACGGCAGCCAGCAGCTTGGCCCATGTCGCGTAAGGTAAGGGGACTCAAAAGACAGTGGCAGCACTCAAAGAGACAGTGTCAGCACTAAGCAATAGATCTATGGATAGATGGATTGACTTATTGTACTGAATGCCACAGCGCGGAAGCAGCAAGTAAAACCGCTTCTTGTGTCCTCCTTCGTCTTGCGAATTGTGTGAAAGTGAAGGAGGGGAAAGAAATAGGATGAGGTGAGTTAGCCGAACACTGATGGACTATAAGAACTAGTAGCTTATATCGGAAAGTAACGGCGACCATTCCGCTTCCCTGCTGTCTCACCTATTCCCCGCAGACCGCCGCACCATCCACCATTGGTGGAAAGAGCGACGGGTCCCGGTGCCCGTTTAATATCATTTGTCAAAGCCATGCATACCATTAGCTGGCTGGGGTCACCCCCTCTCGCCTTCTCGGGGGCTTGTGTTCCTCGGTAGACGTCACATCTAGGTGGTGTGATGGATACGTTGTGAGCCGTGCTAGCCGAGTAGTGTTTGCACTACCTCCTGGACCAACACCGACACCGCGCTATGGGATACAGATACCGGCTGATCTAGCCTCCTGCAGCCTTCCCTTCTTTTTTTGGGAAAAATTCTTAAATCCACCTCCATGCTGTGCTAGTAAAGTAGTAGAGTCCTCCTCGTCGTCATCTTCGTCGTCTTTCCATCCATCCCTGTCGCGCTAGTGTTTGCCGTGGTAGTACATTGGAAGTGCAAGAGCATACTCTACCCCTCCTCTTCCTTCTTTGTTCGTTTCTAGGACCATCGTAGTTTTTTTTAACTACACCCCATGCCATATTTAGTGCACCCAATCTTCTCCATCCATCCGAGACATCTTCGTTTAACAGCTTCATCAAACTTTGTGACTTCATATTACCTATGACCACATCCTTCGCCAATGTGGTTTGTCATTGATAACTACATCCGTTTCGGCACAGAAGAACAGTTACCCCATCACTCTCTCCTCTTTTTTTCAAACTTCCTTTCCATTATCGTCCCTTTTCCTAACCCTAGAGGCACTAGAGCCCTTTGCCAGTCTGTTGCTTCATTTCTGTTTGATGGTATCCCTTGCCCCTTGCTCTGTGTATCAAGAATGGAAAATGGTCCACTCCCCCGGAGCTTTGTGAGATGCCAGCTACCGCCTTTGATCTCGTGTTTCCCTTGCTTTTGAACAATGGCGTAGGAGAGGGCCTCCTCGCTGCAGCAGCATCGTCCTTATCTAACATCTCCCCCTTTTTTGTCCTGGAACAAGCAGCGTCAAGAAGGAAAGAGACTTTATGTGTATGAGATGTGAATGAAATATATGACATGTGCTTGCAAGTCTAAAAGAGGCTATTTACAGACGACGTCTCCCTCTCTTTGAATTCGGCTGTGCAATGATTCTTGATTTACTATTAGCTGGCTGCAGAAATGAAATAAAAGGAAGGCAACATAAGTATATTCCAGACTGTGTGTTCCTAGGGAGGAAAAAAAACAAGAAAGCAGAACTCTCTGAAGCAATGATGTAAATTGCTGGTGAATTAAAGCGTAACATAGTCTTTAGTCGAACTTTATTCAAAGGCAACATGGTATCCTACAATAGTAATCTGTTCTTTATCGTTCTCAACTTCTGATATCTATGTATACGGAGACTGTATATATATCTATATATCTATAGATATATATATAGAGATATATAGTTATATTTATATCAAATGTGGCACTGTAAAAGGTCGTCTACTTTCTGACATCTAGTGAAATTTCACGTGCTTGGCCATCAACAGGAGTGACAGCTCAATGAACCCGTTCCTGTGAGCGACGGCTTGTTCCTCGCTCGATTGAATATTCCGTGCAGACGGCGTTTGTACACTGTTATGAAAACGCCTTGATATATACCCTATGCTGTATATATACACACTTAAGAGATTGCTTCGGAGTGGTTTTTTAGATGCTACTTATTATTCAGCTTTCCTGCTGTACGCCTTATTTCAAAATAGAGGGGGAAACAGGTGACGCCGAAAGTCAAATCGTCGAATACAATTTCTAGGACATTTGATTTTCTTGAAACGGTTGCGTGACGCCGCAAAAGAGCTTACTCTCTACTTCATTGTTGAGCTTCGAATGAGGGTGCTAAGTCATAAAAAAGGAACCATCTAGCTCAGTTTAATTTCCAGTGCACGTCTTGGTTTAAATGATTACGTAAAACATTACGTCAGCTTCCGTGTGTTGCATCGCTTTCTATGGATTGTGTGAAGTCCTATAGGAAGGGATTCATCTAGATAGGATGCCAAAGATTTTATTTCAAGGATCATGAAACTATAATATGGAAAGTTACCATTTAGGTCCGCTGACACATGCTTCCAATTATGTCTGCGTGACGCCAAGCAGGAAGTCTTCCAAAAAGATCAACTTCCACTGTACCTCTGTCAAAGGATTGTGTGACATCACAGTGGATGCTGCTTACGTCAAGGATGACGTGATTGCAGTATTTTGAGGCTGATGCGGCTGACGGCGATGCTGTCAACCAGGATAATGACGTTTTGGTTCTAAAATGTAAGTTTTGCAGCAAAATAAAATTGTATACCATAGAGAAAAAACTGTGTACTAAGCGTTTTAAAACAATTGTAATTTATATAAATCAAATAGAATGTTGCATTTTTTTAGTGTGTGTTTGAACTAATCTATGACCGTTGCCAAGCCAACGATACGACAATTCTGAAAAAACGTATTTACAATATAAGCTGTTGGCAAGTATTTCTGTCAAGTTTAAGGTAAAGTAGTAACTGGCATTTAGTGTAAGTGTAATGTTTAAATCCATTGAAAACTCCTTTTGACTAATGTATTAATATTATTCCACAGGTTCTGATGTGTTAATTGTCTTCAGTTGCTTTCATATTATGTTAATAACGCGTATGCTTTGTATGTTTTAGCATTATGTAAGGAGTTTCTGCGTTTGGACATTGGACTGGTCTTAGATAATAACGAATAATTAAGCGGAACTAAATTAAATTTCATAAAATAAAATGAGACATAAAAGTAAGGCAAATAAACAAGTTTCGAACATTGTATTTTTAGACAATTGTAGTACTTGTAGTTATTGCAGTAATACAATAGTAACGTGATGTTATTATTATATTTGATACTGATATAGACCAGTTAGTATTGTTCAGGTAGATAACGTATATTATAGTCAGTTATAACTTTGAAAAAATACGTTAGCTTATAGTTAACTATAGAAAATAGGTTAGCTTATAATTAACTATAGAAAATATATTAGCTTCTCTTCTAAGACCAGATAGTTTTAGATGTATTTTAGGATCATATCAATGGCCATATTTTGTTGTTTCGCTGTTGGATATTAGTGTTAGTAAATGTCTATGTACAGAATTAGAAGTATTCAAGCACGTTTGTTGGGCCGGTATCTCCATACTAATAAGCTCTTTCTTGTTTCTAGTATATTAATTTTCTACCACAAAACTCATCTATATCTCGAAAGAAACTTCCAAGATTGCGTTTTCCGGAAGATGGGTGCATTTCTTTCTGCTCAAATGTGATTATTTACATTTATGTTTATACATTTAATTTTAATACCATAATTTGGTTTTTGAATTACGTTTCTGTTAAATGTTACTTTTAACGGAATACCGAAATTAATGTAACTGGTAACTGTTTACATTGCTAACCGGTTTGCTGAGTTTTATATCATCTGGTAATCGTTTGAGGTCATGGTTCTCTACAATTTTTCTTTGAAAGCGTTACTCGGTTATGGCGGTAATATGGAGTTTCTATTTTTATTTTATGTGTGTTTGTGTGTGTGTGTGTGTGTGTGTGTGCGTGTGTAAAGTTTCATATCATCCAGTGGCAGATAATAATAGCTTGGTGAGATTTGTATACACAAGTTTTGGTATCATGATTGAAATGTTGTTAGGCAGTTTGATCAATACTAAATAGAATACGCTTTCATTTTTGAAAGGATTTTGTGGGATTCTCAGCCAAAGGATCTGTTAAAATAGGTTTAAGAGTTGAGCGACCTTACGGACTTGTTAAGTTGAAATCGAACCTTTGAAAGGAGGAGAACAAATTATACTTGTGCATGTCAGTTCATATTTATTAGCGCATACATGACGCGCCCACACACAAATCCAAACCACAAACACACACCCAAAGACACACCAACACACACACACAAACACACACACACAGGAGCAAGGTAGATAATTTAGAGGTTTATTAAAATGGGGAAGTATATTGAGCTGGATTATAAAAATAATGAGAAGAATATGATGAAATTGAAATGAAAATCAACCGCACCGATCAAAAGCTTTCGGTTTATTTTTGTTTCTGATCAGGAATATTAGTGCACAGGCGGCGGAAGCGGGGGGGGCAAGGGGGGCACTGGCCCCCCCTAGAAAAATATTGGGGGGGCAAACCTATACATTTGCCCCCCCAATATTCAGCCCCTCAAAAAACATTATTTGGGGGTTCAAACCAATATTTTCCCCCTTTCTCTGGACTGATGCAAGTTAACAATACCTGTGCTGAGACCATTTTCACAGCACTGAAGGACTGCTTGATCAGACTTGACTTGCCAGTGCAAAACTGCAGGGGCCAGGCCTACGACGGGGCGATAATTTTCAGGGTCATGTGTCAGGAGTTGCAAAAAGATTCAAAGATGAGATCCTTGCTGTGACTGAAGAGCTGGCGACAGTTCTTCAAAGAAAACAAACGACTTGTGATGACGCAGTAAACGCTGCTGACATTTGTCTGAGAACACTGGAAAGCATGCGGCATGAAGATTGTTATGAGACATTTTTTGCTGACATCACAACGAAAGCTGAAAATTTGTGTGATGAGCCCTGCGTTCCTTGACAGAAGCAGCCTCCACGAAGACTGGACGATGGCTCACAGGGTCACAGCTACTCTTGTCCATCTGCTTACTACAGACAGCAATACTGTGAGGCCATTGACAACATCAAAGAACATTTAAAGAGCCGATTTGATCAAATAGCTCTCGACTTACCAAGGAAATTTTAAGTTCTTTTAAGTGATGGAGCAGCAGGGAAGAGACCAGAAATTCCTCAAGAAATCAAAGATACATATTCCGCTGACATCGACTTGGACAGACTCAAAACTCAGCTAGAACTCCTCCCACATGCACTGGGTGACACCAGGAAGGCGGCTAACTCTAGAATCACCATCTTCCAAGCACTGCCGGATGAACTGAAAGCTTCTGACACTGTGTGACGGATGCTGAGTGAAGTGGATAAACTTCTTAGACTGTACTTCACCATCCCAACCATAACTGCAACGGCTGAACGCAGTTTTTCAGCCCTAAAGCGGGTAAAAACATACCTTCGGGCAACGATGACGCAGGAGCGTCTAAATAATTGTCTTATAATGTATGTGTTCAAAGACAAAGTAGATCAACTAGACCTAGCGCAAACTGCTTACGAATTTATCAGTAGAAATGAACGCCGTCAGGCATACTTTGGAAAATTAACGGTGTACTTTTCCATGCCAAATGACATGCATTACTGCAGCTGTTTTTGTTACTGTGATGGATCAACATTGTCAGGTCAGTTTCTCTCCCTTTCTCTCTACCTTCCCCCCCCCTCTTCTCTCTCTCTTATATGCACAGTTGTAGAAATATATAAAATTCTTTTTTTTCTCTCTCACATAGTGTCTATGAAAATTGTTCAAATTATTTGGAGTAAATGTCCAGGGCCGGACCCAGGTGGGGGGGGGGGGGTAACTGGGTTCCGGAACCCCCCCCCCCCTCCAAATTTAAAAAAAATTGAATTTTTTTAATGCAAAAGTTTCAATTTTTAAAAAAAAATGTTTTTAAAACATTGCAGTTTTTAGTTACTTTTGGTTCAAAGTACAAAGAGTTATTTATAGTAAATTCAATGGAAATCCATTTCAAGGGATCCGTTAAAACGTCCAAAGCGTTTTCCCGTTGAAACGACCAAGTAACCCAACCCCTAAGCCTAAATTAGTAAATGCAGCCATATTTTCTTGTTCTGGCCGCAAGCCTCTTCCAGCACCTTCACCTTGATACCGCCAAAGTCCACCAAAAACGACATTTTACAAATATTAATTAAGATGCTAAGTTGATAATTATGACAATTCGTTGTAACGAACACCCATTGAAACGACCATCGCTGAATCGTCCAAAAACATCGTTGAAATGGAAACCCTTGACAGTGAAGCTGCAGAAAAGGACAAAAGATGTCGATGCCTACAGGGAAATCAAAGAGGTCAGTAACTGCATGTCTTCTATTAGAAGAGATGTCGACACAGCGTTCGTTGCCTGGTTTGGTGAAGTCAGCAAAATGGCAAATGCTTTGACAACTGGTGTTATTGTTCCTCGTCAAGCATACCGACAGACTCTCCGTGACAACCAACCTGCGGCCACTCCCGAAGAATATTTTAAGGTTAGCACTGCCATTCTTTTCTTGGAACACCTGTCAACCGAATTGGACTCGAGGTTCAAAAATGCTGGGCTAGCAGTTGATGGTCTCTGTCTGGTGCCAAACACTTTAATAGACAACCAGGATGGTTTCATGCAGGTTCCAGAAGGGTTGAAGACACTGGCAATGTTGTGCGAGTCTGACCTACCAGACAACGCTACCCTTGATGCAGAATACCAACGGTGGGTTTGCAAATGGCGAAGTACTGCTGAGAATGCGACAGCTATCATCCTATCCACGGCATCAGAAGCACTGAAACATTGTGAAAGGGATTTTTATCCCAACCTGTTCATCATGCTAAAGAACCTTTGCACCCTGCCTGTCACTACTGCCGAGTGTGAGCGTTCAAACAGTCAGTTGCGCAACCTGAAAAAATACCTGCACTCTACATGTATGGGGCAAAAGAGACTCAATGGACTTGCTTTACTGAAAGTGCACAGGGATTGCACAGGGACTTCAAAGAGCCAGTGAGCTGTTTTGCCAGAAGATACAATTCACAAATGGTAATAATGCCGAGGAACCTATTGCAGCAAGACTGAATTAAGTGAAAGCAAGGCGATGATGTTCATAAACTACAAGGTAAAGCTTTATACCGTTAACGATCAACAAAAAGTAGTGAATAATAATAGTATACAAAACATCTCTGCTGATAAATAAATGTTTGTGTGCGTGAGTGTTGTTGTTTTTTTAAGGGAGGGGCAGAGGATAATTTTTGTACCCCAGAGTTTGTCAGTTCAATTGTTCAAAAAGCTCAATGTCCCAGACCATCACAAATGGCTTTTTCAAGGTTCAGATTGCACCAGATTGCACCATTTTGCATCCTTGAAAAAAAAAATTTCCGGGGGGGCATGCCCCCGGACCCCCCTAGTATGCTCGGCGCTTCGCGCCTTCGTTGAATCTGTAACCCCCGCCACCCTCGACTTTTCCAAGGTCCGGCCCTCATGTCAGTGAATAAAATGTGTGTGTGCCCCCCCCCAATCCTGAGCAGCTTCCGCCGCCTGTGTAGTGGTATCAGGTCATAAACCCATGTTTTCCAATAACTGGCCTAAATTATCGGCAACTGCCTTTTGATGTCATATTCTGCGTTTGAAATAACTGTCTAATAATGTCTGATGATTTCTGATGTTCGGTAATCCTTTTTTGCTGCTTTTAACAGTTATTTATTGATGCGTGAATTAAACAAATACGGTTATTGATTTTTCCATACCAAGTGCATGTTGGCCGCTCCAGAATTATTATTTGACAATAGGCGAATTATAGATGACATAAAAAAACAAACAATTGTGATGATTAACACTAAATATTTAGTTTACTTTATCTCACATTGTTTTGAATGACTTTTTCGACCGCAAACAACTAGAAAGGCCCTTGCATGCAACGTTTAAAGGGAAGAACTGTGATATATATATCTTCGTTGAGTTGTTCCTGGATCTAAGATTGAAAAACAAAAGAAAGTATTAGGCAGCAATCCTCTTTGGGGTCATGAAGCTAGGGAGAATCGAAAAAGAGGTAAAAACCTATGGGGCCCTATTTTGAAATAAAACAAAAGGGGAGAAAAAAAGAAAGAAACCTCCGATCGCCTTTACGGTCTGTTTTTCCCTGTCCTTACTCTCTCTATGGACCCATGTAGCAGCTGTGGCGAGTGGCCTCCCATTGTTTTTGCAGGAACATGGCGGCCAATATTAGGTTGGTGAGAAGAAAGCGCGAAAGCGGCCGCGAACAGGGAGGAAAAGATCCCAGAAAAGCGAGAAAGGGAACGGGAAGGACGACAGATGAAATTAGGACCACAAAAAAAAATGAAGTCAAAACCAGAAGGGTTTGGAGGAATTTAGCCAACAGTTTCGAACAAATTTTGACAAAACCCGCGTGTCAAACTAATCAAGTTTGGGCACAACATGGATGGACGCCTCTCTCTCTCTCTCTCTCTCTCTCTCTCTTTCACACACACACACAACACACACACACACGTACGCGCAATTATCGTTTTGATTTCATATCTCATTAATGTTGATGGCGGTCAAAGCGGAATAAACATAAACAGAATTCAGTCGATCACTGTACTAGCTGTATTAGTGGGTCACTGAGGTTTTCAGATGCAAAGGTTGTTATTGTTTTGGGTAATGACGAGGACGTAAAAACAGTCCATCGAAGTAAAAGAGTGACAAATAAAAGTTTTTTTTTAAAAACATTGCCGTTCAAAGTCTTAAAGATGTTGAAATTGAAAATATCAAAGTCTTGAAAATTTTGAAAAGGAAAATGTCAAAGTACAGTACCAGATCTTCCCGCAGGTACATCGCCCAAGCCGATATCCCGGTAGCTCTAGGTATCTGTACTTAAAGCTAAATGGGAGCACGTACGTAGCTAGCTAGCTCCATTAGTTTTCTCCTTCTGGAAGCAGGACAGGTTAGTGAAGGTGCAGGATTAGGATAAGCAGACCCTACCTGCATTCCAGCAGTGAGTCCGCGGTAACATAACGCGTGGGCTGAAAACTTCAGCTAGCCGTGGGAGCTTTAATAAAGGAGTAAGATGGAATTGAAGGAAATAAAATGTCCTAAAACTGACCGACACACGTGACCACAGACAAAAACTAAATGCACATAAATAAAGTCTACACCGTCACAAACACTCAGATATAACAATTTAACACTGAAATCCAAGGATACAAGTACAAAAAACTTCACAGAACAGCGAAACAAAACCATGTCTGCTGCCTCTAGGCGCAGACAGCAATCCACACACACACGTGCTCACACACACACACCCACCCACACACACACACACATCCTTATTCTGTCCAAATTAAGTGTTTGCTAGGTTACTTTTTTTAAAATCTATTTTAACTTGTGAATATACTTACGTCTCGACTGATTGCATGGTTCAACAAGTGATTTGATATTGATGCAGATGTTAGACACTTAATATATACAATGCACTTTCTGTTTACGCTACCTCAAAATGCGCAGTTCGCCAAATATAAATATGGAGAGGCCAAAAAACGTTATGAAAACCTATAAAGCATATTACTGCCACGCGTAAAAGGAAAAGAAACCATCCCCAAAGTAAAGCTGCATTCCGCTTCAATCAATGAAATCATATAAATACAAAGCAACTCCCCTGGGAAATCAGGTGCACACGGTTTTGGGTGGAAGATGTCCCCTCATTCATGTAAGAACTAAATATTTTTCGGATGCATTGACAAAGGGAATGTTTGAATGGAAGTACGTTTTTTAATCCTTTGGGAAATAAATTAAACCGGATCTTTGTTTCATATTAATGGCCAGTGCCATTTGCAAAATATTTTACCTTCTCTTTTTTTTCGTTCTTCTTTTCTTTAAACTAGTTGTAAATAGTTTCAGGTCTTTTGTTACGAACAACAACAGAAAAGTTACCGTAAATTGAACATTCATTTTGTTCTCTATAAATATTTTGCACAGCTCTTCGTACACTCATTTCATTCGCATCCTTTTGTTTAGAGTTGTAGTCCTTTTTTGTGCTGTTGCAGTGCTTGTAGGTTAAAATCTTACTCTGATCACGTGTTGCGAAATAGACCGCATTATTACTGGTGACGCTTTAGTACGTCAACGCGTGATTCGAGACATTCTGATTTGTCAGTGACAACACCAGGTCCTAAATATTTGTCTTAAACTTGATTGTTTGATCTTCCCGTTCATCGATAGTTTAACTGACTCGCACTTCATTGCGTAGTCAATCAAGATTTCTGACGCATGCATGCGAATATTAAGTAATCGATGTTCTGAAATTATCAGGAAAGGTGTTAAGGTCATTGTTCCGAGAATGTCGAAACCCATACAGCGCACGTGTTGGTTGGTCCTACTCAGTGCTGAAGAAAGTTTATTCTATCACTGAAAATCAGACTCTGAGAATGTGTCGACACCTACCCAAGAGCTGTTAACTTTCCTGCTATTAGCTTTGTCTCAATTTAGGCAGGAAGCCTTTGCCCGAACCCAATTGTGGTGGTCATTGACAAGTCAGTATTGACGACAAATATAACAGTAGGACAAATCAGAGTGGCAACGTCATTCTTTGGAATTAGGTGGACGTTTTTTTCCGTTCTCTCTCTCTCTCTCTCTCTCTCTCTCTCTCTCTCTCTCTCTCTCTCTCTCCCTCTCTCTCTCCCTCTCTCTCTCTCTCTCTCTCTCTCTCTGCTCTCCGCTCCTCTCTCCGCACCTCCTCTCTTCATCTAGCATTATTGCCAGTGTCATCCAAAGCACTTAAATCAATTGTAAATGTTTGTTCATGATTGTACATAGCAAGGCAGGATTTGTGCCGTCTATATTTATTGCTGTTGCTTAAATTTTAAAAGCAAAATGGTTTCACATTAAAACCTGCAATACTGCCGTTATTCGAATTACAGGTAATTGCGTCATATGCGCACATACGTGATCTTTCTAAGAAGGCATCATCATAATCTAAAGAAATTGATTCAGTCCTAATTTTGTTTCTGCTAACGGCTACTTAGGGCAAGCACATATCTGCCCCTAAACGGCACCGACTCTACTGTGATTGGTCTCTGTTGAAACTGTATTTTTTCCCTGGGAAAGTCTTTGGCAGTTATATATTTTTAGAGCTCTGTCTTCACTAGACAATGAGGGTGGTTCCTTATTCAGCATGATGTGAGCCCACAGTCCACAAAACTAGCAGTCCATTTTTTCCAGTGATGGTTGTGTCTTCGTATACTTTTGTGGATGGATGTAGTTGCTGTTTTTTTTCTTAGGTAATATTTTGTAATATGTTTGTAAGTCGTGTGCGCTTGGAAAAGTAGACTAGTGCATTAAAAAGAGGACTGTATCTGATGAATGTTGATTCATTGTTACGTGCATTGGGGGTGACAGTATCGTGTTGATCTCTAAGATGCCAACAGAAGTTTAATGTGATCGAAATTAAATAATGTCCGCCATTGGGTTGAAACAACTAAGTGTACAGTTAACATCATTCAAAGCTGAATGACCGCTCTGAAGATGTCTGGGGATGCTGTGTAATGACGGTATGGCCGAGTCAAAATGCCCATAAGCAGATGTCATGACGTCGGAAAAATCAACCGCCTGCTGGCAAGAAACTCCTTTCCTTTGGTTTCCAATAACCTGTGGTTCAAGCTCTGAAATCTGCCATTTTTTGGTTTGTGTTCCCAAAGATAATTTATCTCTTTGAGCCCGGAAGCCTAGTCTTTTGCCCCTGTAGTGCCTCTGATTGTTCATTACATGTGTGTGCCATGGAGGCCAGAGAGTTTGAGGCATGTTAAGTTTGCTTGAGGAAAGATATCTGTGCAGCCTATTACAGTTTGTGATTGTTATTGCTAGTTTAATGAATGCTTTGATAGCAAGTGTTGTTTTTTATGCTTTTGAACAAGTAGATTGTCTTCGTCTGGAACTACGTCAGTTTTGACGTTTGTTATAATAAAGTTGGGCAAGTGATCTTTCTACAAAGATAGGTTGACTCTTTCTTTTTTTTTTCTGATGTTATTATTCGTAAACCACTAACTTACTCAGTGTAAAACACTTCGCCTAGTTACGTCATGGAATCTCCTAATGTTTTTACAACTTTTTTCTACATATACATAAGTGTACACTAACCTCCTGTTGTATACCTTTCTACCCAGCAACCACTAATTAATTATCTGTAACAGGAGTTTGAGAAAGAATTAATTCGGGACTTTAGCATCGCATGCAGGCTTGAATATGCGTGTTCCATACACAATGGACGAGTGCTTTCTATGCTGAAAAAGGGGTGCCGGGGGTTTCTGTATAAATAGTGTCCCCCACTTTCTAGAAATTTGTGCTTTAAATCCCCACTGTCGCTGTCATTCTCATTTGTTCTTTCTCATTCCTACTTTGCTCTATCAACCTACTATCTTCTTCGCTAGACCAGTCACCTACCTTTTTTTTCCTGGAAAACTCCACCAAAACTCCTCATGTTTGTATGGGATCTGTTGGTTCAGTTTGGTAACATTGGACGCTTTCTGCCAAATAGTCACTAGGGCTTTCTATGGTATTAATATTTAGCAAAGTAGGCATTTTATATGTATGTGTTTTGTTAATATTTTAATGATGTCTATATTCTATTTTGTTTTTGTATATGGGGGTTCGATAAATTAGAGTACAGCCTCAGCGTCTTTTGCATGGGATGTTCTTATTGTAAAGTGACCGGCAGGTGGAGTGCCTTCAATGTTGCCATTACTGTTGTTTCAACATATATTTTATACGGATCGGGGCGAGGGGGGGGGGGTTTAGGCCTCTTTCAACCAAGTTGCGGTCCTGATTCGGCCCTTTGCAGTCCGCTGGACCCTATAAATAATGATTAGCTATAACTAACTGAACAAAGATGAACACTGCTTATGAAGGACTAGGACAGGAAAGAAACTTTGCGAACTGTAGGCTGGGCTCTGGTCCCTCCATGGATGATTTAGGGTTAGTTTGCGTGCGTGTTCGCTTATTATGTGTGTGCCGCATGCACTTTTTTCTGCTGGTGTGTTGACATTTTGCTCACATTTGGTGTTGCGATTGAGTTTATCAAGTCATCAAATCTTTTTTATCCAACATAAGAATTCGTACAGGAATTCGATTTTGTTTCAGGCTGCGGACGTCTTGCGTTTGAGAAATGCACGAAAAATGTAAATTTGTATTCGTGATGTTCGTTCCAGTGCGTCAGACATTGCCTGTGCTTTTTTTTCATTCTGGCGATAACGTTTAGACGTGACTGCACCCTCATATTTCTTGATTTTATTTCCCTTTCACATAATACACATTTACTATACCTCTGTATAACGTCACATCTTCTTACATTCTTGTCTATACTTTCGTTAGACGCCTGATTGTTTGACCCACGCTTTGCAGAGAAGTTGGAGAACTTTGGACACGCAAAAATATTGTCCTTTAGGAATATTCAAGTACGTCAATTATTAACTTTTTCACCTATTACTTGATTTGTGTTCGACCCACTGCATTGAAAAAAGAGGAAACAGTGTTTTGCCTCTTCCGAATGGGGTTTTCAAACTTATTCAAAGAAAAAGTCGCAATATTTCCTACAGATTATTTTCTCACCTTTTTGAGTAGATGTAGCTCAAAATCTTATTATGGGCAACTATCGTCAATCACTTTTTATCTATCTCGTCCGCATTTTCCTATAGAAGAAGAAAGAAAGAGGAATAGACCCGGAATGAGACAGGCAACAGAACGTTTGTGAGAGAAAGCGCCCGGATTCCTTTTTCATTTCCGTTTCAATATGGCTGCCGGCACGTCAGGACCACAGCAAAAAAGAAAAAAAAGAGCCGCAAATCGTATTGGTTGAATGTCGCAACCTGGGCTTTTTAGAAAGGCAGGCTCCAGGTTGTGTCAGTGTACAACTTTGAGCCAGTAAAGACGGTACACATTTCTCTAGACCTAGGATAAAGTCTTTTTTTCTTTAAATCAGAAAAACGAGCATCCAAGTGTACTACATTACCTTCTTTTTCCTCTTTATCTTATTGAATTGATGGGAAAGAATCGTTTCGATGACTGTCTTTTGACGTTTTAACCTTCTCTGTTGAAAAAGAGTGTGTTTGTATGGATTCTGGCGTTTCACCTTCTCTTTGTGTATATCGATGAGCGGCGCTTGATCGCGCGCGCCCGCGTATTTGTGTGTTTGTGTGTGTGTTTGTTTGCATGTGTATTTGTGTGGGTGTCCACTCTTTTCCCATTTGCACACACCAGATCAACACTAAAATACTCAATCGAAACCATGCCTCTTCAACTTAACTGGTTAGTTCCTTTTCTTTGTGAAGTCTCTCAACGTTTTCCGAACCCTAAGCCCTTATTATAACTAATATGTATTGAAGCCACCATGCTCACTTCCATATTACCTTCCTTCTCTCTGTATTGAGACTCCCATTTCCACTCAGTATTATCCTCTCTCCCAAAAAAGGGCAATCAAGTTGATCGTCTTCAACAAGTTAAGAAGGAGAAAAACTCCAGATCGATTCAAAGACTAACAGTACAGACAGTCACCCTCAATGTCTCAGTCGCCTCAGTGTCTCGCTGTTTTCTTACGACTACTTCTTGGTGCTGTAAAGGCCTATGTTTGCTCCCATACGACCATACATTCCTCGGGATAAAAAAAACAAACGTCGAAAAGAGTCTTAAGAAGGGAGGTATGTTACTACAGTTTAAGTAAAGATTCTGAATGCATTAAGTGTTCGTGTTTGGGAACTAAGCCCTAATCCTAACTATAATGCTAATCCTTACTTTTGATGACGTAATTCATTAAAAAATATTCGTAGGCAGTTACACTAGATCATTACTACTCTTTTTTCACGTCTCTTTTTCATACCAGCAGTCTGATCGCTTTTTCATGAGTTCGACCGAGCTAATCCTTCCATAAATAATATTCAACAAACTTTGGTTATAGTATTTTACTTGCAGTCTGAGCGATTATTGCTTTTGAACCGTTGTCTGATGTGCGGTACATTTAATAAGGAGGATCATCATTTTAACGTCGAACCATTTTCCTGTAGCTTGAAATAAATTATCGCATTCATTCAGTCTTCTTAACCTCTCGAGAGTGAAGTTGTTGAAGATGATATCATAGCTCATGCGAGTCTTCATCGACAGATAAAGGCAAGCTTAAAGAAGCAAACAGTAGATGAGCTTTTATTTAACGCATTTCCTCATTTCTGCTGCTTCTTTCTAAACACCCTCTAGTCTCTTTGTCCCTCCCAAGTTTGAAATCGAGTTCTGTAGTTCACGGGATAAAATATTGACTGTTTCCCGCACGACGGTGACATTGCTCTCTAGTTCACTCCCACCAGGGAACGAGTGAGGAGCACCGAAGAACGTAAACGCGTTGAGAAAACTTTTCTTTGTTATTCGCCAACAGCTAAAAATTTTTTTTTCTCTTTCCCGTTCTTTTATTTTCTGACATGTTGTGTACTCTCTCTCTCTCTCTCTCTCTCTCTCTCTCTCTCTCTCTCTCTCTCTCTCTCTCTCTCTCTCTCTCTCTCTCTCTTCTTCCTCATCTCTTTTCCAACTCTATTTCGCTTTACTTTTTAGTTTCTTTTATTGTCATCGTTCCCATTGTACTCCCCCCCTATCTCTCTCTCTCACTCTTCCCATTCTTATCCCATGAGTCCCCATGTCTGTTGTGCGGTTTTGCACATCGAAGGCAACTTTATGACATATCTGTCTACTCAATGTGATAACTTTTAAACACTTTTTTTGGACGCTTGTGAAGAGGAGATTAAAATATGAGGTTATGAAGAACGAAAGCTATTCTTAAATAAAGAAAAGTTTTCAATTAGTCATATTATATATTTACCACGTACTATTTAGATTTCTTTTGAAGTTTGACTCGACTAGAAAACGTCTCAGGCTTATATAATAAAGACAACTAAAAGTTGTTTTTTTTATTTTATAACCATTTGCTGGGGTTCAATGAAGATCGAGACAAAACAGTTTAATACACAACGAGTGATCTGTTGTCAAAAAGGTGCGCCAATGTTTGGTCTTTTAAACGGGCATGTGGAATTTAATTGCTTATTTTGCAAAGTAATCATCGGCTTAGCACGTTAGTCGCCGTTCATAAAACTATTCGTCTTAATGAAGAGTGGAGGACATAAAACTTTGCATCCTTTCATTATTATTTTGTAAAGTACTGTCAGCAATGGAGCTATATGATCATTTCACTTTCCTTGGGATTTCAACGGGGTCGATTCCAATTCCGTTTGGTGTAGTAATTGTGGTAAACCATTAATTTGAATTCCTTGAGGCTTCGTAGGTGTGGATTGAGCCCTGCCTTTTATAATTGAGAACACAAACCCTTCAATTACCAGTTGCTGAGCGTCCATCTCAATTAATTGGTGCGAAATCCGCTACTACTTATGTTCGTCCCTAAGGCAGGACTGCTATTTCACTATATCTAAAAGATATCACTTTAATTTATTCTGAATACTTTTCCAGAACGATAATTATTTCAAGTTGTATTAATGTTATTTTTCCTCCCATTCAGACATGCACACACGTTTGGACAAATTAAGCTTTTTTTTTAAAAAAGAAAAGTTTATGGTATGTTTTTCCCTCACACACAGACATTCATACACGCACCCCTTATAACTTACTTAACACACACACATTCTCTCCCCTCCCCCCCTCCCCCCGTTCTTGTTATACATATATGTGTGTGTGTATAAAATATATATATAATATGTGATATTATAGTGTGTGTATGTGTGTGATTGCGTCATTGTTGATGGATCTTAATCACTGTAGATATCGTCATCATCATTATTTATTTTCAGTTTAGTGTAGTTACGGTTTTATTGCTTGAGATTTAATATGCAGATGGACATTGCACTAAGAATTATTTCCTTGCAGGTGTTTGTGGGGACAATAAAGATTCTGTATTCTGTATTCACTTTACTAAATTATAACTGCTACACTTGTTATATTCCTCAAGGTCAGGTTTGAATGCTACGGCGACCTTAGTACGAGAATTTTAGATCACCTTCTCTCAGCAGTAGCCTTTCAATTCCGAGCACCGTTCTACTTTGAAATATTTCCATCCTTTTCCCAGCGTTTTGATTGCCACAATCGAAGGGTCTCATCTACATATTTATTTTCGCCCCCTTGCACTGTACTGCTTTTCACTACTCTAATTCTCTCCCGTTGATTTGCTCTTTCCACAAGCTCCTTTGAATTATTTTATATCTTTTCCACCACTATGAAGACTCTGCTTGTCATTGATACCATCATGTTTTCATCTGATATTTATTTGTGTGTGTGCGTGTGTTTTTCTAAGCACGTGTACTCATCCATCCCCAAACATTTTATTTCTTTTCTTTTTTTCGCTTCTTTACTGTTTACCGCCATTTTCATTGCTACGATTAAAAGTGTCAATCCCTCCTACCAACTCCATTTTAGCCGTATTCTACATTTTCCCACTCCTCTTGCTATTGAAATTTTTTTTACCTTAACTATCTTCCATTTATTTTCAGTTTCTTACCTACCATGTTCATTGCTACCATTAAAAATATATTTGTCCCGCCCACTATTAGCGTTTAACCATTTCTACTTTGACCACATCTCAGCACTTTCACATGCTGTTAGTGCTATTCAAAGCCAGATGAACTTCGTCGGCCCCAGGAGACTAGGAAGAAGTGCCAGCCTGTTGAGGCAGGTTTTAGGTCCCAACGGCAATCAATGGGTACTGTAAGAGTAATCCTTGTGGCAGCACTTGCTTCATTAGGCAAGTTCTGGGGTCCTCGGGCTCAGTGTCCATCAAGCGAGGCGTTGGGGTAAAAATACTTCCTCTCATTCTCGTTGGAGAGTGTATGGTATGGTCTATGCTGAACTTTCACTCTTTTAATTGGTGGTTCTTCTCACTCAACCAACTCACTCCCTTTCTCGTACAGTGTAGCAGAGATTCCTGTCATGCCTACTCCCTCTTCAGGCATAGAAAAAGGCCTGACTTGCCCGACTACTATGTATACTCCCCCCCTCCCCCCTACCCCCGCTATACACCTCACTAGCCTTCTATCCACTCTTCTGAAGGTATAATTGGTCACACCCCCTACACATCCTCCCCGCACTAATTTCCACTTTGTCGAGTGTGTATGGTATTCCCCACTGATGCCTCAGTCCTTTGGTGCTACCCATCCTCTCTTTCTCTCTCTCTTTCTTTCTTTCTCCCTCACTTTTGCTCTCTCTCTCTCTCTCTCTCTCTCTCTCTCTCTCTCTCTCTTTCTCTCTCTCTGCTTCTCCTCCTTACCTTTTCTCGTTTGTCTGCCTATGATCCACGCGTGGGGTGAGCTGTCTTAGCCAGGGAGTGGCTAATCGTGGAGGGAATTATTTTAGTAGTGGACAATTGATCTTGGGTCCCTCTCGTCGTTGGAATGATTTATTCATCTACCGAACTGAGGGTCTGAGCCTACGCCATAGGATTCCCTTCACTATTTAGGTCTGCTTGCGCCAATGGGGCAGGAAAAACGCCACATCAAACCATGAGACCGAAATGTAAGTAGCCATGGTAGTTGTATACCATCAGCTCACCAACATCCTACTGCACTCCAAAACAAGCAGGCGTACAACACTATCAATAACCTAATCCCCAAGCATTACACATATATTTCCCTTTACTCGCACCACAGCTTCTCTAATTTTAGTACGACACTGAACCCTTTTTATGTTGGCCTGTGAACTAGTATTATTGTGTTTTTTTGCCGAGATACTTCCTTATATAGAGATGTAATCTTCCAGAGAACAATTATGGATGGATTGTATTTTCTCCTCTCAGTAAGTGCGGGGCAGAATGTATTTGCGGTTATTATTGTTTGCTGGCATCAGTTTCCGTCATCACCTTGTAGTATTTGTTATTTGATCCCGGCTTTATTCCCATTAGTGGTGTGTACGACGCAGCCAACCAGCGTTTTGCGTTCAGTTGATATATATGTCGGTCAAAATGCATTATGTTCTTGCGTTTGTTCTTCTCCATTGTCGTCGTCACTTTTTTTTCCCGACTGGCACACCGATAACTTAGGGTAGAATCCCACGGTGTGCCCATCCCAACAGTATGATTGCTTCGGTGGTTCAGTGTTGAAATCTATGTCCTTTTCTCTTTTTCCTGGGATGGTTATCCCCCTTTGCAATGTCGCCAATGGTGGGTGTATACGCTCAACTGCAATGTTCATCCTTCTTCTTCTTCTTCTTCTTCTTCTTCTTCTTCTCCCAGGCCATTCACAAAAAAGGTTAATCCATAATCTACTGCCTTCAGGAACTCCGAAACGTTCAAGTCAATAGCCGCGTTCTTCAGACTTTTTACACTGCTTTTATCGAGTCAGTTCTTACTTTCTCTTTTATTTTCGGTTATGGAAGTGTGTGCGTGAAAAACAGAAGTTTGCTTGATCAAGTAGTGAATGTTTGTGAGAAGGTTGTAAGTGTGAATCAAGAAAGTCTGCATGTGCTGTATGAAAGAAGTGTTGTGCAAAAAGCCCTTTCAATCATCCATGATGAAAGTCATATGCTTGTTCACCACTTCCAGCTCCTACCTTCTGGTCGGCGCTTCCGAATGCCTAAGATTCATATTTTAAGAACTAAAGACAGTTTTATTCCACATTATGTACGCCTGATACTACATAATAAATCAACTAGTTATAAAATATGTGTGTGTGGGTGCGCATGTATGCACTGTTTGCAAATTATAATTCTGAAGTTTTTGATTGTTTTTTTTTTTTATTATGTATACCACTTTATAACTTCTCATAAAGATAATACGTCTCATAAAGATAATACAGTTGTCGTATTTGTATCCCATCCAATGTCCACTTGTACGGCGCACAATAGTATCAACAAACGAGTTTTATATTGTTATTGTTATTGTAATGTGTATTTGTGTTGACTGTTTGTACACCACAATGTAATTTCTTGAAAGAGATAATAAAATTTGTTTCTTCTATTTCTTCTTCTATTTCTTCTTCTTCTTCTTCTTCTTCTTCTTCTTCTTCTTCTTCTTCTTCTTCTTCTTCTTCTTCTTCTTCTTCTTCTTCTTCTTCTTCTTCTTCTTCTCTTCTCCAGCCCAGTTGACGTAGTCGACTATTTTCTTTACTGCTCTCTATATTTCACTATTGTCTGCGCCACCAAAAGCAGAAATGTTTATACATATTGTGGGGGTTTAAGAGGTGAAGGAAGTGTAGAGGGTGGTGGGGTAGTTTGTTTTTTTTCGTGGACAGAAGTGGAAGGAATTATATATAATTCCTTCCACTTCTGTCCTCGAAAGAAACCTACCCCATCACCCTCCACTCTTGCTCCACCTCTTAAACCCCCCCCTTCCCAACCCCTTCTCAACTTCCCATCTACAGTCCCACTCCCACCTCAACGCCAAAACATTATTACCGCTTCGCAGTTTTCGTAGTGCAACCACCGCTTTTCCATGGCTCATTCATCATAAACTTTTTTTTAACGATCTGGCTAGCACTATAGCCTACTTCAGCACTTTAGTTTTTCTACTGCTTCACACACTCTCTCTCTCTCTCTCTCTCTCTCTCTCTCTCTCTCTCTCTCTCTCTCTCTCTCTCTCTCCCTATTCCCGCCCTCCATCTACTTGGCGAGCACTTGCAGTGTGTGTTGTGGAGTTATGCAATCGATCTACTGATGGAGTCATTAGCAAACATGCCTATAGCTTTCCCTTACCTCACTTTTTTTGTTTAATGTACCACGAATATACGGACAACTGTCCGTTAAAAAGAATTCTGTTTTCGCGCATTTTTGTCACTTTCCTAAATATGTATGTGTGTTTGTGTGTGTGTGTGTGTGCATGTGTGTGTGCATGTGTGTGTATATTTCTCTCTCTGTGTGCGTCTCTCTATGTCTGTCTATCTCTATCTCTCTCTCGCTGTTTGCAATTTAATTTTGACTAAATCTTGTTGATGCATCCCATTTTAATCATTGGAATAAGCTAACGTTTCACTTTTAAGTATGGAACATTCACACAGATAATATTTGAGATGATAGAATAGGATTTAATAATTGTGTTGTTTTTCCCCCCTTCTTTTCTATTTCTAAAACAAAAACTTCGTACCATAACAATGCTAGATGTCGATTTTTGCTGTAAAATTCTATAGAAATCAGATTATTTCGGTACGTTTCTAATTATAATCTAAGAAGAAATCGGAATATTCATTTAAGTGTGGTAATAATTCCTACATTCGTTTAATGACTTTTTAATCTGTTGGCTAAACGAGCACAAATAAATAAAATAAAAACACCATTAATGAAATAGGGGTCAGGATATTGCCTTCGATCTGCTTACACTACATTGCACCGAGGACATGTGCTACCTCATTGTTCCGTTTAGAAATTTTCCCCCTTTCTCTCAAACTTGGTCCAGATGTTTTTTGGTGTGTTTTTTTTCCGCTTCTTGAGACATGGCCCGAGTTTTTTTTTAAAGAGTTGGGTGAGTTGAGAATGAAGAGTGAAGTGAGTCTGATGGAAGAGTTGGGCCTGTAAGGAGATAAATACTTTTGAGAGGTCAGAAGCTGTGGATTTGTTTGAGTTTGAGGGTATGTTGAGTTTGAGCAAGCGAGAGGATTTTTAAGGAGCTGGAGTGAAGTGGAGTTTGGGACGTAGGTGAGTTCTTCACCCTGTTCCATAGTTCTGGAGTTTGGTTTTCTAGGAATCGCCTTATGATTCAAATTGTACACTGATCTGGATAATTATGATCGATCTTTAGACACGTACATGCAAGCCTACTTTGCTTTTTTTAAAATAAGGGATTATATGTTCGTGATTTGATAGCAATATTGACTCTGGTGGCATACCATTCATCTTTTTTTCCCACTATATATGTCAGCTGAATTGAATATTATTATTATTATTCAATTTGTTATTGAATGTCACATTTAATAATGTGAATGAGGGTGAATCGCCCAGTGGTAACTTGAATGCCCACATACTCTTTCTCACTCTCTGTCTGTCTGTCTGTCTGTCTGTCTGTCTGTCTGTCTGTCTGTCTGTCTCTCTCTCTCTCTCTCGCTCTCTCTCTCTCTCTGTGTGTGTGTGTGTGTGTGTGTGTGTGTGTGTGTGTGTGCAAACCCATCTCTACATCTCTTCAGCCCGTTCAGGACACCCTCCGCCACCTTATTTTTGTCTGTTTGTTTGTCTTTCTCTCTCTCTCTCTCTCTCTCTCTCTCTCTCTCTCTCTCTCTCTCTCTCTCTCTCTCTCTCTCTCTCTCTCTCTCTCTCTTCTCTGTACCGCTTACAAGTAATGTCACGACCAGGCGCATGTCTAAAATGTCCAAAGATATCTCATCAACCTACCACTATGACAACAAACAAACAACACATTTTCAAACGTTAGTGGTATCATTTGCGGCCTTTGAGGCAGCATTGTTTGTTTGTAATTGATTTTGTTCAGTACATCTATATCATTTTTTTTAGACTTCAAAAAAGCGTTTGACCGAGTCTGGCATGCAGCTCCGTGGGCAACCATGAGACTGTACAACATCAGCCCTAACATTATTGAAGTCATCAAAAGCCAGTATGATAAGGATACCAGTGCAGTCATCCACAACAACGCCATCGGGAACTGGTTCAGAACAACAATCGGCGTGAGTGAATGATGCCTACTCTCTCCAACACTCTTCAACATCTTCCTAGAGCGCATATGTCAGATGCCCTTGGAGATCACGAAGGCACAGTCAGCATAGGAGGTAGAGCGATCTCCAACCTCCGTTTTGCGGATGGCATTGATGGATTGGCTGGAGAGAAACAAGAACTTGAACAGTTGAGTTGGTACAGAGGCTTGACACCACCTCCGGAGCCTTTGGAATGGAAATAAGTGCAGAGGAGACCAAAATGATGACCAACAACACCAATGACATCAAAACGAACATCAAATTCCAAGGCCAATCCCTCAACGCGATGCATAGCTTTAAATATTGAGGAGCCATTGTACCAGACAATGGGTCCGGACAGGAAGTCCTCTCCAGGATCGCACAGACAGCTGCTGCTCTGGCAGGGTTGAAACCCATTTGAAAACATTGGACCATCAGTCTACACTCAAAGGTAAGGCTGCTGCGCTCCCTTGTCATATCCATCTTCCTATGCGCTTGGAAAACATGGACCCTCACGGTGGACCTACGGCGGAGAATGCAGAGCATGGAGATGGGGTGCTGTAGAGGACTTCTGGGCATTTCCTGTGCACGGTGCGTCGCCGGCGACGAGGTCCGACAGATCATCACACAAGCCCTTGAACAACACAATGGCATGCTCACATTAGTGAAGAAACGAAAACTCCGATGGTGTGGCCACGTCGCCAGAACATCAGGCCTTGCAAAGGCCACCCTGCAGGGGACGGTGCAAGGAGCAGAAGAGGGGGGAGACAGAGGGAGAGATGGGAGGACGGCATTCGAGGATGGACTGGCTTGATACTGAGCGTAGCCATGGGGGTTGCTGGGGACAGAGAGAGATCGAGTAAGCTGGTTAAACGATCGTCTGTGGTGCCCCAACGACCTTCGAGTTACGGGATAGGATAAGATCAGATAGGATTGTTCAGTATTGTTTTTGACGATAATGTCCACGTGTCCGGTTTTGTTACCCAAATAACGTAGTTTTTTTTTTACAGTTAAGAAAACAAATGACATTATTTTCTTTCCATGGATTTCTGTTTTCATTTTGAATAGGTTTTTGTTTGTTTTTCTTTAGAATTCACCTTTGGGACCAAAACGTTTTACTTCTAGACGGAAAAAAATAATTGTTATTTCTAATCTTTTTATTTTTGTATTGCATGGATGGTCTTTAATTTTTAAATAAAACTTTGTTTTGTCCGTTACATCAAAGTAGGATTTCTAGGCCAAGGTTTTCATGTATTTTCTTTCTGTGACCGCATGACTGACGAAGAGACAGGCTTAATTAATACCTGAAAGTGCTTGTTTCTTTTGAAGGTGATCATTTTGATCGGAAAAAATTACATGTCTTAGCCGTAATGATTATACTTTATTTTACAAGCGGACCTTGGATCTGAATTAATCTAAAGTAAAAGATCTGTTTTAATTTACTTAACCTGCGTCCAACAGTGCTTATTTTCCTGTGATGTTGATTGTAAGGGCCGGTGGAATCTTCTCCATTCTTTTTTGTACTTTCGTTTTAGGTCTCTAGTCTGCCTTCTAGTCTGTATTTATCTTCTAGTATACGATTAGTTAAAGGTGATTAAAGATTTTGTTCGTATTCACTCATCCAGTCACTGACACCCTAGTCTACACACACTCACACACATAGAAGCGCGCGCACGCACATGTTATTGCTGTGCTTTTTTAGGCATGGGAACTACCGAGCAGCGTAAAATTACAAGTTGTTCATCTATACCCCCCCCCCACCTCTCTCTCTCTCTCTCTCTCTCTCTCTCTCTCTCTCTCTCTTGTCCCTCCACCTGCTGTCTTTGTTTTCCGTTCTCTTCATTCCTGGTCTGTAGTTAAGTCTAAAGACCAAAATCACGGCAAAACGGCCAGCATGAAAGACAGTTACCAGTCTCATGACCTACTTTGTTATTTCCCTTGAACTGAGTTTTCTGTATCCACACGCCTTTGATGACTCTGTAATTATGGTACCCCTTAACTTATCCTCTCTTTCTCCTCTCCATCACGCCCCCCTCTCTCTCACACTCCCCATCCCCACTCTCACCATCGGCTCGTTTGCGCTTCCTCTGCTCGGTAAAATTAGGGAATGGACCTATCTTTTTAGAGAGGCCTTTTCTTAGGTGCCATGAGTTAGTGTTGTTAGTTATTTTTGGTGTTGGGATGTAGATGTGGTTGCGTGTTATTGACCAATGTACGCATGTTGTGTTTACATTTGTTTGTGTAAAGCGCTTTGTGATTTTTGAAAGCGCTGTATAAATTGCCTGTTATTATTATTATTATTATTATTATTATTATTATTATTATTATTATTATTATTATTATTATTATTATTTACCTAACAGAAGGAGTTAGTACGCTTCATAGTTAATTAAACAAAAATTGATGTGATTTCAGTGTAAACGTTCAAATTGTTGAATACTCATTGCATACCTAAAAAAGACAAGATCAGTCAGTAAGTTAAGATCACTCAGTCAGTCAAATAAACATTCATCCAATTTTTACAGAAGGATTGTAGATTGGTGAAGCGGCAAAAGAATTACACAATCCAACCGCATAAGACCTGACATAAAATATATCGTAAGACATAAAATGTGCATATACTGTATTCAGTACATTAAGAATATAACGCATGACTATAATTATTTACAAACTATCACATACATACAGCTATCAACCATATAATAGATAAGGAACCATTAAAACAAATCATCACAGATGATCAATACATCGTAAATCTACAAGACACGCATTGATGCATGTAATGTTTAAGTTCTAGATGGTACAAATCTCTCTCTCTCTCTCTCTCTCTCTCTCTCTCTCTCTCTCTCTCTCTCTCTGCACTCCCACCTCTATATCCTCTATATCCCTCAATCCGTTTAGGACCACCTTGCCACCATTCCTGTCTTTCTGTCTGTCTGTCTCTCCCTCTCTCTGTGCACACCGACCTTTATATCTCCCTCAATCCGTTCAACCCTCCCCCTTCCTCTCTTTCTTTCCGTCTGCCTCTCTAAGCCCCTCTCTCTCCTCTCCCACCCCACCCCACATCTTCCTTTCCCAAATCTAAAAAAACGTTCCAAAGACAAAATGCATTGTGATCCATTCAATCAAGTTTATATGAAAGTAATGAATACACGGGGGCTTATCGTTATGACTACTTGGGGCAATGTGCGCGCTAGCAGTCGGCTCTTATTTAAAGCTTGCACTTACGCGGGATTGCGTAATCCCATAGTTTTTAGATCAATATGGATCATTATTGTGCAGGCTGACAAAGGAACAGGCCCTGTTTGCAATGGCAAGTCACCTTGGTACAAGCCTTCAGAATCCAGACCACACAGTCCACGCATAATGTAGGCCAAGCAATGCACCAAAATGCACACGCCGCACACATTCACACACACACTACATGCGCGCTCACTGACACAAAGCGGCTAAACAGAAACACACATACCCTACACACAAACACGCATGTGCAAACGCGCGCACACACACACACATACACACACTTTGACCTAAGAGGGGTAAGAAAGGGACATAATAGACACACACACAGATACACACACACACTTGGACCCTTTCAGAGAGAAAGACAGAGGTGGTGGTAAGGGAGGGACAAACTAGCAGATAAGACGGACAGAGAATGAGCGAGGTAGACAGAGAAAGAGGGAGATAGACAGACAGACATAGAATCTATTAGGTTACTAATGCAAGGAGATGAACACACAAACAAACACACATGCACATAATATATGTATGCGAAGATATTCAGTGGCCACAAAAACACAGCCCAAGATGTGAAACTTGAAATTTCAACTTTATAATGTAAAACGTCAGCGAACTGCCTCGGCATGCTATGGCAGCGAGTTGAGGTGACTGGACAGAGCACGGACTGCTGAGGGAAACAAATGCTGTTAGCGAAATGGACCTTGTGCTCCTAAAGTGAAATTGTTACAATGTTAACGTTAAACTTTTTCAATTAACTGTTTTAAAAATGTTGTCGTTACATATTTAATTTAAGGTCTGTACACATAGCGATTTTAGACCAACAATATTAAAATAAATAGTTAATTAAAAAGATTTTTAACATTTTAACAATTTCACCAGCTTAAACTCCTATCTAAATTTTACAACATTCTTGGCATCAAACATTTTCTTTCTTACATGTGAATGTACTATCAAAATGTATGTCAATCCAGCGGAATGGCAAACTCGATTTCCCCACATTCATGCCACATACATACGACAAACGTTAAACCGCCACCTTGATCGCAACCCACCACCAACCATGCAGAATCTGCCAAAACACCTCTGTACCTTTCAGTATCCGCAAAAAAACGAACACCCCCCCCCCTTCTCCCTCTAAAAGAAACCCCAGAAATAAACAAAAACGTTGTCTTTTGTCAGCCTCTCCCTGAATATCAACACATATCATATCAGCACACATTAAGATTCTAGTTGTATGTATGTATAACCTCAAGCAACTCTCCACCCTTTCTTGTAGACCCACCCCTCCAATAGTCTATAGTTGTCCTTGGCTGCAAAAACAGTAGTAGTAGTAGTAATATATCGTGGTAATGATGGCACACACGTTTTTCGATCATGTCGATTATATGACAGCCCTCGCCTAATATCCGCTCGGGTCCGGAAAACATGGGAAGAAAAACTGTGTCGGACCTTTAAGTGGAAAAACGAGTAAAGTGGTCAAACGAGATTGGGGCGTGCTATGGATCAGCTGCATGGGTCTGCAGACGCACACAATATCTTTTGTCTCGCCTCGTTATACCTGTTTATATCAGTTCATTGCTTTAAGAGCAGAGTTCGTTATTTCATGTTAAAAGCCTCTCTTTTCTTGTTTTTTTTTTCTTTTGTTAAAACATTACTTAACGTTGTCCTTGAGCTTTTCAATCCTTTAAAAAGTAAATGTTACCGCTTATTTGTTTTGTGAACTCTCTTACAGCTCTCAAATGTACTGATACAGTTTCAGTGTGGCATAGAGGTTCTGTTTGTCACTGTGACTTCGTGGTATCGATCGTGTGGGCTTTTACTGTTTCAGATTTTTTAACGAAGTGACTTCCTTGACTGGTTCAAACGATAATTCTCCAATGAAAAATTCCCCTCCATTTTTTTTCTTTCTTCATTTCAATCTTTCCTTTTTATTTTTTTTCTTTCTTTTATTTTCTGTAAAAGGTAGTTTAAGTTTTGGTATCCGAACTCATCGTGAATGTATATACTATGTAAAATTTTAAGATTTGTAAATCTTAGTTTTTATTATGAAGACATTTTCTTTGTATTTATTTATTTATTTATTTATTTATTTATTTATTTATTTATTTATGTATTTATTTATTTATATGTTTGTTTTATTAATCACTTAATTCATTATTGTTTGTATGTGCATATTTATTCATTCATTATTAGGATGTGTGTTTTCCTCACTGTTTACATTTATTATGTTGATGATATTTATTAACTTTCCTTGCGCCATAAACTTTTAGGATTATTTATTACAAGCATGTATGGAAAATTCACAAATGTTAGCAAAACATTTTGTGACTTTTTAATACATAGTCGCATCATTAAAATTTCAATGTGCACGGTATAGACTCCAAGCTTTTTAGAGGGCTATGGCGAATGAGAGCGAAACTCAGGCGACGGAAGTTCAGAAACAGGGCTTTATTAATCGAGAATATGTCAGGGCAAATCTGACCCTCCAACTTTTTAGCGGCATGAAAACGATGAGTTCGATATGTTCACGTCATGGAAACGCCTGCTTTCCGGAACAACTGAACTGTTAAGATATGCCTTCTTCATATATGGCATGATCCTCCTTCAATTTTAATTTTTTTGCTTTCAACATAATTTTATCCTTACCATTCTTTTTTTTATTTCTTAGTTCTTCCTTGTTCTTTTTCCTTTTCTGGGCTGTTAAGACGAGCCTTCTTATAGTCTAATCTTATTGAACTATACCATAGCCTAGTCCTCCTTCGATTTGATTCCCTTTAACTTATTTTTGGTAGGTAATTTCCAAACACAGATTATTATGAATATATTGACCTATTTTGTGCAGCATCAGGCGCTCGTCTTCGACCTACTTTCGTCCAGTCTTCTTCTTCTTCTTCTTCTTCTTCTTCTTCTTCTTCTTCTTCTTCTTCTTCTTCTTCTGCTTCTTCTTCTTCTTCATCTTCTTCATCTTCTTCTTCTTTTACGCTCGTTTTATTTAACTGACATTGTTATTGTTATGTTAGAGAAATGGTAATTGTACCTGTGTGTATGTATGTGTTCATGTATGTCTGTTTAAATGCGTGAATCTGTTTGTATGGTCTTTATCATCTTAATGAAAAAAGACGTTAATAAAACAACCAACCAACCAGCTTCTTTTACGTCCATAGGAAAGAGACGAGGCAGGATTGTGTTTATAAACTTCGGTTTTCTAGTTATTTGGGTTGACAGGGTGAAGAGGGAAGACTCTGAGAGATTTTCTGATACATTATGGTTCCTGGTACAGAACGTGGACCACATTTTAAGTGTTAGATAATAGCGTCTACTTAGCATCAGGTGTGTACCGTACATACATGACTGACAGTGTCCTTTTCAGTCGAAGTGTAATTCTTATTATACATGACCCTGATTTGCCTTGTGGTATTTTCAACGTGGGAGGCGCGGTGGCCGACTGGTTAGAGCGTTGGCTTGCGGATCTGAAGGTCCCGAGTACGAGCCCAGGCCGGGGCATTGTGTTGTGTCCTTGGGAAAGACACTTTACTCCCGTTTCCTACGCCTTCGGATGAGAGTATTAACTGAGGTCTAGTCTGTGTCGGTCGCATGCATTCCATCATAGCGGACTTTAAAGGTCCTGACGCTCATGTCCTAAACGGGTGAGTGCCGGTGACAAGAACACACCCAGCATGTACCTTGGGTAAAGCGCTTCACTTGGGGCTGCTGTACTTTCGAAAAATGAAAGTGCCCGAATTTCACCTTGGTTATAATAACAGTTGCTAAAATAAATAAAATAAAATAAAATAAAACGTGTACACTTGTCTTTTGAATATTGATTTTCTAGCCCAAGTTACGGCAAACGAGTAATCTATTCTTAAAATTATTGTTTCATGTTAATAGTTATCAAATCTGAATCACAAACATCAGTTTCAAATATCAAAATCATAGCATTACTGTTGAAGATCGAATCCGCTACAGGCATTTTATGTCTGTATATAGTCAGTAGATTCATCAATCAGTTGCAGACATATAAATAATTATGTATCAAGGCAGAGAAATAAGCGAAGAATTAATATATTAAAATGATCGATCGTCCATTCCCCGAAGTATCGATACTTTATCAAAACAGAGAGACAGGTTTGACTATAAAAACAAAACAAAACAAAGAGAGTTAGCAGTCTGATTTTATTTTTCAAACTTAAGAAACACATTTGGCTAGGGGGAAAAGCAGGTTGATTTCATTTTATAGTGCTTGTAGATCGAAGCGTCGTCGAAGCAGAGGATTTGGTGAATGGAGGTAATCAGTAAGAACTATCACAGTCGGATCGAAGACTAAAGCCTGAAAGCGATGCCGTTGCATAGAGTCGCTGACTTAGCCATGTTCTGTTCATAGGTCTAGCACCAACGGGAAATGGGAATGGGGAGATCTAGTTAAAAGAATTAAAAGCTGTTGGTGTCGAAGTCAGTTTGGGTCCGTTGTACAGCATTGATTGTCGCGCGACTGCCACCGCCATTGATCAGAGTTGCCGTCCAATCAATGGCTGGAAAAGTGAAAGGTGGCGAAAATGGGGGCCCCGTACGGGTTTTTCTTTTTCTTCTCGCTTTCTGAAGCTACGGATGGTCCTATATTGCCATAGTTTTAGGTTATCTTCATGCTAGACTAATTGAATAGCGCTTTCAGCAGCTCTTTGAGCTGGTACTTGCGCTAATTGAACCTATTTATTCCTTCCTAAAACGCTTTGGGATTTTGTATACTGTTGTAATGAACTAACCTCTTTGTATGATCTACATTCAATAGCGCCAGATAAACCTCGTACATCAAGACATCTCAGGCAGGGAATAAGTAGAGCATACCTTTAAGGTGGTTTACGGTTATCGGTTAATTCAGTCTTACCGGCGTTGTACAAGGCGTAGAGAATTTCATATGACTACAAGCAAAAGTTTCTAAGTCTAAGAGTGAGAAAGTGAAGGTGGACTTGGAGACGGAATGCATAATATAAGAAAGATGGACCCAGCCACAAACAAAAAAACAAGCTAACAAACAAACAATATGCTAAAAAGGAAGACGGACGAAAAAGAAAAAAAGCGTGGAAAGGTTTCTAGGCTGTCGTTCTAGCAACACCGGCGGTGTGGTTAAGGTCATGGGTGGCAATCATTCAATGCGCTTGAACAGACTTGCTGCTAAACTGTGAAAAACTGAAGTTATACACGCATCAGCGGTCGGCCGTTTTCCCACCCTAGAGAAAACGTCGATAGCAAGTTTCACAAATCTCTTTTTACGGCTAGACGTTGAAAGGAAAACGAAAGAAGATGTTAGCATTTAAGCGCAAGACTTACAGCATGGTGTCTTCGCTGAAGAACCTTTAACTTAGCGCTAGACTCCAAGCATATCTTTTTGCAGAAAAAATAGTCATGTTATAAACAAAATGTTGTAACTTTTTATACGCACGTAAATTAATTAAGGTTGTTTTCAAAAGTGCTTTCAAGAACTAGACTCTAAGCATATTGTCTAGAATATATAATCTATGTTAAGCGATAAGGGTTTAACTATGGTTTAGGCTGGACAGCATAATCGCGCCAAATTTGAGGTCATCCTTAAAGTAACCCAATCAGAGTCGAGTGTGTGCAATTTTTGTATTTTTCCGTCTGTCGGTCGATCTGTTGCACGCAATATCTCAAGAATCATTATTATACAGAGGAAGGGGATGCTGATATTGTGTATGATCGTCTGGAAATACATTTGAATGGCTTGCCATCTTTAAAAAATAAAATTTAAAACCTCTTCAATAAGGGTGAGAGTCGAAGTGAACGAAAACATGTGTTATGCTCTTTGACTCCCAAATATTATTAGATTGTACTTGTGCAGTGTACCACTCTGTTAGAACTATAATATAACAATTTAACAAAATGTACCCAAGTCTTCCCAGTATTTGTTGTGGGTTGTTTGTATTAAAATAAAATAAAATTAATCAAATTTGAAATCTTTAGATTACTGCATGCTGTGCACTAAGGCAGCATTCAGAAAGCAGATCCAAACTGGTGCTGTCACAGTGCAATTCTTTAACGCAAAGCAAAACTGACCCCGCCGCACTTTTTAAAGGCACGTCATCGGCAATGACAACTAGGCGTATAGTACAGCAAGCGGGGTCAGTGCCAAGTGTAGCATCCTCTCAAGTGGATTAGCATCTCCTTAAGCGAACAAAGAGGGGATGAGACCTCTGAAGAAGGAAGTGAATGGAGGCTGAGATGAATCGAGAGACGATAAATTAAGAGTCTTAAGAGACAGCCGGGCGATAGACAGGGGTGGACAGAGCTCCGACTGCTGGGTGGGCCCCGTAGACAGGAAACCCTGGGGAAGCAGAAGGCTAAAGAAGAAGAAGAAGAAGAAGAAGAAGAAGAAGAAGAAGAAGAAGAAGAAGAAGAAGAAGCCAAGCGAAGGAAAGAAGAAGAACGTTTTAAAAAGAAAAGTGCGGCTGCCAGATTGAAACAATTGACCGCATCCCCCTTCCTCTTGAAGACCCCGGCGAGCGCTTGTCTCTTCATTGTGGACACAGGCCCGCTGCTGGCCATGCACAAGTGGGCCACGAGAGAAAAACGCCGGATAGCGAGTGAGGTAGGTGCATACGGAAGAGGAAGATTGGGTGGGCCAGGGGGTCCCAGTCTGCTTGGTCGGTGGAAGGGCCGAGAAAGGAAAAGGGGTGAGTCGCTGTAATGTAGGCTAACTGGGATTTGGGAGGAAACGGGAGGAGGGAAACGAAGAAGCAGAAGCATCCACCAAACGCCCCAGTCCGTATGAGCCCGCCCGCAAATTCATCCCTTCTCTGTGTCGTCTGCGGTATCACGGCCAGCGCTAGGCTCGGGCTGTTTAGCTAGAATCTTTTTAGAGCGCCAGATTTCTGGAATTGCCCGTTTTAAAACGCCGAGTTATGCGACTGGTTCTTTTCCCCTTGCTCAGCTTTTGGAAGGCTGTTGCGGGTCAGAGGGCACAAAGTTGTGATGTTGCGCGGAATAAAGCCTGAGCTCGTGACACTGATGGTGAGAAGTGACGTCTTTTGACGGCGATAGGGCGAATCGTGTTACGACAGCGATGCTTAGGCTTGTGCTTTGTGGAAAGCTACGGGCCATGTCAGGTGACTTTTCGCGGAAATGTCATAGTGAGCACAAAGGTGTAGCTTGCCTGTTGCACTGTACCTGCAATCAATACCTTGTTTGAAATCGATCCCTGCGTGAAGTGCACGTGCTTCTGCGCTGTAATACATTTTTTGCCGCCATTTTTTCAAAAAATGTATATTATTGAGCCAATTATCAAGGTTTCCTGTGGGGAAAAAAATCCTTGAAACAGTTCTCTCTTTTCTTCTATTTATGTTGTATTCTTTTGATAATTCAATCACATCGGAGAGGAGGCAGGGTAAGTCTGTGACGTGTGTTTTGTTGTAGCTACGGCTCCTGCATATTTCACGAACGGTGCGGGCAGAGATTGAAAGACAAGCCAGTGAGAAGAATGAAGGCAAAAAAATAAATCCGCGCTGCCAGTCAACTTACCGTGGTAACGGCGTAAGCGGCAATGGTGATCTCTACAGTGGTAGCGGTGTACGCAATCAAACGAGGCTGAAGGTTGACTGTCCAAGCTAAACAGTTTCAGGAGCTGACTGTACTGTGTGTGCTCGACACGGGCTGTTTGTGGGTGTGTTTGTGTGTGTGTGTGTGTGTGCGTGTGTACGTGTGTACGTGTGTGCTGTAGGCATGCCAGTGCATGTGAGAAAAATAACGATCAGAAAGCCAAATAGAGAAAAAAAAAAAGTTAGCCCCAACAACTGTTTTTCTAGTAAGTGCTTCAAGTCAAGTTGTCCAAACGATTTTCACTCTTCGTAAGCTGTGAAAACTTGAGGACGCAACTTTAAGCGAGAAACATCGGTTCTGAACCACGCAAAGAGACGAGAGAAATATAAACGCTTAAAGTGTAGTTTATTTGAGAACAGCAAAAGAAGGGGGAACAGGCGCATACCCACTGGAAAGAAGAGAGCTAACAATAAAATATGTGCAGTAGAGAGAGGAAGAGAGAAATATATCTATATATATGTGTAAATATATGTTCGAGGAACAAAGGAGACCCCGTACAAGAGGTGGGGTTCGGGCGTGACAGGTGAGTGGTCCCTGCTTGAAGACTGGAAAGCTTTAAGAGACTCGGTTGCAGTTGACGCACCTTGTTAGCTGTTACTGTGGTACCCAGACCAGTGCTGCTGTGCTGTGACTGTCTGCTTGCCGCTGCTGCCGCTTGCTGCATGCCCTAGGACCCCCGCTGCCCTTCTTCCCGCTCGTACGCCTGTGTGTGCTAAAAGCGGACAAGCCAGCGCTTCTACGGAGTGGCGAGGTTTTGCATGCCTTAGTATTACCACGGCTGTACCGGGAAATTTGAATCACAACACGGCACTTCCTTGTTGAAAGCATGTAAATGACAAATTCCTGGAAACAGCAGGAAACTGCATGAAGGTTCACAAACGAGAGAGTAGTACCTGGGACGTTCCGTGGACTTTGCAATGTCAATCACAAAAGAGTAGTCCTTGGAACTTTTTGCTATTGTGAAGTCGATCACTTGTGGTTAAAACTCCTTCCTCCCCAGTGATAGTGTAGTTTATTTGTGCTATGATAATAGTGAATCTGTGAATTAGATCGAGTTTCTAATGTTGTGTTTCGGGTCGGCCACGACGCTGGCCTACCTCTTAACACCAGTGCCGCCTCCTGTGACACCTCCAGGGACTGTCCGCTGTTAAAATCATGACTTATTCATCCACCGACTTTACTTCTCCTGCCTTACCGAAGACTTACGTCGATGTTTATTTTATTCTGACCACCCCTTCATAGCTAGCTGAGGAGGGGATGTCGTGGCGAAGAAGCGTGGAATGGAGGAAAGCCCGGGCTTTTGTGGATCGATGTATCAAATCTCATCGGTGTGTGTCGACGCCGTCTTCAGCCTGTGTCGCTTTTCGCGCACCTTTGACGGTAGCACCCCCAGCTGACGACTAGACAAATGTGCATGCACCACTGATGCGAAGCACTACTGCATTTATTATTTCGTCTACTGCTGCGATAAGTTTTTTTTAGTTCTTTGACATTACACACTTCATTCAGTGTTTTTAGCTACAACTGCATTCAGTGTTGTGCTGTATTCAGTGATTCAACTTCTACTGCATTAAGTGCTTCATTTGCAAGTATTTGATTTCTTTCTTAAGGCTAATTTCTACGGGAAAACAGACCAGTGCAGACAGACTGAATCTGAATGTAAATTATTCAATCTCTCTCACTCTCTTTCTCGCCGTTTCCTTACGCACAGTAATAGATTTCGTTGCATTGCGTAGTAAAACAGTGATTTGCTGCAGCCAATCAAGATTATTATTGATTTTTTTCATTGTTAGTGCGTTTTCGTCAGACCCATTGATAATGCCAGTTAAATTGTATTATTTCCGACAAAAAAAAACTATACATGCAACTTGTGAAATGGATTTGCTACTGAAACATTGAAACCATTGGATTACGTTAATATGTCGTCTAGTGGGATTCACATCGCATTCGAGATTACAATTATTAGTTGATTTCGAAGTCTGGGTTGCTTCTACCTGGCCTTTGAAGAGGACAAGTTTCGTTTACCTACTCGTATAAAATTCCCGTTGATTATTACACACATGAATTTTAAAAAATGCAAATATAAGAGAAGGAGTAAGGATTATAATTTTGAAATTATTCTGAGGCTCTTTGATAATATGCTTTGATTGCATGACGAGGAAAAGCGACTTACATCAGCGTCGCGTTGGTCTTTCGTACAATGATAATCATTACCTCCTCAGTCGTCGGGTGATGATTTCATGGCCAATGTTGAAATTCCACTGCAGTAATATCTGCAATCCATTTGCATGACTGGATAATTAAGACAGCCTTGGAGAACCTCCCATGCCCCGCCACTCCTGTGTTTAACGTTGCCTCCACGTCTAATATTGAGCCATCTAGTCTAATTCTGGGCAATTTGCTTTGCTCTGATTTGACACTCCTGAAAGCCAAAACTACAAATTGAGAGGTTCGGCGTGTTCTGTGATAATTTTCTGTTATGTTAAACACCCACGGGATACCTGGTCTGAAGGCGTGTTGCAGGTCGTTTTCAGACCCACCTTGTCTGATACATTGATGGCATGTGTTTTTCTGGAGGAGCCCAGCGTATTAAGCTTTCACAGTGGGGTTAAGAAACTACAGTAATGTTACTTTAGTAGAACGTTGCACTCGGTGGTATGACTGATATCTGCTTTCCAAATAAGGACTTCAAAGGAAGCAAGACGAGACACGAAGAGTTGGTAGCTGATAATAGTCTACACACAAGTACTGATAGTGGTGATAAACTGTCGTAGTGCTGTTATCAAGTTGAAGGACGTCTCGTTGGTCCTAACTGTTCTCGCTGGCCTTACACGCCTGAAACTGCCTTTGAGCTCCGGTGGCTGTCATTACCTTCAATCTGACCTCCCAGTCAACCTCGAGGTCCTCGGCGGCACTTTTGGCGCCTTTGGTGTGCCAGCCTGAGTTTGAAGGTGCCTGCGAATTTCCAACACCACCGCCAACGCCGCCGCCACCGCCCTCACCACCTCCACCACCAGAGTTTTACGGCCCTTCTCTCGCACCTCCCCCATATCCTGGAACAGTTCTCGACGACATTCCTCAAGAACTAGGCGAAACAGAAGCAGAAAGAAGACGAAGAAGGGGAGGAGGTAGAGAAAGTAGAGGAGGAGCGAAAGAACAAAATAGAGGAGAAAGGGAAAGAGGAGAAGAACGGGTGGTTTTCTGGAAATTGGACGACTCTCTCCCTCTCCGGGGGATTTTTCGTCGGGGACAAGGAGGGCCCCAACACCGTCAACAGTTGTGCAAGAAGGGAAAAAGTAAATGGGCTTGGATGAAAATTGCGCCCAAACTCAGTCCCATCAAGGCCCGACCGCTGGGGACTGACATGCATCACGTATCCGAGTGAGTAGTCTCTGAATTTCACGATTGCACCACTAGTCCACGCATTACACGATTGCGCCACTAGTCTTTGCATTACACGATTGCGCCTCTCTTGGCGATAGATGAATGCAGTGCCGTCTCCTCTGTTTTTTTTTTCAATCCCTGGGACCGTGTTCTCACTAGATTCTTTCAATCTGTTTTATTTCCTTTAATCCATTATCCAAAAGGTCTATTTTTGGGTGCCCTGTACCAAAAAGTCCCCTGTGTTTCTCTTAATGGCACCTCGCGTGTTTGTATCTTCCTGTGACTTGTTTACATATATTAGGTCTTTGATGTATGTATGTGTATACGCGCATGTGTGTGTGTAGGTGTGTGTGCGTGTGTGCGTTGTGCTGTTTGTACGAGCGTTAGAAATATCTGTCTACCAGTTTCCTTTTTTAAAATGTTGCCAGTTCCTTCCTGTTTAAATGTATGAGATGTTTGTGCTATTGTACGAGTGATGTATTTTCCTTCGTGTATTTCCACGATCTGAGAGTGTTTGTCCCGATCTTTTGAGTTGTGTTCTTCTGACGTTCATGGCTTCATTCACTTTCTTGTCTCTTTCTGTTCAGCTCTCTTTCTGTCCTTTGTCTTTATTTCTTTTGTATCTATCTTGGTAAAACCTTCCTCATCTTTTTACCCTGACGCAGTGTTGTATATGTTATGACTTATTTAATGAAAAAAAATACTAATAACAAGATTTCATATGTGTTGTCTGCGTGTTGTCGTATACAAATATGTGTTGTCTGCGTGTTGTAATACATATCTCTATGTGTGGTCCTTATTTTAAATAGTTTATACTATCTCTATTTCAATAACAGATGGGATTCCAGATAATTGCGTTTCTGGGGGCTTGTGATGCACCTTCCGGATTTTCTTCCACTTATTTCAGCCAACACCAAACGCTATCATAGTAATATTAATTAAAAAATCGTCTCTGTCATGCCCCGTTAATATCGTTATTTATTAAATGCTTCTTGTGTTTAATTATTAACACAGGGACTACCTAATGAATATGTTCTATAATTAATAACGTTTCATTTCTTTTATGGTTTCTTGACGTCGTAGACATAGTCTTCTATTAATGAATATATTGTGTCCATATTGACTAATAACTCTTCATTTTCAAGACTGTTCTATCTTTTGTCCAATGGGCTAGTGTTTATTTAAGAGGCAATTTGCGTTGTGTTTTTGCTCCTGGGATTATTATTGTTCGTACTCTTTAACTTCAACTGTACCGGTTTAATTAAATGAGTTCAGCCACAAATAAAAATTAAGAAAAAATTAAGAATCCGTGGTTTTATTATGCTAAGGCCATGTTCTACGTTGAATGCCATTTTGCAGTCTTAATGCACATTCCACTTTTCAGCGCCGTTGGAATCTCCACAAGCTATAAAGTGCGCTATTTAGGAACATTATAATCATAAATTACTTCAATTAAACGTATTCACCCACAAAGAAATGTGCAGTTTGTTGGATTGATTTTTGTTGAATTTATTCCTCACCCATGAGGGCCAAATTTGGACAATCAATTTAACATGTGGCACTTTTTGGAAAACGACTTTAATACATTTTCTCTAATGGATCCTAGGTCCAAGCACGCCGCTGTGTAAGTGTATCATCATATATTTATTGTTTAAACATCACTTTATTATATTTTGTTTTAAAAATACACCTCACATTGCTAGCTATATATATAGATTGTTATTATGCCCACTCAAATAATGCTGCAAATAAAGTAGAACTCATATTCTACTAGTTATGGTATGTTACACGTGTGCTTGCTATTCTATAAATTATACCATTATATTATTCGTTTTTAAAAAGGCATCACTTCAACATCACTTTTTAAAAATACCTGATCACACCTTAACGACAATATTGATTACTGTATTTTATATATTTACGCATGCTATTTTTGCCAGCCAATAATACAATGTTTTACACTAAATTCCTGGTGATATTTTAACAACCACTTTTAGCTAATTTGAGAGGTGGTTGACATATTTTCGTTTAATGTTTGTAATTTGTTTCGCTCGATGTTTTTTTTTTTTGTTATCGAGTATGGTACTCTGATCACGATTGATATACTCCGAGTAGCCAGAAACACGTTTAAGTATATTTTTAGATGGCACTTTGTGTGTTACAATGCAGTACTGAAATGTTGTGCTATATATTTAGGTGGTGATTCACGATGCGTTTCTTATTGTATTTTTAAATCGCACCGTGCATGTTAGAACGTAATACTGGTACAAATAATGTAAAACTATTGGTATTAGTACGTTCAGCAAGTAGATAGTAATTGTACTAGTAATTGTCACAAAATAGAAATAAGCATTCACATAAACAGAATAGAGATGTTACCTTGTATTGCTTTGTAATCGTTGGAGTAAATAAAGTACCTCTTTTATAGGATCAAGGGCGAGTCTTCTTTCAACGAAGTTGGGGTCTTGATTTTGTGGTCCTGATTCGGCTCTTTGCAGTTCGCTGGATTCTGTAAGCAAGGAATAACTAACTAACCGCTGTGGTTCGATGTGTACTCCTAATTCTTAATACGAGAGCAATCATCGGCGAAACTAATCTTGTGTGCAGTTAAGAAGAAGAAGAAGGAATGATGATGATGATGATGATGATGATGATGATGATGATGATGATGATGATGATGATGATGATGATAATGATAATGATAATGATAATAATGATGATGATGAAATTAAGGGTTTGGAGAACTTCAATGATGCCAACATTCCTACACTAAATATACTGTAGTACTAGAAAGAGGGCACTCAAGGCCTCGCTTCTTTAAAAGAATAAATCAGTTGGTGGATCGAACGAAGCTAATGGTGCGCAGCGCAGGATGACAGCTGACATCTGAATGAACTAAGGGCTCCTTGGGTCTCATAATAAGCCCATAAACAGTGGCATTGTGAGCAAAACCGTAAATATATGACCATTGCATCCATATTCATTAACATCGCAGCTACCAAACTGGAACTTGCATGGAACGGAAGGCTGAACAGTGCGCTCGCTGCATTCTATTGCCGCTTGTGTGCAATATGCCAGGAGGTCACGCTGCACAGGTTTAAGAATTATTTTACAGCTATACTAATTTACTACTGCTGGAGCAGAGATTCTAAAGACATTCTAATTCTGTTAATCCTTTCAATTCAATTTAAGTCAAGTCAAATAATTTTATTGCAAAGATAAGATACACATCGAGATCACACACACACACCCACACACACACACAAACACACACACACACACACACACACACACGCACGCACACACCTATATGTGCGAAGACAATGGCCAAGGAAACACAGCCCAAGATGTGAAACTTGAAATTTCAACTTTATCATGTAAAACGTCAGCGAACTTCCTCGGCCTGATATGGCAGCGAGTTGAGGTGACAGGACAGGGCACGGACTGCAGAGGGAAAAACTGCTGTCAGCAAAACGGACCGTTCTGCTCCTAAAGTGTCTCAATCTATTACCAGATGGGAGTGGGGCAAGCATCTGTGATGCTGGATGAAACTCAGCCTCTGCAAACCTGCTAGCCTTCTTCAGCAGGCGCTTGTAATAGATGTCATCTATTGATGACAGCTGACAGCTTGCACCAGATGACCTTGAACGCTGTGTTCACTAAGGACTGCTGCCTCTTTTTGTCTGCCTCCGTGCAGTCACCATACCACACTGTGATGGAGAATTTTTGGATGCTCTCTATCACCGCCCTGTAGAATTATTTCATGATTGTCTGGCTCATGCCAAATTTCCACAGCTTTTGAAAAAATACATTTGTTGCTGACCCTTCTTGATGATTGAGAGCGAGTTCTCGTTCCAGCCCAGGCTGCTCTCGATGGTTGTGCCCAGGAACCTAAAGGAGTGGACCATGTCCACCATCTCGCCTCCAATGATCAGCGGTGTTATTGGTGAGTTTTGGGGCCTGGAGTCAATGAGCCTCTCCTTTGTCTTTGAGACATTGATTTCAAGGTTATTGCTGCTACACCAAGAGACCAGGTGTTTGACTTCAGCTCGGTAGGCCGATTCATCGCCTTTTGAGACCAGACTCTCCAGCGTTGTGTCATCGGAGAACTTGAGGATCAGCGCTGAGTCAGTTTGGGACCTGCAATTATTTGTAAACAGGGTGAAGAGCATGGGAGATAATACGCAGCCTTGAGGTGTACCGTTGATCATTGAGATGGAACTTGATGACAACGATCCTACCCTCACTACCTGCCATCTGTCCAGCATAAAGCTCAGGACCAAGTGACACATCTGCGGGCAGACGTTCATCAAGCGAAGCTTGTCGAACAGCTTCTGCGGCATGATTGTAAGCGAACTGATGAGGGTCCATCAGAAGTCCCGTGGCGCTGCAGTACCTTCGTGGCCACTGGTCTATAGTCATTGAAAGATCCTACCTGGGATTTATTTGGCACTGACACTATAGATGAGATCTTGGAAATTATACATTTAATTACTTCTTTCGTAGAAAGTATGAGATTTTCCATATTCATTTAATTTTCCTTTCTATCTGGTCGCTCTGCGTATACAACATGCGTGTTGTTGTTTTTTTAATGGCGTACGGTTTGATTTTTAAAATTGTTATCATTGGTAACAATTTCTGTATCTAATTAAATGTATTAAATGTGTGTTTGTATGTGTGTTTGTGTGTTTACGTGTGTGTGTATGTGTGCGAGTAAAAGAGAGAGAAAAAGAGAGAGAGAACACCACGAATACATTACATTAATATGATATATTGATGAAAAATATATTGTGAGTATAATAGTAAAAGTACTGTCTTCTTCCAGTTTTCCATCTGTATTGGATGCTCTTGATTCTAAAATGCAACGGCATGTAAAGGATGCACTGTTTATCCAGAATCTGGTTCTAGATACTGTTCACAACCCGTAATTTAGTTACTTCTTTGACACTTATATGTTGTTAATTGCATTCAAAATAATATCAACATGAGCGATGATATGTGGCTCGGTGGCTGGGTGCCTTTAATTCTAATTGGAAACGATACAGACTGGAAGAGTGTCAAAAGAGTATTATATTGTAAGGTTATTATTTAAGGTCTCATCGCATATATCCTGGTAGCGATAAGTGGGTTCCATGCCAGCACCAGTTAATAACATAGTTTTCTGCTAGACTGAAGATAACCGCATAGTTTTTGCTCTCTCAGTCTGAAAGGATAAACATTGTAAAAGCATCCATGTAACACAGTGCAGCATAGCAACGGTATAGAATAATAATAGATAGATAGATAGATAGATAGATAGATAGATAGATAGATAGATAGATAGATAGATAGATAGATAGATAGATAGATAGATAGATAGATAGATAGATAGATAGATAGATAGATAGATAGATAGATAGATAGATAGATAGATAGATAGATAGATAGATAGATAGATAGAGATATATAGATATAATAATAATAATAATAATAATAATAATAATTATTATTATTATTATTATTATTATTATTATTATTATTATTATTATTATTATTATTATTATTATTATTATTATTATTATTATTATTATTATTATGGATGCTGTACTATGACTATATACACGTACAAAGGTATGTGAAGAATAAAAAAAAAACACTATAGGATTCAGATACATTTTGGTGATTTTCTGCGCTAGGAGTATTTCTTAATAAATAATTTGTGTTATTTCAATGTAAAAGTAACATAGCTAAATTATATATCAAATTAATCAAAAAAGAAAGCAGTTTCAATCAAATGCATTCTAAACTTTCTAGGACACAAAATAATCTATCATAATAATTTCAATATCCAGAGTTTAAAACAAAAAGCTTGAAAAATGTGGCTTTGGTCAGGTACTTGCTGACATCTTCTCGTGCACGGACAGCTGCACACTTGGAACATTCCGAGGCTGTAATCTGGGTAGGGAGTCGGAAGGGCGATTGCCTAGGTTCCCATAACTCATGCCACTAAAACAGACACACAAATCGAATACTGTAAATAAACATTATATTTTTTAAACTCACTGCTTCAAGTGTAGAAGTCACAATCACCTAAACGATGCATTCTAGCACTAGCGAGCGAACAAGATGAGCAGTGGCAGCCATGCTGTAAACAAACGATCGAAGATTATTTGCTAGTTACCTATTTTGTGAGGTAGAAAACCACAACAAAACCCGGCATAACCACAACTAGGAATTCAACGCTGCTTTATTTTCTTCAAGTAAATGTGTCCACAATGATTGTATGCCTATAAATGTTGTTTCTGATTTATGTTGTACTTTTTCCCGTGACGACCCAAAAAACTCCCCTTAGACTAAAACCAGATTAAAAGGCATGCGCACCTGCCCCAGATTTACGACGGTTTTCAGGCTAGTTCCTTAGCAGACAGACATCTACATCATGAGATACATCAGGGGATGATTCAGGAAAACAAATTCCAATCGGTTTCATGGTCGACCATGCACTCATATTTAGTAGAAATCGTGTTGAAAGTACACCAAGAAGTAAACACACACAGAGGCAAAATGGCGTCGCAAAGCCACGAGTCCGGACCTCGTCACCCACAACGATATTTTATTTTTAAATGTGATTAACCTCATAGTTTTACATAAAAACACATGAAAGCGATATTTCTGGGTAATAAGAACTAAACAGTATCCTCAGTTTTAAATAAATATGTGACCGGGAAGGCGAAAGGCATAGTGGAAATGTCCACTAGGGGACATATCGATGGAAATCCATCAAAATCAAGGGAAGCAAACGCTTAACTATATTAGATTTACAAGTATCAAGTTTATATGCATCAAGTAAACACAGAATTTCTATATTGTTGTTGCCCTTTTAAGACACCTTTAAAAATATAGAAATTGTGTTTCAGTGTATGCTTTTCGTTAGCCCCACGTCTATCCCAACAATATAAATCTTCCTTTCAAATATCATCTTTTTCTTACAAATGTCTGATCTCCTTTACCATCATCATCAGTCCTTCTTTTCTGATGCAGACCACCGCCCTCACACCGTACGCCCCCAGCCAACCCCCTCACTCCTTAGCTGCTCTCTTTCTCCCCCTACCTCCCTCGTATTTTATTTTTTTACGTAAATATTCTTTTTCATGTTTGTATTAGGTCTTTGTATAATTTAATAGTGTATTGTTTTTGTTTCTCTTCTTTTCGTATGTATTTTGATGTTAACGTTAAGTATGAATGCGTGAGAACTGCGCTTTGAACTGATGTCATTAGGAAAAAGCGCTTTATAAATACCCTTATTATTATTATTATTATTATTATTATTATTATTATTATTATTATTATTATTATTATTATTATTATTATTATTATTATTATTATTATTATGTTATTCTAATTCTACAGTTTTATTTATTTATTTATTTATTTATTTATTTATTTATTTATTTATTTATTGATAAAACAGATGTTTCATTCAAATAAACATATATGAAAAACAAGCATGCATTTATTAATTCATTATTTCATGCATTCATTACCGTTGTGTTTTCCGTGTTTCGTGTTTTAGTCTGGGTATAGTTGTTACCCTTTCAACCATAACAATTTTGTATCTGAATTTTATCCGTGGCTAGATGCGTTATTCAAGACTACCTCGTCATCACCATTATCACCATTATCATCATCATCTGCAACACACGCAGCCCTAGTGCATTTCATCATAGCAGATCGAACGTTTCGATACAAGGCTATATTTACTGTCAAATTGTCAGATTTTGCCGGTGACATGCTTGGCATAGTTCCCCTGTGTCAATGATCCCCTGCCGGACATTCCGCCCTAGACTGGACAGAGATCGGTGATTAGGCAGTGAGGGTAGATCCCTTGATGGACAGTTTCTCCATCATCGTTGACAAGTCCTGTGCCGTACACGTTGCAGAAAGTTATTAAGTACAGGGTGAATTAGTAATATGATTAGGAGGGGTATATAAGTCCTTTAAACAGTCTTATTGCAATGTTGTTCGGATACTGTCTCAATACAAATTGCTGTTGGAAATGAAGGGCTTTTAAGAACAGTTTTTTTATTCTGTAGTGGTGTACCGTTAAAACAGGAGAAATCATTCCCTGTCAGAACAGAAGTAGAAAATTCAAACTTTTGGCGATTGGTTTGAACAGGGAAATCCCACTTTTGTTATTGTTTAATGTAAAACCAATGCACATTTTAGAATAAATCCGTCTTCGCCAAAAATAAACATTCTTTGGTTTGGGGCCCTTTAACTTTAAGCTTTAATTATGAAACAGGACTGCAAATAATTCCATTGCTTTAATGTCTTTTTCATCGAAATGATAAGACAAAAAGTACTGCCAATAAATAATACCAGCAAAATAATAACTAGCTTATGTTAGTAGTGTTGCCAAGAGAAACGAAACCAAGTGAAAGTAGCAACAGCATCTAGGAGTATGAGGACACACCAGCCTATGAGCTCGTTCCCATCATTCTTCAGCTTAATTCCAATCGTGTTTGCAACGGATACAGTGGTTGCGTGATAAGTTAGTATTAACAACACTTCTCTCTCTTTCTCTCTATCGCCTGCAGTGACAGGGAAGGTGCTATCTTCATCATGCAATTTGATATAGAGTTCCGAGCTTCAATCCTATTGTCGCTTAGCTGGTTGTAGGGTTTTCCGCTCTTCACCTTTTCGCGTGCCTAAAGCGCGTTGGCGTATTTAGCTTATTTTATATGTGGGATGTGTGTGGACATGTTTTTCTTTTTCTCTCACAGTTGTTACTTTTTGAGTGTTATTTATTTTTTATTTCAGTTAGTTTTCATATGTGGGCTGTGGGCGTGTTTGTTTTTGGTTGTTGTGTGCTTTTTTCTCCCCCACAGCTTTCACGTGTTGTCTGCGTTTTAAGAATTTCCGGTTCATTTAAATGCCATGCGTTAAATTTCTTTTAAAGTATGGGACAGTTTCAAAACTACAAAGCAGAACAAATATTGGCTTATATTCGATGTAGAAAGTTCGGGCAAAAAAAAAAGAAGGAAAATGGTTTTCGACTTTTTGCCTCACCTCCACGTAATCACTGCCTTTTTCTTCTTCATCCTCAGTGTCTTTCCTCTTCGTCTTCGAACCATCATCAGCCTTCTTTTGTTCATTTGTTTTAACAATTCACCATTATCATCGTCGTCAGCAGCAATCACAGGAACACCGTTGTCGTTTACTACAGCTCCTACTCTCTTTCTTTACTTGTCATTCTATTCTTCTCCTTCTTCTTTTTTCTCATATTTTCCCATTTTCTTTATATTCTTTTGTAATTCTTGTTTATTTATTGATTTATTTTACTTTAATTTATTTTTTTCACCCGGGTGTAATTTTTTTAAATTATGACCACGGCTTTTCCTCCGTTCAATTGTGCATTTTGTTTTATGACGGTGTCTGTGTGTCTTTTAACAGCGAGTTGCACTCTTGCATTCGTTCTTCCTTTCTTCCTTTCTTTCTTCCTTCCTTCCTTTCTTCTTTCCTCCTTCCGTTCCTTCCTTTCTCTCAACTTTCTTGGCAGGTCCAAACGTCTATTCTAGTGTCTTCTTGAGTGTAACGATTATGTGTGCTACCTATTTATAACCTTTTGTACTATAGATGATGATGATGATGATGATGATGATGATGATGATGATGATGATGATGATGATGATGATGATGACGATGATGAACATTTGTATAGTGCGATTCCATCCAGGCCAAGTATGCATGCTCGGCGAGCTTAAAACATAAAATAAAATAAAAATTAAATTAGAAAAATTAATTTGTGAAAACTTGAGAGAAAGTAGAACGATGGACTCTCGACAGCGTCAGGTTCATTGTCAGTGATCTGCAGTTGCTGCATAGCAGTGTCAGTTTCACCGTGGTCTGCGGTTGTACACTATAGCGTCAGTTTCACTTTTGTTCGTGTGTCTGCTAATGGTCAGTTGCACTCTTAAGTGCATGCCCATGGCATGCAAGTGAAATTGGGTCGGTCAGTTCCAAAAACTGGTGAACGTGTAAGTCAGAATTGGTTTGTCTATTGTTAGCCTCGCTAACGAGCTCACCTGCGTTCACGGAGCCATTAAATAAGTGTTTAATTCAATATTGGATGAACAGAGGTTTAATAAGTTTGAGTACTGGATGAGGATTGGATCGGTTAATGTACAATTCTAGTTGTACAGCATGCTGTTAAAAACGAGTTCAATGAAATGATAAGTACAAGACTAATTTGATAGTACATGTGATTAGGTTTTCCTCCTGTTGTATTATATTGGCCAAGGTCTCGTACGGTATGGTGATCATGATATTTTTTGTTGGTGTATCGGGCATTGTACGTTTTGTTAGACATTTACACCTGTTGATGACCTAAGCGAAATGTACACTTCTGTTAATGACCTAGATCTAGATATTCACCATCGTGATAATAGTCAAAGACTGGGCCATTGTGCTGAACAAAATGGAGGAATGAGCATTTCCTGTGAAGATTGAAATCCTGGTTTTGACTTTCTTATGTCTTCTGACGGAGAAAAAAAAATTGTATGAAAATGTGGACATTCCCTAAGCCTGGAATACAAGGGATGGAAAATTACCCTTGTAACTCTTTAGTCCGGAGACATGTGTCATGCATGTGTAACTACGGTCCCAACCATAGTTGCATTGGAGGGAGAGAAAAAAAACCTGTTCTGTCAATGCATAGAGGGAGGAAACTAGTGTGGCACAACAATGAGGGTGATAATCGACAATGATAATAGAGCGCGGCGGTGGCCCAGCAGGCAAATACCTATAGAATTGCGATCGATCCTCTTCACTGGCGTTAACTATAGGCCTACTATGACTATGACTTTGCCCCTGTAGAATATCTAGGAGGGAATGTAAACATAGGGCAGTTGTCTCCCATGTCAGGCCGACATCGATTAGATCCCTTGAAGAAAAAAATTGGACAATGCCTTCGACGAGAACTGCTATTGTCTCACAATACACAAATCCATTTTTTTCTTTTGTTTTTTTCTTCCATTACATGTTTTTTTGTTCCTTGCAGGTCTGTTAGCCGATCCTGATAAATGGTGGTGGCTATTGACATTGTGATTGTCTTAAACACAAAAAAAGTTTAAGGATGGAATCCCTTTTGCACCGTAATTGTGTGTGGTAAATGCGACAAGGGTGTGCGGTCGTGTGTGTGTTTGTGTGTGTGTGTGGTGGGATAAAACAGGGTAGGGAATAGATGAATGGGTGGGTGGAGGTTAGAAGGGTGCTAAGCAGTGCGTCGAAAGGTGGTATTTAGCTGGGATAGGGCATTGAATAGATTGCGTAATCGTGTTCGTCTTTCATGGAGAGAAAGTTCAAGATGTGCATCAATATTATTGGTATAACCTTTAAGGGAGTGTGCTTTGATGTCAACGAAAGAATTATTTTATTTCAATTTGGTTGTAATTATTTGCTTAATGCCATTTATGTCTAGTGTATGAACGTTTCGTCAATATCTCCATACTATTCTACCCATAGTCAATCAGTTTCCTCTGAACAGCAATGAGCATGCTTTAACTGCATGATATTCACGGTTTATTAGACTGCATCCATCATCATCATCATCATCATCGTCGTCGTTGTCGTCAGTTTCTCTCTCTCTCTTTCTCTCTCTCTCTCTCCCTCCCCCTCTCACTCTGGCTCGCAAACTTCATTCTGAGACTACCTCTTCTTTCCCTGTCGTTTTTCGGTCCCCTGGCGATCACCTAATTTAATTGGTACCATACATCCCTCTAAAGCCGCCAAACGCACATCTATTTCACACACTCTCTCTCTCTCTCTCTCTCTCTCTCTCTCTCTCTCTCTCTCTCTCTCTCCCCTCCATCTCTCTCTCTTTTCTTCCTTTCTTTCTATCGTTCTCCTATCCTTCTGTTTTTCTTTTTCGGATCTCTTCATGTGAAAGTTTGCAAAGAGACCCGCTAGCACATTTACGAAATCAATCGGACGTCATATTAGCCTTAGACAGTGCACAAACTATCCAACACCCAAATTGCATTTTAGAGAAAATCCACACACATGCATACACATACACGTACACCCGCGCGCGCACTTACACACACATACACGCGCGTGCGCACGTACGTAGTTACGTACACACACACATGCACACACACAGACACACTCACACACAGACACACCACCAGAACTTTTAGAGACCGCACTATCCTGAAATTGAATAAGAAACCCACATAGAAACCTAGATGTGATTCACCATAGTTCCTATGGAATTCCCTTTATAAAATGTTTATTTGTGATTTTGTTGGTTTGTTTTTTTACCACTTTCAGTTAAATAATCATTATATCGAAGCATTTTTTGTTAATAACCATTTGTTTACATTGTAAGATTTCTCTAAATAATATATGTTATAGGTAAATAATTTATTATTTACCAGCATAAGACTACTGTTTACGTAAATAAATCATGATATAGAGAAGTCACCGGTCGGGCTACCCCTGCAGTCCTCCACAATAGCGTCATCGGGAATTGGTTCAAAACAGCCATCGCCGTGCGTTAAGGATGCATACTCTGTCCAAAACTCTTCCTAGAGCGCATCATTTCAGATGCCCTTGCAGATCATGAGGTACAGTCAGCATATGGGGTTGAGCAAACCTGCGTTTTGCGGATGGCATCGGTGAATTGGCTGGAGAGGAACAAGAACTTGGAACAGCTGATGCAGAGCCTTGACACCACCTCCAGAGCCTTTGAAATGGAAATAAGCGCAGAGAAGACCAAAATTATGACTAACAACACCAATGGCATTAACACGGATATCAAAGTCCAAGGCCAATCCCTCAACACTGTGCACAGCTTCAAATATTTAGGAGCAGTTGTATCAGATAACCCTATAACCATATGTCCCGACAGGAAGTCCTCTCCAGGATATCACACACAACTGCTGCCTTGGTTTATATTTACCTATACAATGCATTAGTTAGCAGATTGTGTGAACTAATGTATTATTTAGAAATGTTTCTAAATAATGATTTGTTTACCTATATACTGCATTATTTAGCAGAATTTGCAAAATAATGTATTACTTAGAAGATACAATGCAGTATTTACTTTTAAAAATTCATTGTTTAGGGAATGCAATTTTCATTATTTAGGGGATTTCAGAATTCGCTTCAAAACATGACATTTATAATTTGACACCTTTCTATAATTAAATGCAAGAACTTTCCAAAGATTGTGTATCCATAATTTGTGTTTTTTTTTTTTGTTGTTGACATAAATCACTCCACAAATTCGAAGATATAACGTATAGTCTGGAACGTCCCGAACACACAAGGTCAATTTTGTGCGGGAGTGTTCAGAATTTTTAGTATCCCCGAAATGAAAAAAAACCAAAACGTATGCTTTCTGTTTGTATGTTTATTTACTTTGAAGCCAATCCCCACAATTCAGAAATTTTGATGGATCTCACTTTTCCTGCACAGTCACCCTTGCAGTTTTGTATATTAATACTGTTGCCAACATATAAACAATAGAGTGAAATAAGGCATTTGCCTCATTTTAAATCGCAAAACAATTTTCTTTATCACTACACACAACCTCACAGTAATACAACTTGTATCTGCCAATGCCTTAGGTAATAAAAATTGCAGTCCTTAAACAATGAATTGTTTACGTAAATAATGTATTATTTAGCAACATCTTCTAAATAATACAATTCTGCTAAATTATATATATATATATATATATATATATATATATATATATATATATATATATATATATATATATATATATATATATATATATATATATCGAGAGAGAGAGAGAGAGAGAGAGAAACCATCATTTAAAAACATTTCTAAATAATATATTATTTCACACAATCTGTTAAATAATGCATTATATAGTTAAATTATTCCTTCTTTAGCAGCAATGCCTTATTTACCTATATAATGATTTATTTACATAAACAATATATTATTTAGAGAATTCCCACATTTTTGTCAACAAATGGTTATTTAGACAAAAAAGTCTTCTAATTAAAGATTATTTATCTAATAATTGTGAAAATAAATGTTTTACAAATGGAATTCATAAGTTCCATTTTACCGATCTTATAAAGTTATAAAATGCCCTTTGTGATCTGAAATGCTAAGCAGGAGTTTTCTGCGAAATAAGGAATTTCTAGGAAATAAGAAATATCAGAGGAATTGGGAATTTTAAGTAAAAATAAGGAATTTAAGGGAAATAAAGATTGTTGAGAGAAATGTAATTTTAAGGGAAATTGGGGAGGGGGAGAGGGGGCTGAATAAAGATTTTTTTTTAAATTTAGTATTTTAAGGGAAAGAATTTCTGAGAAATATGTTTAGGGAAGTAAATAAAGGACTGATGCTACAGTTTTGGGATCAGTTTCCATGCTGGTGGCCCTTCCTTTGATTATGTTTACGCCTTTTCCAACTTTCTTTTTGACTGTCCATGACTGGACTTAAGATAACGTTTTCATTAACTAGGAAAGTAGTAACCCTACTGTTGTTTTTCCTTGTTTTATTCTGAGGTGTATCATTTGGATGTAAACATCTGTTTTGTTTTTTGTTTGTTTGTTTCTTGTGAATCCGGGGTGTTTTGGAAACCATTGTAGCGAAGTTAAACGATGTGCCTAACGCAGCACTTTGACGCTTTAGGGCTGTTTGAGAAAGACCCTGTTTTGGTAAGCGCCTTGAGCAGCTCTTAAGCCAGTAAGGCGCTATATAAGAACAGTTATAACAATAATTATAATAATAGATTACTAACTAGTTATTTCAGTTCATACTAAGTTTGCAGAGCTTTTTTTTTTTTTAAATAATAATTGTTTCTCGTCCGTTTGAATATTTTGTTACAATATACTTCTGACCTAGAAAATGGGCATGTGTGAGTTGGATTGGGGTTAAGCTTTTAAGAATAGTGCGATTGTTACTGCCTTTTGGGGTTTGGTTTTTATGATGGATTTAAGCAAAATTCCCTATTGTGGTTTTGGCCACGGGTCAATGGATTTCAATACTTAACATGTTAGGGCTTCTATTGTGGGCTTCTTATTTTCTTCCTGCTTCTGGTCCCCTGCCCCTGTTTTATTTGCTTCATAGAAAATATATTGCATAGGGTGTGTGTTTAAATTAAAGAACGTCTTAATAATTACATTGTAATGTAAAAATATATAAATACATAGGTAAATAACTAAAAAAAGAAAGAAGAAGAAAGATACTGATCACAGACCATTCTCATGTTTTTCACCATGACCATCACAACACACTCTCATGATTTTAAGTAAATGTGTGTATATGTGTACACGCGAGCGCCTGTGTGTGTATATGTGTGCGTGTGTGTGTGTGTTTGCCCGTCTGTGTGTGTTTTTTGTGCGTCAGTGAGTGTATCCACGACATAAATTTATCACAGTGTGTAAGAACAGTACAATTCTATTTTCGAAACAGTCTGGCACATAATCGGTGTCAAAATATGGTTTAGCACGAGGGGAAAAGTATATACAGACATAAACCGCCCACGCTGATTTAGCGAAAGTATTAAGCTTACCTATTTCGGGACTTTTTAATAGAGAGCTCCGACGAGATATAAAAGATCTAGCATATTGCTGTGTTATGGGAACGTGACGGTCCACAACAGTAAAACACCCTTCGGTGGACAGAAGCTTCTTGCGCTATGTTTTTCCGCGCTAGGCAGAAAGACGGACCTCCCTGACCTCACATCCAGGCTGTCCCCGAACGAGGAGTATAATCTTCAGCTCATCCCTCTTAGAAATAATGTGAAATATATCACTCGGCAAGCCTTTCTCTTCGTTTAGGATTGGGGAGGGGCGGGCATTTAGCGCCAATGTCGAACATTAGATTCCATTGGAGAAAGTTGTGGGTTCGATCTCCGCCTGGGACCCAAATTTAACTTTACTTATATGAGACTTTGTCAGGGTTTACTTGGTTTAAACAGAATTGTATTATTCACGAAACAAGTAAACCAAGCATGGAGAACACAAAAGACACACAAAAGCAAAGCTTAAATGAGTGTTACTCTTTGACAAATGACAACAATGAAATGTCTGGCGAACAGAAACAAAGTACAAAGCAATAAAAAAAACAGAAGCACATAAATGAATCTTTCTAACAATGAAAAGAGAACAAACCTATAACTATAGTATAACAGACAAAAGGGTTTACTTCGGCTGCTTCTGTTTCTTTCCTCTTTTCAATAATGGTATGGGATGCAATCAATCTATATTTCTTTTTTTAGTTTGGATGGAAGGAAAACGTGTGTGCGTGCAACCTTTTTGGATTTATTCGGATTCAGGAAAACATGGATGAACCAAAATACGACATGGCAACGGCACCGAAGTGTCACTTATGACGATCATGAATAGAACTCTGTAACAGTGTATACGTCTTTTGGAGCCTTCATCAACGTTCTCTTCCCTCAACTCATAGACGGGTGGAAAGACACACGTATCTACGAAGACATACACACACAACGCCATATACATGTTTTGGACATTTTGTGATATTTTGTCCATTTTTTTTAAAATAAAAAGTACGTTTTTAAAGTCTTCTTCCCAGCACATCACCGACGATGTCCGACAGACCATCACACAAGCCATTGGACAACACGATGAAAAGCTCACAGTGGTGAAGATACGAAAACCACGTCACCAGAGCATCAGTCCTTGAAAAGACCATCCTGCAAGGCACGGTGCAATGAGTCAGAAGAAGAGGGAGACAGGAAAAAAGGTGGGAGGACCCCAGTGGAGAATGGACTGGCTTGACACTGGTAGAAGCAATGAGGGTTGCTGAGGACAGAGAAAGATGGAGTCCGCTGGTAAACGATCATCTGTAGTGCACCAATGACTTTCGAGTTACGGGATAGGATAGGATAGGATTAAGTCTTCTAACGCTAACGCTAAACCTTACTCTAACCCTAACGGAATACTCTTTTGACCTCAACATAACGAGGTCCGTTAAAAAACGTGGTAGATTTTCACGTATGTGTAAAAACAACGCCGTCTAAACTTAAACACGTGTGTGCCCGCACCCACACACGCGCATTCATCACCTTCTTCCCATTCCCCCCCCCCTCACACACACACACATACTGTACACATACACTCGTTGGTGTAACGGCCAGACTGTTAGATAACACATGCAACCATGTGACCTTATATCCAATGCTGACATGACAAACCTTCTTTTATTTGCCCAACCCGGGAATCGAAGCTTAAACATCTTGCGGTTTGTTGCCAGTTGTCCTTGCTTGAGCCACGCTTTTTGAACGAGTCAGTGAGAATCGAACCTGTGGCATACCCGCTCTATGCTCTAACCACGTGACTGTTCCGAGGTCTTGGTTGCGTCATTACTGAGTCCTGGCAACGAGGATGGCCCAGCGTATTCCCAGACGGGACGCAAGGAAGCGCCGTTCTCCATGGCGGACATTTTTAATCCAATGGATCGTAGGCTCCTGCTGGAAGTGATGTTGCTTAGCAACCAGATACCCCCGGACCGTCCTCCTAGGAAAAGGAGAGAGAGAGAGAAAGAGAGAGAGAGCGAGAGAGAGAAAGAAGGAGAGAGGGAAGGAGTTCTATGCGATTGGGATTTGAGGAAGATCTGTGGAAGAAGGAAGGGGTGAGAATCTGGAGTGTATATTATTTGTATGATTGTTATTGTTACGTGAATATGGTTTTCTATTAGGTCTTAGTGCCTAAGCAGAAAGAGGAGATGGTTTTGCTTAACGATGTGTTTTTTTGTTTGTACATTATAACATCAGTGTTTTATTTTGTCATATTATGGGTTAATCACCGGTTTGTTGATAGTTATTATTGATTTTGTAGTTGGTAGTTCGCTTCTAATCTGTTTATGACATGAAAATACATTAAATTAAATTAAATATATCATGCTAGCGCTATAATTTTATTAGTTTTAAACTCGTTGTATACTTTGCTAAGCTATTAATAGCGCAGTGCCAGCGCACCAAGCATTCATACTGCATACCCCTACTTTCGGAAGTCGCAGTGTGGAGGCTCAGCATAGTGTACGAAACTAAGGTGGAAAACCATCTTACAGAGTACGCTTGCAATGTTCGTCTGGCATTGACTACTGTTGTTTCAAAAAGAGTGGGCTTCTAACATGGAAGGAGATGCTAAAAAGTGTTACTAGTGGACAAAGTGTTGAAGAAGGAAGTGATGACGATGATGCGTAATTTCAGCGCTGTAGTTGCACGCTACAATTAGAGGGAGGTAACGCTGTTTTCCCCAACAATCATGGAAGTCTAGTATTGAATTGTTGGCCTCCTTTACATTATTTGTAGCTTGTCCTGTGGGACGGATGTGCACATTTGAAGAGGAGGGGAGAGGGGGGGAGTTGTTGTGTTGTTTTTTTAACAAATCGGTAAATAGCAAATATAATCCTATCAAACTTGGCCGTTGGTTAGGGAATTATAATTTCCGTATGGACCTACACTCAAGTCTCTACTACAGGTCTTGTTTAACAAAAAATATGTTTTGGGGGTAACTGATACAAATGGGTCAGTATAGAACGATAAAAGAGGATGCAACCCGCGCCAGTATCTGGAGTGAATAAATTTAAAGATAAGGTAAGAATATTTATTTACCAAGTAAAAACGTTACAAGGATTTTGGTGTGGCATGGCGACAGTGAAATACATCCTTTCTTGCACAGTCATTCATCGTGTTATACACTTAAAGTGATCATTATGTTAGAATACAAGTTACCCGAGAAACATAATGGTAGATTTGCATGGAAATGTGTGTGAATGGAGGCTAAATTGCAACTTGGACTCAACAAAATGGGGAAGAACATTTTATTTTGTATACAATACAATACAATACAAGGTTATTGCTTTAGGTCCAGCGGACTCTTCCGAGCCAAATCAGGACCAATTTGGAAAATTTTAATGCATACATTACACCGTTTTTAATGTTATACAAGACTCTAAAATCGATTGCACTACATGTAATACATTCTGTACTCTGAAGAAAACCACGAGGTACACTGAGTATATTAGCCGCAAATAAAACAATAAATACTAATAATGATGAACTTATGCAATGACAACCGGAAAACTGCCTATTGCTTTTGATATTATAAATTTACATGTATACATTTATGTTAATTTAAAAAAAAAATGTTCCACATAAAGAAATATTAAAAAAGAACCAATGAAGAAGACCTAAAAAAAACTGATTGAAAAAAAAGAAGAAAAAAAAGAAAAAAAAGAAAGAAAAAAAAAGAAACAAAAAGGTGGATTAGGTCTGCATGCAACTGAGGTTCAAAAAAAAAAAATAAATAAATAAATACATTACACATATTATTATGCACATAACCGAAAATGAACACTGTATTTTATTTAATCGTTCTTATATAGCGCTTTTCCAGCTCAAGAGCTGCTCAAGGCGTTAGCCGATACAAGATCCAACTCATGCCGCCCAAAGCGCCCGCTTGCAGCTTGCACGGTATAGTGTTTAAATACAATATTCCAGAAATCCTGTTCTACTTAAGCTTGCCGTCTAGCCGTGAGTTGATGATGTTGACAAACAAAAAATAATTAAACGTTGTTCATTGAAAGTATAATTACGATCATTACATTCCTTAGAAATAACATTTTCGCCAACAACGTCCTTAAACAAATTACTGTGTTTATGAATTGAAACACCTATACACGGACCTATTGATTGATAGTGTTTAAATCGCGTAGGCTTGCATTTTCAGTTTAAGATCATTTTGGGGATAAACCCTGCGTTGGAATGTGCAGCTTTTCTATTGTATAGAAGATGAAATGTTGGACTTTAAAACAGTTGGAGTGATTATTTACTATAAGCTTGTCTCCAGAAAACAATATTTGAGTAGGAAATAAAATTCATTAAACAGCTAAAATTATTATTTAAAAAAAAAACAAAAACAAAGAACAACTTGTCTTAACAAAACAATGTTATGAAGAAATTACTCAAGTCGGGGAATATCGATGTGTGATAGTCACGAGGTAAAACTGAGTTTCACAATACTTAGGAATTATGCTTTGTTGCCTGTTTAAAACAGGCTTATTGAAGGCCCACTTCTATGAATCTATGACGACGATCTTGCTCCCAGTCCCAATAACTAGTCGACGGTCTTGTACTGTGGTTCTCGTGTCGATGCGGTCATGTTTGATGTGATCAGATTTGTAAATGGACACTAGCAACTTTGGAAATGGGGTTCCATAGGTCTAACAACTGGCAAACAAATATCCCATAAATGTATTTGACTGGCAAAAAGACGTCTTCTTGGCAGTGTATACTTGAAAGTGCGTTCGGTCATGCCATTAACTTATTGGCTTACTTGTGAGTGTCGACATTGATAAACACAGCACAGGCAAGCATTACAACTATATATGTACTTACCTGAGGCAGAGTTCAACAAGAGATAGCACACCTTTGGGAAAGACTTCACCCCAACTAACCGCATCATATCGCAAAGCACGTGAGGGGGAAAGTGGGATATATTTCCGGGAAGATGGACACTGCAGGAGGCTAAAGAAAACTGACCGTGGCAGCCGCGTGTGGACAGAGCCTTTGGGCTGTTTGATATTGTCCGCTGTCTCGGTTTCATTAAGGGACAGGGACAGAGTGGACCTTGGAGGTTGAGAACCTGATTTGCATTCACAAATAGGTATGACAGGAACAGGAATTTACATCCAAATGGTAGTATAAAAATGTGTTGGTGAACGAATGGATGGTTTGATGGATAGATGGAGAGATTAGATGTGAGAGACTGGATGGGTATTTGAAAGATCATAAACAAAGATAACGGTGCACGACAGTGAGTCCAGGAAAGGATGGCGTTTAACTGTTTGGTTTCCTGAACCGATGTATTGCTGTTTGGTTAGACAGAACTGTTTGAGAGAATTAGAATGAGTAGTGTACTCGATGTAGGGTACACAATTAGTCCGCAATCGGAAGAAGAACGGGGTAGCAAGGGCCAGAGGGAAAGGGAAAAAAAGAAAAGAGAGAGCTAGGGAGAGGTAGGGGGGACAAGATCGCACGAGTGAGAAGATAGTATGACTGTAAGGTAGTATTTAATCAACTGTAGCATATTCAGAAGACGGCTTGATTGTATCTTTGTTGGCTGGGGCCATTGGTTCTTGGATTCCTCCTGGCCCTAGCTCTCTTGATATTTCTCGTTTTCTTTCAAGACCCAAGGGAACTGTCTGCTTCAGTCGTCGGTTTGATAATATTTGCCGGGGCAGAATAGTGTTTAATGTTGACGACTTATTCGGTTATTGGAGATGGCAAGCGCTGCCACCTCGCTCTTCAATAGATAAAATATTTTATGGACCACACATCCTCGCTTTTTTCCCCCTCTTTCCTCCTTCTTCCTGGAAGATGTATGAGAAAGAGAGAGAGAGAGGGAGAGAGAGAGAGAGGGAGAGAGAGAGAGAGGGAGAGAGAGAAAGAGAGAGAGAGAGAGAGAGAGAGAGAGAGAGAGAGAGAGAGAGAGAAGCAGGCTGTAAGCAGAGATATAAGTGAGAGGAGGAATACTGCCTAGAATTGAGAGGAAAAATCTACCACACTGAAATATTAGTGAGAGGGCAAAGTGCCTCAGAGATATGTGAAAATATAGTTTAAAATAGTCTTTACAAAAAGGTACGTCGGATGTCCAGTTCATTTACCCGATCGTTTAGCCTGACATACTCATGTAGAAACACTTAGTGGTAACGGAAGTACTAGGGGCACCACCGGAGGTATCAAAATGAGAGATTCTGGCGTAAGGCTGGTCAACATCAATTGATGTAGAATGGTGTCCGCCTATTTCGAATACATTCATTTAGCACTATATGTTTTTTTCCCTTACGTGCTTGTTTTCTGTCTCACTTTTTTATACTTAGTTTATTTATTTATTCATTCATTCATTCATTCATTCATTCATTCTACCATTCATTATGCGCCGTTGACAAAATATAAAATAGGCTATTATTACTAACAACACCAATGGCATCAACACGGATATCAAAGCCCCAGGCCAATCTCTCAACGCGGGGCATAGTTCCAAATATTTAGGAGCCATGGTATCAGACAATGGATCTTGACAGGAAGTCCTATCCAGGATCGCACAAACAACTGCTGCCATGACAAGGTTTAAGCCCATTTAGAAAGAAATGATCATCAATCCACACTCCAAGGTAAGGCTGCTGCGCTCCATTGTCATCTCCATCTTCTTATACGCTTGCGAAACATGGACCTTCACAGCAGACCTACAACGAAGAATACAAAGATGGAGATGATGTGCTACAGAAGACTTCTGGGCATTTCCTATACCCAGCACACCATCAACAACGAAGTCCTACAGACCATCATACAAGCCATTGGACAACACGATGACCTGCTCACAGTGGTGAAGAAACGGAAACTCCGATGGTATGGTCACATCACCAGATCATCAAGCCTTGCAAAGACCATCCTGCAAGGCACGGTGCAAGAAGGCAGAAGAAGGGGGAACAGAAAAAGAGGTGGGAGGACAACAGTGGAGAATGGACTGGCTTGACACTGATCGAAGCCATGAGGTTTGCTGAGGACAGAGAAAGATGGAATATGCTGGTTAAACGATCAACTGTGGTGCCCCAACGACTTTCGAGTTACGGGATAGGATACAAACAGCGATTAAAGTAACTCAGAGAGGGAGAGACCACATGCGCCATTTTCGGTATGTCATCGGACTCTATACTAGCTGCTATGTATGTCAACGGACCCTATACTATATATGTAGCAGCTAGTATATAATCCGGAAACATTCCGATACGGGTGCCTACGGGAGACGCTTTCACATCCAGATACAGGCGTTTGTGGGATGAGGTGGCAGCGCTTGTCACTAGGGCATGTTTTTCATGCTATGATAGCATACTTGGTGCACGTGTGCTCGGTAACGGTCCTTCTCGCATTGTCCATTTTATAAACAGCAGTGGACCTAAAGGTACATCGTACCAGGTCCAGTCCTATTGTTTCCCTCATTAGGCCTATATACAGGGATGTTAACAGTGGTTAACAACCAGCGGGTCAATCCCGATTGAAAGCCTCAAACATGGAGGACACACACATAGACTGTCCCTTTGACTAACCTTGTGAGCTACCGCTCTTCTTATTAGTGCTAGAGATTTTGATACAGTGAGGTAACAACGACCAGCTAATTGAAGGTAGCGATGAATGTACGGTAGTGCATGGTAAGCGCTGAGCATAGCAGCATCTACCTAATCTATGGAGCAATATGGTAAGTACTTGTTTAAAGGCCGCTATTGTATTAAAATAACACAAAGGCTGTTCTGTACATTGCTATTAAATTGGACAGTTTTCCACAATTTGAAAAAAACAACAACACACTTTTAATTCCATCTATATTGTTGTTTTTATAAGCATGTGGTAGCGGCGAGATTGAAGTTTCAACAAGTGTAGTGTTTAGTGACTTTTGACTTGATCGTGTTTTGTTTAAGCGATAAAATAAAGATAATTCAAAGAAAGTAGAATGTTTACAAATATACTAAATTAAAATGACACTCGTACAATCACAGAGAAAACATGATTCAAATGTTATACCAGCCTACATCCATATATTAATTTTTTTATAAATATATTATTAAAGAGCAGCTGCGGTATTTAATAGCAAAGAGGAAGAATTACAGTTAAGGTCAGACGTCAATTTACCTTCAAGAGCTCAAAATATTAAAATGTGTCAAACTATTGCAATTTATACAAAAGATTTAGTTTAGACACATTAACAAAATATAGAGTTAATGTATACTAGAGAATTAATCTCACCCATCCCTCTTTGGCAACTTGAAAATGCAAGTTATGATATAAACTATCCTATCCTATCCTGTCCCGGAATCCGGAGGTCGTAGGGGCACCACAGATGATCGTTTAACCAGCATACTCCATCTTTATATAAACTACTCCACTGAAAAAAATTATTAAAATACCAGCTTACTCATATCTGATGTTAATATTTATCTAGCAGAGACATCTTCATCTTCTTTAAAAATATAAACTGATAGCTCTGTTTTAAAAACGGGTGATACAGGCGCGGCCTTTGTGTTACCTGATTTTAAAATTTCAGAATCATATTATCTGGTTAAGAGAAAATCAATTTTCACCACTGAACTTTTAGCAGTTTTAATGGAATTAAGTAAAATTATGAGCATAGCATTTCATCTATTAAGTATTGTAATATTGTTACATTCAAATCTGTACTTCAGGCGTTAAATTCCAATTCATATAAAGAAAGAAAAGACATTATCGTTGAACTTAAACACCTAATTAATAATTTAATTGTAAATGGTACAAATGTAGACTTTTGTTGGATTCCCACTCATTGTGGTTTTCGATATAAAGATCGAGCTGAGAGAAACGGTGCTTTACGTATAAACGCGGTCTCTTTGCCATTACCATTGACTGTCAAAGAAGTTTCTAATTTGATAGTTCAAGAGGTCAAGAAAGGTTGTCATTTTAAACAACAGCATGATAAACATTGTGGAATCCCCAGATCTGTTACTTGCATGGCCTACCGAATTTATAAGAATTCTGTGAGAACCAAGCATTGTAAAAATGTTGTGTGTGTGCGTGTGTGTGTGTTTGTGTGTGCAAAGAAATTGTTTTTCTTTGAAACATGCATTATATCAGTGCGACACTATGAACGAAACATTGCCTAGAAAATTATGAAAAATAGGAGAAATTAGCTTATAAATTTGTAATTGGCAATTAGCACAAGCTATCTATCCTCTTCAATTGGCCAGTTCATATGATGCATGATTATTAACTCTGATCGTCAAAATGTAATTATTTAATCATGTACTGCATTTTTTTTGGTTTACCGTATAGTTATTTAAGATTTTTTTTTGTCTTATCATTTTGATGACGAAGACAATAAAACACACAGCATATTTATATTTAAATTTTAACTACTTTTTTTTTCTTTCTGTTTTTTTTTCTTCATTCTATCTTCTACAGTTCGAACTAAGTTCCAGACTGCGAGGATGTAGTTGTCATGTTTGATGTGACCCAATGTCAAACGTGTGAGTCATACTTCCAGAATCTTCTGTATAAATAAGAGCACAAAAAACTAATCTGTACAACACAGTCCATCTTACTGATATGTAACAAAATAATATTAATAATAATAATAATAATAATAATAATAATAATAATAATAATAATAATAATTATTATTATTATTATTATTATTATTATTATTATTATTATTATTATTATTATTATATAGCTTATGACTTTGGAAAGATACACGTCTATGTGATATAGTTGGTCTATTATTAATCCATTAAATTACCAAACAAAATGTCATAATTGAAATCATTCCATCAAACGAACTCGAAAGCCAAAAGACGTATACTTTTTACATTTAATTACTAAGCAAAAGATCATAATACGAAATCCTACTATCAAAAACAAACCCGCGAAGATGGTATCTTTGGTTCTTCAGCATCACTGGTCCATTTTCTCTTCTGACTTACTATAAAAAAAGATGTCTAGACGGGATCTTTTAGCCTAGCCTGGCGTAAGATCTGCATATGGCAATTTCCCGATCACAGCAAAGTTAAAGTCAACTTCAACTCTGGTCACAAGGTGGGGGCGAAGGGTGATTCCATTCAAATTGGATCAGCACTAGAAGCTAATAGCTTTTTGCGGGACATTTCCTTTGAGTCTTGAAGACTGCCGGAGACTCTTCTCGGCCGTCTTACCCACTTCGGTAGTTCTTGGACAGTTCCCTCTCGCTGGAGTTCCCTGTCTCTCTCCTCTCTCCCTGGCGCTCTCTGTCCCCGTAGTACCCCCCGCTTTCTGCTCCGTCTCTATCGCCTCGCTCTCGAATCCAATGCTCTCTTTCTCTCTCTCTCTCTCTCTCTCTCTCTCTCTCTCTCTCTCTCTCTCTCTCTCTCTCTCTCTCTCTCTCTCTCTCTCTCTCTCTCTCTCTCTCTCTCACCGTTTCAAACAGGAATGGAGCGTTGCCTTAACAACAAGCGACAGATTTGACTTTTATGCATCATTTAAAAGGGTTTTTAAAGCTGAATCTTATTTTGATTATCCCCAGTTACGCTTTCAGAGACGCCTACACTCAATTCCGTTTTGGTATCTCACCCATTAACACCCATAGGAAGCGTTACAGGACAGAGGCGTCTGTCAAACAGTTCTTCTGTCCTGTGTGCGAGGAGCGTCTCGAAGATTAGATTCATATTTTATTTGAATGTAATGCCTATGATGAACTCAGAGACAATGTCCAAATACTGAAAACGCTGATCCAAGAAGACAACCATGATGCATCAGTTGTGATGTCAGCGGGCGATGAATTATCCATAATTGAATTGTCTCGTTATTTGTATAAAGTGTACAGAAGAAGGAACGAAAGAGGATTGAATGGTGGTTAAAAATAGTGTGAATGCTTGCATGTTAATCAGCTTTACATAACATTCTCCTTATTCTGAACAATCCAGTTTTTGATTACGTTATGTTTGCTATTTTGCATTTTCTACGTTATTATTCCATAAAGAATGAAGGAGCGAATGTGTGAAATGAACATATAAGCAAAGTGATCGTGCCTAACGCCAAGTCTTTTTGTCTGTAAAGGGTCATTCGGATCGTTTTTAACTGACAATACATGCGCATGTCGCGATAAATACAATGTAGATAAACTGTTTTCCTTTAAAGAAGAGAATGAAGATAAGAGCGCAGTTTGCTTTCACGTAACAGTTTGTTAATGTTGCACATATACGTAGGACGTTTAAACTTGGTATGAATTCTAGTTGGTGAAACACGTGCTAAGAAAAGAAATTGATAAGATGATGTTAAACAACGAACCATAGAGATTGGAAGACTGTGCGTGTGAAAAATGGAAGACTCTAGATCTAAGTTAATTAGCAACTTTCTTGTTCCAGTTGATCGTTTTGTTTTTGGCGATATTGCGTATGTATTTGTAAAATATTGTGAGACCTGATATTTCGATGCATCCCCTCCCCACATTCCCAATTAGAAATGAACGTGTTGTTTATTCAATAAGTGTCAGAGTCAAAGTCTAAGTCTCTCTCTGTCTCTCCCTTCCTCCCTCCCACCTTCCCTCCCTTCACCCTCTCTCTCTCCCTCCCTCCCTCTCTCTCTCGCTTTTGGCTATCGGTCCCTCCGCTAATGCTCCTTCTTTAAGCATTATTCCATCTCCATTCGGTCTGTGAGTGGTACTGTTTTTTTCTCCGAAAACAAAAATTATAATAATCAAAAGAAAAATAAGAAGAACAACAGCAGCAGCAGCAACGACAAGAATGAATTCTTACGCATGTGTAAATAAAATAAAATTCATACAACGGTCACTCAATTAATAATTCAATCTATGGTTTAATAATGATTATTCTTATCAATCAGTTTGAAATCAGTCAATCAATAAACATGCATTTTTAGCATTACATGTTCATTGTACTTTTGAGTCCCATAGAAAATGAATGCACAGGAAGTGCAGTACAATGACGATGATAATTACGCTATATATTCACAGTAGGGGAAACTCGTTTGTTAAGGTGCTTCATAGCTCCCTAGGGAATAATTCCCAATGAAATATTTATAACGTTGAGCAACACTGTAATGGTGCAATATGCATTGTAGCTGGCCAAATGAGGGCACGGTTCCAATAAAGCTAATATCTAACGTTGTGCAAAAGAATGTCTAAAGCGAAATGGAGGGCGACTTCAAGTAAAATGATAAACATCGTTGAGATGGTACAACTAGGTCCAGCGGAGTAATACCAAGCAGTCAAAGATGCAGAGCATCACTAAAATGCCACAGACAGAATAATGTTAGTTTGACGGCAGCGGCGTTTAGTTCCAGGAGGTATGCAGACTACTCGTCTCTTCCCACAATCCCTGTGAGCAATTCATTTCCGGCATTAAAGGCTATCAAAGTTGGCTCGCCGACCGGCCAGTTTCTCTTCAGCTCCTCGTGCTGTCTGAGGGCCCGATGACGTCGCAGCTAAATCACGTCGAGCCGTGATGACATCACAGTAATGGAAGCTCCGACGTATGTGTGACGTATGTCGGCCCTTGACAGCCACCATACATCTCTACGAGGCGTGGGTTCCTCAAAATCACGCGAGAACTAAAAACAGAAATGGCTTGTCTGCAAATATTTTAAAATCAGTTTTAACTACGCCTACCAACACCAATTGTGTTAACCCGCCTCCTTTTACTCCTCACCACTACCACTGCCACAGCACGCTCAGTATATTGTTTTATCAGATGAATTACAGCGATAGCCATTTCCAAACCGGTCGTACTTGTATTTTTCCTTTTTCCCTTTGTTATGCAATGTCTATAACTGGAACAACAGAACGTTACACTTCACTGGTTAATAAATAGTATAAACCATTTTAATGTACAGTCATAGTAAACGTATTTCAACTGTTGTGGTTTTTGCCGTTGTTTAGCTTCGGCTTCTCGCCTGCTTTGTTAGGTTTTAGCTGTCCTTGTAATTTAAAAACTTACTTACCATAATGTTCTCTTCCCCTACCTTCCCTTCTTCTGGCTAATACCCCCTAACTCCCACCCACTCTGCACTCTCTCCTTTTCACCCTCCTACTTCATTCCCCCTCTCTCTCTCCCAACACACACACACACACCCACACCCCCCCCCCACACACACACACCCTCCCTTACAACCGCCTAAGCTGTTATCTCTCTTTTTTTTTAAATTGCCTTTTAACTTAATTTAATTTAATTTAATGTGGGTTTTTTCCAACTAACTGTGTTTCACACAAGCATTTTGACTCCATTATTCTCTCCTGCTTTTTTCATTTTCTTGCTCGCTTATGTCGAAAGATAATCGTAATTCTCTGACGTAGACGGCTTTGGAAATTCTGACGTATTTTCCGGCTCTTCGTCTCTTATAACTGAAAAATGAAGAATCATGAACGATTGAAAGTGTGAACGATTGTCCAATATTCTGCGCGTTCACAGGCTGCACCTTACATTCATAATTATATGAATAATGGAACCTGCTATTGTGCCCGTGAATATAGCACGCGAGAAGTATTGTTTTTCACCCAAAATCGGTTTGTAAGGCAAAGCCACGGCATTAACGCTTTATTCATTGTCTGTTGTTATGCACCGGTTCAAACAAAGGCTATATTTCTGGTTTGATTTAATTTGCCTTGCCTTCATTAGCTATTTAGATTTTTTCAGCAAAAAAAAATTGTATAGTCGGAGCATTGCGTAAAGACTCTGATGAGCGTAATTGATAATAGAATGTTTGCGCATTTAGGTTTTTGTTTGTTTTTTCCAAGTACCAGTTCTAACCTTCACACTGACTATTTTGGAAATTGGAATTAAGTATACAGTAGAATATTGGCTTTAGAAAACATGTGTGACATTTTTTATTTTTTTTTTGGTAAATTAGACCGAAAATCATCTTGTAGATCTTGTAAGAAGAAGACACTACATAATCACTCAATTCTTCATTCAAATTCTCGGGTTTATACACTTTTTAATATTGTGAAATCATAATGGTCCGACTGAAAAAAAAAAATCGTTGTGGGAATTTCTTTTTCTTTTTTTTTCTTCTTTTTTTTGCCTCAATGCAAGGATGTCAACATGAATCTCAATTCTTGCAGTCTTCTGTTAAGTACAGACATTGTAAAAAATGTTTTCCGGTGAATAAACCCGTCATTTTTATATGGTTTAAATAATTAAGGAGCAGCATTATATTGCATATTTTCGTTGGCATTGAGCCTGTCGCTTTTGTTTTGACAAAAGTAACAAAATGAATGCCATGGCACCAGGATGATAGATTAAGTTTTTGCCCAAAAGGCAGTAATATTGCCGACCCAGGATTTTTCACCTTCAGTGTCAGACTTAACCAGTATTTTGTCTTCATGACTAGACTATTCCTCCTCTAAAGAACAACGTTATAATCTTGGTACAAAGTCATACAGCGTATCAGCGTTAGTATGGAACTGTTCAGTGAATAGACTCAGGGTGTAGGCGTCTAAGTCCCAGATGCGCTGTATGGGTACAGACGAAAGTAGTAGTTTGGCGTGGGGATCGAAGACGGGTAGTTTGGCAGTAAGGCTTAATATTGGGAAGAAGTGATCGAGAGTTGGGCGGGAGATTTTAGTATTGGAAATGGTGGACAAGTGTTAGGCGGAGCGGGTTTTAGTATAGGACAGAGGGAAGTTCGGAAGTATAGGGGTTGTTTTGGTACTGGAAAAAAAAGTAAGTTGGAAAGTTGTGGTAGCAGTACGGTGGAAGAGGATGGACGGGGTGGGCTGTCTAGATTGTAGAAAATTGTCTGTTCGATAAACTGTCTACGATCCTGGCCGTTCCGGGGGATAGTTCCATTACTACGCGGGCACCCCACCTCGAAATGACCGCGGGACCGGCGCGGCAGGACACCACCCTATCGATCTCCAATGGTCAAGCAATATTTTCAGGGTCACGTGACTTGCTGACGCACTGTTGCGGGAAAACCCCCGGAGGGTACTATTTTTTTTCTTCTTATCGATGCGGAAGGATATACCGGCTCCTAGTCACTTACACAGGCCGCATCACACCGGAGACTTACGCGGAGTAGGCGAGTCCCTGCTACGATCTGCATGAATAATCAATCTCTCTCACCTCCTGTCTCAACCGATGACCAGAATACGAGGAGGAACTACATTGGTGAATTAGAGAGAGAGAGAGAGAGAGAGAGAGAGAGAGAGAGAGAGAGAGAGAGAGAGGGGGGAAGAGGTGAAAGGATTGGGGAAGGTTAGGAGAGGGGCGGTAAACATAAACTATGTAATTATGTAGCTGCTCAGAATTAGCGGGGTTGAGGAGTGACTTTGGGTTTGTTATCTTTATTTCTTCGACCCTCGTTAGTGTTCGTTTGGATTACCTTATCCATGCTCAGATCATTCCAGATGTTTGACTTTGCCGAAGTATTCCTTGTTCCCTCTCGTTTTAGTAGTTTTGTCCCACAGTAAGTTTAACACGGAACCCATCTGTCCAGTCACACAATTTTGTTCTTTTATAAAAGAGTTAAGAATATTCACTTGTCCTCCTCCTTTTCTCCTCCTTTTCCTCCTCCTCCTCCTCCTACTTCTTCTTCTTCTTCTTCTTCTTCTTCTTCTTCTTCTTCTTCTTCTTCTTCTTCTTCTTCTTCTTCTTCTTCTTCTTCTGCATCTTCTTTGTGCGTTTTATTTAGGAAATCAAAATGTTTTATTCTGTTTAAAAAAAACAGCTCTCAGTCCACAGTGGTAAGTCGGTATTATATTTGTCTCCACAAGTTGTTTTTTTTCTCTCGGTAATAAATAGAAGATAATACTCCTTAGGGTGTTGTTTTAGCAGGTTTTACAATCACTATTGACCGCGAATTTTGTTTCCAAAAGTCTCATTTATCACGATTTCTTCCGTTTCTTGGGTTCATCGCAAGAGTGTTACACTGTATTCTGCCACCATGGCATCAACAGTTCCCATTCTCTTCCCAGGACTATGTTTTGCATCTTGATAACCCTTAGTTCCCTAGATTTGAATAACGGTAGAAGAGATACCTACTAATGACCCACCGCTACCCATTATGCCAGTTGCATGAGACCGTCGAGCTGTTAGCATATAAACTCAAAACTTGGGTATGCGTCAGCATGTTACTCACAAAGTCGCCTATTGGCCTGACTTCATTGGACTGTTCGTGGAGGTTCGCCTCTATTTTTGTTTCGAGGTGGATCACGAAACCTCTGGACACGAACCTTCCACTTAAGGCTATAAAGATGAGCTCAGTTGTTAGCATACAAACTCAAAACTTAGTCTAGAAGTCTGGGCCCACCTTCCTTGCATATCGATTATTGCTTGTAATTGACTATTGTGTTGTACGAAAGTACACTAACAAGTACAGCTACTATTTCTTGTATACTGTTGTTTGACTGCTGCTTTTTTTTTATAAATTGTAATGGCCTGTAATTTTTCTTGGCTGGCAAATTGGATAGTTTTAAGTGGGTGCTGCCGTTCTGTAATAACGACGGAAAACAAAGTCGATATGTTTTACACTTTCAAGGAGGACATGGTGAGCTGCATCTTTTAATTGAGTTTTTCCTTTACATGGCGAGATCCGGACAATAAGCCGTGAAAACTTACAAAATAGTCGATCTTTTTTCAAACATGCCTCGTTGGACTTATTTTTATTGTGCCATCGCACGGCAGCGTGCATAGTGCCGCTGGCAACTTAGGATGAGGGTATAAACCGAGGTCTAGTCTGTGCAGGCACACATTACATTGCATGGAATTTAAAGATCCTGACGCTCATGTTGTAGACGGGTGAGTACCGGCTACACAAATACTCCCAGCAGGCACTAGGTCCCTTTTCCTATCTCCGGTCGCCCAGGATTGTGCTCAGTCGTCTGGGCGTCAGACTGTGAGCCCAAAGGCTGCAAATGGGCGCCTCGTGCGCCTTGAGTTAGATCCTGCATCGGCCTGCGCCTTGAGCGGCTCTTGAACTGGAAAAGCGCTATACAAAATTGGTTAAAAAAATAAAATAACTTTCGTGTGAGAATTAGTAATAGTGTGTTGATCTTAAAGGGAGGAACTGCAAACTAAGTCTAATGCATTTTGGCTGAAGCTTCCGTCAAATGTTGTAGTTATTATTAAACAGTGATCACAGTGCTTTTCCTCCGTAGTTTTCACATAGAGTTTCAGCGGTGACTTTGTGAACAATTTAGAAACAATCGTAGTGTTGTTAGATAAACTTAATACTTACTTGAAACTTTGTGGCAGCTAGTACCCCACCCACCCCACCTCTCTCTCTCTCTCTCTCTCTCTCTCTCTCTCTCTCTCTCTCTCTCTCTCTCTCTCTCTCTCTCGCTTCTTGTTCCTGTGGTTCTTTGTTTTCCATCTCCGAATTTCAAGAGTCTTAATTTGACAGAAACAGTTAAAGCAATCGGTCTCACGGTTATTTGTATCCGAAAACACAACAAGCCAACACCCGCTGCAATCTCTTCTCCTCTCCACTCCTACATGCGCGATCAGATAGGCGGTTGATCGCTTCTGTTGTTTAAGCTGTTATACAATAAATTGATCTATTACAATTTGGAACAAATGAAATTTGACAAGCGCACTTGCGGAGAGAGAGAGAGAGAGAGAGAGAGAGAGAGAGACAGAGAAAGAGAGAGAGAGAGAGAATATAACGAATTATTTTGTACAACTAACTTCTTTTTTTTTAAAGACTGCTAATAGAATTTAAAAAAAAAACTACTTTCCTGAATTCTTTTTCAAATTTTAACGAACTCTCCAAATTGTAAAAACCTAATTAAATTTAGCACTTTGTAGTTATCAGTATATTTCGCGTTTTCAAATTGCGTGCAAAAATGAATTGCTTCCTATACGCTGAATGGTCTAAGCCTAGTACCATTCAACTCTCAGCAGGTTCCTCACATTCAGGTTTCTCAATCGATGCTGGCTTGTTGGGCTTCATGCTTGCAGTAGACCTACCTCGGTTACTTCCCTTGCATTTGCTAGCATTAGGAAGTGACGGTAAGGAAAGCCCTACAGACACACCATCGCAGGCAGAGATATAAAAATGATTTTGGTTTGTTGTGAAATACATATATATATATAGTTCATAGTCTGAGTTGTTATAGTGCAGACTGAGTTTTGGCAAACTCTAAATTTTCCAGTTAAATTGTATTTGCATACTGTAGTGATAAGGAAGCTTGGACTTTAAAGAGTAGAGAGATCTTGTGAAATTAGAATATCAATGACGAAATTGGTCGAAAAATAACGCGGGACGACCTCTTCCTGTTCAATCGAAACACGAACTAACGAAACAAACAAAGGAGTAAATAAACAACTACTTAATTAAAATAAGTAATCGAAATTGGAGTTTTCGTATTCATTTCAAAAGGCACTGAGGTTGAACAGAGATGGTTTGATAACATTAAAGAAAACGCCCTTAGGTAAAGGGAGTAAAATAAATAATCACATAATTACAATACATAAATTTAGTTTGGGGTGCTAATATGTACATTTCAATGGGCAGTAAGTGAGGGTAGAGAAGGTTTGAATATTACAGAAAATGTTCTGGAAGGACGAGGAGTGAGTGGATGAGGGTGGGTTGAGTTTATTGTCAAAGGGCAAGTTTAGACGACTATAGCAGAATTGGGAACACAGTTTGAAAGGAAATGGAAAGAAAGAGACTGCAGGTTGGTTACAACATGGAGTTGGGAACACATTTTGGAAGGAAATAGAAAGAAAGAGACTGGAGATGGGTTAAAACATGGAGTATTGGAGGGTAAGGGATTTTTTTTTTAGGGGGTGAGCCTGGCTTGGAGTTGAAGGGTTGGATGAAGGTTTTGGTAGTGTAACAGAGAAGGGTTTATGCACTGTATTTCGCCTCTTTAGGTGGGTGAAGCATGTTAGTACTCCCCCTACGCCGATCTTATTTTCCTCTCAGTTTCATCCGAAAAACAAAACTGAGTTTACCCCAGTGTTACGCTTCAATGCATCGTCGATGCCCCCCACCCCCCCCAGCCCCACCCTTTTTTCTGTCCTTTTTTTTTTACAGGCAATTTCTCTCCAACCAATTGAAATTGGAAAAGTGAAACGTAACATAGAGAGGGAGACAGAAAAAAACACAGTGGATTTGGAGAAGATTTGGGAGGTAGGTGTGTGTGTTTGTGTACCCACAAAAGCGCACAAATGGGTTGCAGGCCTGCCTTGTCTTTCTTAGTAACAAATGGGTTCATTTGCTTGGAACCCACTTTTATCCAGGACCCCACTTTTTTCTAAGTGCGCGGGAGTGCTCTTTTAGTGCATGGGAGTGTTTTAAGTACACAGGAGTGCTCTATCCGGGACGCAAACTTGTTTTTTCCAACCTAGTTCCAGTCATTCTCCCAAAACGGCAATCACCGAAGTCGAACGAAGCTCTCCGATGTGTTACGAAATGATGCTTGCATGACTACGACTAGCTGACATTAAAAATGATCGCTGTTGCTTCTAATTCTGTTCGAATTACACAGATTTAGCATATCGCAACGGTATACTTTGTTAATATGAGCATAATATGAGCACAATTATTATCGACCATATTTAATAGTTGCGTTACTTGATTTGCATTTTGTTAGTTCTCAGCAGTAAAGGCTAATAATAGCATTGCCCATTTCCTGCCTAGAACCAAGTAGACACTGTTATACAGTATACATAGGCTTAATCTACATTATTATATTATAAGTCAGTCTCCGCGCAGCGAAGAAGCTCACTAGCTGAATATAATTATTAGACCTGTATTGTTTGTTTTATACGTAAATAAATGTATAAACTATATCTATTCTAATTAATTATATTTAGGCCTATACTTTATAATATTCGAATCTTGAAAGTTCCGGAAAAGGACGAGTATCAGTTAAAAAGTATAATATTAGTTAAATAAATAATTGCTTTGGTGCTTGCAATAAAAATGTCACTGTTTTTTGAGACCATTATAAACTTGCTTTGCCTTGTTGTGCTGAAGTGACATCAACGTATCCATAGCGCTTTGATGTTTTGTCATGGTTTTATTGTTGATATAGATGTGAAATCGTTGTATGTGTGCTTTATGTGTTATGTATTACTTTTACTCCTTATTACTAATTGTGTCAGTATATTATTCATCATAAAATAATAATAATAATACTAACTGCTTCAAAATGCAAATCTCGACTTGAGCTTGAAGCTGTGCAGATCGAAATAGAATTAGATCTAGCAGCGGCTATTTTTATGCACGGATGTTTCACCACAGGCTCTGAAGTCTTTTCTTTTGTCTTTGTAAACTCCTAAATACGTACGTAGTATAGTATGTAATTGAGGCCTACGAAAGACGAGAATTCCCAGCCTGTGGTTTCACGTAGTCCTGCCAGCATTCGTTCGTAAAACATCGGATAGCTCCGCTCGACTCGGAGAGCTTCGTTCGACTTCGGTAATTGCCTTTTTCGGGAAAGTGACTGGAACTAGGTTGGAAAAAACAAGTTCGCATCCGGGACGGAGAAAATACAGTCAATTTTCGGAGAAATTTTGAAGAAAATTCGACCTATTTCGTCGCTTATAGGAGACGAACTAGGTCAACTTTTTAGACGGAAAGAACCAATTTTGCATTAGATTCTTACATTTTTAGAAGAAGTTTGCGTTCTTTCCGTCAAAAAAATCACTTTCCGATTCCTACATTCTTAAATAAACCCAGTTGTGATGTATTGCAAGTATGTATATGTGTGTGTGTGTGTGCGTGTGTAGGAGAGGAGATGACCCGCCCACAGAGGAAAATACAGAAGTGTAATTAGCTGGAGGCATAACGACCGTGCGAGTGTGCAAACTTAACTTTTTTTTTTTCACACTTAAGGGAAGCTACCCTTTCTTTCATTTTGTCCCCAAAACTTACCAAGGGAGGTTATTCATTCTCTTTTGAAGAACGGCGCTTGCGGCGATGTTCTCTTTGCTTTGCAATTCAGTACGGTCCATTTCCTCTCTGTCCTTACTGGGTCCGCAATTAGACATTTGATAAGAAAATTTGCGGCAGTTCTCGAAATAGAATAAATATGCAAGCGTACTGATTCGCTGCACCTTATGTGCATACTGATTTCTGCAGGCTGTTCACCACCACAATCACCATCATCGGGGTCTTTCAGGACTCTTTTTCCTTGAGACAGCTTATCGTCGTCGTCGTCATCATCATCATCATCATCATCATCATCATCATCATCATCATCATCATCATCATCATCGGTCGTCATCATCATCATCATCATCATCATCATCATCATCATCATCATCATCATCACCACCACCACCACCATCATCTGTAATACTAACACCGTAACAGTTTTTAGTAGTAGTTTGTTGTTCCATCTCTGTCAATATGTATACCTGCTGCATTCCATCCCCTTTCTCTCAATAATTATTACTGTTCCCAAAACCAAATCCTCGCTTGAAGTGAAATGAATGTGTTTCCAACGAATCCGATTTAATACATTTACATTTTGGCATACCAGGTACTCGAACGAAACCTACCTAGACTGATCCAGGCGCTTATTAACATTCCGTTTCAGTGACTCCTATATATCTTGAAGTCAATAAGCACTAAACCGACTTAAACTATGCCAGTCGCTAATTTTCCCCAAACCTAGATTTGGAAAACAACATTTGTATCACAAGTATTGGATGTTATACATAAACTCTGCACAGGTCTAATCTTATCCCTGCCTCTGCTTGTATTCTGTATAATAATGCAGAATTTTATTTCACACAGTCTTGGAAAAATCAAGCATATATTATGCGCCTGCAGATGCTGATGACTTTGATATCAATGTGGAGTCAGTATTAAATAAAAGACATTTTTAAAGCTGTTTCTAAAATATTTTTGGCAGATATTTTGTTTCTAACTAACTTTCTAACTTTGTTTAATATCACATATTTCAAATAGACGTTAACTAAACTAAACTAAAATAACAATAAACCAATAAATCAATAAAATTGTTACTAAAATGTATTAACGTATGGTCGTAAGATATCGGGAATACAAAAATTGCCAGTAATAGATTGCAGGCTTAACAAAAACCACCTATACTATATTATAAGCATCGAATCGACAAATACTAACGACAGCGATGTTTTTCAACGATGAAGCAGGGTATTAGTTATTTTTGAAGCTGGTGAAATATGGTTCTGGTGTAAGTGAGTGGTGAAGCGGGCTCTGGCTATATACAGCAGTGTGTTGGCATTCTTGTCTGGAAGTAGCAGACGGCGATCAATAAATTGAGCTGCAGTTTTGTCGGATTCCCTGCGCCTTAATTTCCTATAACACGCCTCCATTAATGGGGGTACCCACGTGCATGTTTTGTATAGTTTGTATAACTTACCTGACTGAAGAAGCTTAGTAATAAAGATTTAGTAGGTAATATGTGTGTGTCGGGCGCTTATACTAATGCATGTTGAGTTTTGCTTTTAATAGTATTTCTTTTCCATAAAATTATCTTTATTCAGCAGCATCTTTAGTTCAGTCAAAAATTTAAAGATAATTATAATATTTTATTCTTAAAAAAAACACAGTCAAAAAAGCTTATCAATTTAATTGCATCTATAAAGTAGGGCAATGACACGGATTTTATTTTGATTAAAGAGAAAAATATAACGAAGAAGAAGTAGAAGAAAAAGAAGAAGAAGAAGAATTTTATTTAATTGTTCAAATCGGAGAGCAAACTGTCAATATTTCTGTTTTGACATTTCTTGCAAGGTCAGTGAACTTTATAAATTACAAGCAGTTGCTTTATTTTACTACTGTACTGTGGGTACAAGTGTACACATGACCTAGAATATACCACTTTTTCTAATAACTTTTCTGCGAAACTTGACTATACAATATGCACTGCATAGACCCTGAAGATATCTTCTGAAGTAGGAATAATTAAAATACAGTATACGCGATATAAAGAGGTCACTATCCTATCAGCTGCACTCCCTCGTAGAATAATTGGGCTTATCAGAAGAAAAAAAAGGTGTACCACTGGAGTCCGACAATTTAAGGTACTCTCTCGGAGTCTGGTTATTTTATTACCTCTACCCCCACCCCCTCTATCTGTCTTCTATCTCCCTCTCTTTCTCTCTCATCATCCTCCCCTCCCCTTCTCTTAACCGATTAAGTTAAGTATACGCGTATGTTCTGGTACCGTCCGAATTTAGAAAATCCTATCCTATCCCATAACTCGTAGGTCGTTGGGGCACCACAGATGATAGTTTCACCAGCGTACTCATCTTTCTCTGTCATCAGCAACCTTCATGGTTTCGCTCAGTGTCAAGCCAGTCCATTCTGAAATGTTGTCCTCCCACCTCTTCTTCTATCTCCCTCTTCTTCTGTCTCCTTGCACCGTTCCTTGCAAGATGCTCTGGTGACGAGGCCATACCGTCGGAGTTTCAGTTTCTTCAACACTGTGAGCATGTCGTCGTGTTGTCCAATGGCTTTGTGTGATGGTCTGTCGGACTTCGTCGTTGGTGATGTTCCGGGTATAGGAAATGCCTAGAAGTCTTCTGTAGCACCTCATCTCCAAGGTTTGTATTCTTCGATGTAGGCCTGCTGTGATGGTCCATGTTTCGCAAGCATACAGGAAGATGGAGGTGACAACGGAGCGCAGCAGCCTTACCTTGGAGTGTAGACTGATGGTCCTGTCTTTCCAAATGGGCTTCAAACTTGTCAGGGCAGCAGTTGTTTGTGCAATCCTGGAGAGGACTTCCTGTCGGGAACCATTGTCTCATACAATGGCTCCTAAATCTTTGAAGCTATGCACCGTGTCAAGGACAGCCTGCAGATGTTCACAGACATTCTCGACTTCGCTGTCGTCATAGTCTGATGTTGGGGCATTAGCCTGGATGATAGTGATGTTGAAAGGCGCTGCTCTCAGATGGATGGTAATGAGTTTACTGGAGACTGAGCGGAAAACCATGACAGTGGCTAGAATGTCTTTGTGGATCAAGAACCCAACGCCGTATTCGTTCCTGTCATCTCACCCGCTGAAATAAAGCTTGTAGCCTTTGTCAGTCGTTGTTTCACTTAGGCCTTTCCAGCACAGTTCGCTGATACCTAAAATGTTCCATCGATAGTGGTCCATCTCGTGGGCGTTCTTCTAAATTTACCTCCGCAGTTAGGGTCCTGACATTCCAGGTTATTTACACCGTACGATTTACAAAAAAACGGTAGTTAAATGCTGTACCGTACCTTAATTAGTTTTGTGAGAACTCCAGCTGCACCTACGGTACTAGCTACTGCTGTTAAGTGAGACGTATTTCTGTACAAATTGACCAAAGTAATTGGAAAACAAAACACTTCAGCAAACCGAAGAAGGGTCTCTCTCTCTCTCTCTCTCTCTCTCTCTCTCTCTCTCTCTCTCTCTCTCTCTCTCTCTCTCTATATATATATATATATATATATATATATATATATATATATATATATATATATATATATATATATATATATATATCGAGAGACAGAGAGAGATTTTACTTCAGAACAGACTTCATTCCCTTGATCGACGTTCTTTTGTTATATTTTATTAGTGTCTTGGAGTTCTTAGATTTGTTTGTCATACATTAGTTCTAAATAATTATGGACTGTTGTTAAATAATTGACGTCTGAAGAGTCATTTTATATTAGTTGGGATTATTTGTTGATACTCAAGATCAGGATTAAACAATTTTGCTTAAGTACATTTAGCGGCTGACGGAGAGCTAGCTGTCTACTGCACGTCAAAAACACCTTCAACCCTTACAGTCAGTGCTCCGGTGATTGATTTTATTTAAGATAAGATGTATACACTGCACTGCACCCACTTGTACATAGCGAAAGGACCAAGATACCCACTCTAATACAGTAGTACTAGAATGTTATGACATAGTCCAGTGAGCCAAAAGGAACAGCTTCCTAGCCTAATGGATGACCAGTTAGTGAATTAGCCCTGTCTGACCAACGCTGATGAGGAAGACGGACAAAACCATTGTTGTCTTATCAACTTGATTACCGTGACATCTACATAATATGTGCAGACAATGCCCATCCAACAACAGGTCGTTGCCATGCAGTTTGTGTCTTTTGGGTTGTCCTTTCTTGCCTACAACATAACGCAATGTCAATGTCCTTTATTCCTTTGGGTAAAAGATATGAAATGTCTACGTCTACTCCAACATTACATTCCGTGGATGTTGATGAGCTTGCGTGGCGCGTACTAGCCAACACTACCCTGCCAATTGTCGCTATCTACGCAGAGTCGTTTTCTTGGTCTTTTTGGATGTTCTTATGTGTAAATCAAATGTTCACCACTACCTCCCAACATCTCCCCATTTCCACATCCACTTTCCCCCCCCCCCCCACTCTCATACTCCATGGGGAACTGTAGACATAATAAGCAGAAAAGTAAAGCTATTCTTTTACCAAACTACCTATACGGTGCACCACTGATCAATGTTTTGATGTGAGGACTCGTTAGGCAAAAGACACGATGCTCGTTAATAATGAGATCCCTAACGACACTTTCGACAGAGGCCGAAATGATTACAGCACCGCGTCTGATCCATTTTTATTACCATAATTCTTCTTCTAGTGTTTCATATAAGAGTCAGACTACGCGTTTCATTTTTCCATCTGTTTGTCTTATGCTTTCTCCTAAACCTCTACAGTGGATGATAGTATAACCAAAAACATTTTGGTTGAACTCTTCGATCACTCCAGCAAGATTATCATTGATGTATTGTTTATATTTAAATCGCATTCTAGAATTTTAGGACACCACCTCACCCCCGACCTTACCCCACGTCCGATCCCACTCCATCTCACTCCCTTTAGAGAGAAACTGATTCTCTCTTTCTCTCTGTCTCTGTCTCTGTCTCTCTCTGTCTCTCTCGCTCTCTTGCTCTTACTCTTTCTTTCGTTTTCTCTTTAATGCACCTTATGGAAATATTATATCAAAACCATTTTCTTCTTTCAAAAATAATAATAATATTTGTGCCACTAAAAAATAAAGTCAAAGACGTTTTTGGTTTACAACAATGGCTTATTAAACTTCAATTTTAAGTTTGATTTCTTTGCCTTAAAACTGTAACTTGACATGTGCGTGTGGGCGCTTGTGTTTCCTGTTACGTTTTAAAGCCATGTTAAATCACGCTATTCGTATTTTCAGGGTTTCGATGTTTTAGCCTTTCATAAAACAAAACGCTGCATGGCAGTCCATGCATTTTGCTAAATTTACAGTGTACCGTTTGATGACCATTTGATCAGGTGAAGTTGATGAATTGTTTGACACAGGATTGACCCTCAACGAGTAACAATATTTCACACTTTTGCACGCACGTGGGACCTACGGACAAAATGATAACAGCTAATGCTTCGAAAAAAGAACATTCATTCCCTACCTAACAATACAAACAAATCAGTATGGTATGGAATTTAAGAGCCCTACTTGTTGCTTTTGTAGGGCATGGAAACAGTTCTGAAAGCAGAGTGGTATTAGAGGTACATAATTCAAGTTACTGAACACTAGCATTTACCATAGTATGCTACTGCTACTGCTACTGTTAATGTGCCACATACAGCGTGGTACGACAAGTGCTACAGTAGTATTGTACTGTCCATCACCCTAGAGTAAACATTACTTTGCCATAAAAAGCCAGTTCAACGAGACGGAGAATTTTATGGTTTGTGTTCTTCGAGGCTGGAATACTATCATGTTCGGGGCATAGTTCTTCAAATTCTTGAAATACAATTGTGTTCCTCTGGGCTGTATCTCAATAACCCTTTGAAGCGGTTCTAGTTATGTTTACTTTATTTTATTTTATTTTTTTGTTGGTGTGAGGTGTTTGTTTGTTTGTTTGTTTGCTTATTTGTTTGTTTGTTTGTTTAAAATGTACCAAAGCATCTATAGCTAAGGTCGTTTCAGTTCGAATTCTGATTTAGAATAAGCTTTCTTTTTCTTTCGCATACAGATTTACGTCTCTCAATGTGACTAAAACCAAATACAAAAGCAGCTGTTCCACAGCACGGGGTTAGTCAGGCACAAACCTCGAACTGAATTTAAAAGTTAATTTGAAAACAAGAACACAAATAATACACATTCCGCGTCTAAGATATAGTACAAACAGAAAAATAAAAACATTGTAGGCGTACGGTGGTGGTAAAGTCGCGGGTGTATAGGCCTATATAATATTTCAAAACCACGCTGTACTACAATTAAGTAAAATTGGATCAAACCCTGAGTTAGAATCTTTAACCTTAATATCTTTGACACAGATTCAGTCAATGTCCACATTTATTTTTATAAAAAGAAGAAGAGGAAATGGTAATAAATAAAATAAAATACGTACTAAGAAAATTTACTGAGGCCTTTAAACTTGATATTATGCATAGATTCAATACACCCCGCGTCTAAATGTTTGTTAAAACAACAACTAAAAAAAAAAACACCCACAAATTCCATACACGAATAACGATTTCGGATTTGCAAATAATAAATAATGACTTTTTTTTTCGCTTTTGTGCATGTTGTATGTGTGCATGGTGGGTGCGTGCGTGTGTGCGTTCGATTGTTTATATGTATGTGTGTGTTTGTGTGCATGGTGCTTGCGTGTGTGCGTTCGATTGTTTGTATGTATGTGTGTGTGTGTTTGCCATCGGCTCCTTTGCTGTGTTTTTGAGCTCATTTCATAATATTGATTTTTAAAGTGGGGAAATCACATGAGGCCATTTTGTTTGTTATTTAAATAAAATATGTGCGTTTCACATTTCCCTTTTGATTAAACCCAAAAGCGCTTCTTGTTCCCAATCTTGGATAACTGTTTGTGTGTGTGTGTGTGAGCGTGTGTATTTGTGCTTAGAGAGAGAGAGAGAGAGAGAGAGAGAGAGAGAGAGAGAGAGAGAGAGAAAGAGCGAAAGAGAGAGAGTGCGTGCTTCTATGTATTTTTTTCTAGGTTCACGCAATTGTGTGATCATTACGCGACGTTTTCAAATTACATGTATTTAATGTCAACATTTTTTTTAAAAAAAGTATTGTTTTAATAATTTATTCTCCCTAACTATTCAGTTATTCGATTACTTTCTCTGTGAACGATCGTTGTTTTTCCTTAAGTTTAAGCAATTTTCCGTTTGTGATCTGATCGTTTAATGTTGATGTTTCGTTTTAAATCTGTTATATCTCAGTCTGTAAAGTTAGTTCCAGCGGTGCTTTTTCTTTTAATTTAATTTTATTTTAATATGGACCCTGTTGCACCGAACGTCGCTTTGAGTGTAAATGGTTCAGCGTTTTTTACAGATGTGTGTGTTCATAGGTTCGGTATTACAGATGTTTGTGCTCATAGGTGCGGTATTAGAGATGTTTGTGCTCATAGGTGCGGTATTAGAGATGTTTGTGCTCATAGGTGCGGTATTAAAGACTAGTGGTTTTTGTACCCTGGCAAGCCAGGGTACACAGGTTGCTGTTTAAAATGTAGACAGAGAGACAACTGTTGTCTGCGAGTTTCATTTGGACGATGATACCCCCCCATATCCCCCTTGATACCTCACCATACCCACCCCCCTCTGATTATTCCCCGTCCCCCCCCCCCCATGATGCCTCATCATACCCCCTTGATACCTCCCCGAACCCACTTGATACCTCCCCATAACCCCTTGATACCTTTCGTACCCCCCTTGTAACCTACCTGTACCCTCCTTGATACTTCCCCGTTGATCGTTTCGCAGGTATGGATGAAAGGAATCGACCATCACCATACCCCCTTATATATACCCGTATCCCCGTTATGCCTACCCATGCCCCTTTAAACCTACCCGTAGCCCCCTTTTACCTACACGTACCACCCCATCCCGATCCTTGATAATAATAATAATAATAATAATAATAATAATAATAATAATAATAATAATAATAATAATAATAATATTAATATTGAATAATACAAATAGAAATCATAAAAAACACCAAGGTTTTAAAATAAAATGTGATATAAGATATTATAATTATAATAATAATAATTATTATTATTAGTTTATAAATAATAATAATAATAATAATACAAATAATAATAATAATAATAATAATAATACTAATACTACTACTAATAATAATAATAATACAAATAATAATAATAATAATAATAATAATAATAATAATAATAATAAAAATAATAATAATAACGTACCACCCCATCCCGATCCTTGGTAATAATAATAATAATAATAATAATAATAATAATAATAATAATAATAATATTGAATATAGAATAATACAAATATAAATCATAAACACTAAGGTTTTAAAAGAAAATTTGATATAAGATATAATATTATAAATAATAATAATAATAATAATAATAATAATAATAATAATAATAATAATAATAGTAATAATAATAATAATAATAAGCCTAAATTAAAAAGAAAAATATCCATATTGTAGTGGGAAAAAAAAACATTAAAAAAAATATGGCCCGCATCGGATTCGAACTTGGGTCGCCCTAAACGGTAGGCGAAAGTGTTTCCAACTGAGCTATCAATGCTTTATACAAAAACAATACATTTTTTGGTCTATATGGGAAAACATGCTGAAACCTCAATTTGATTTTTAATGGAAGCGCGCGGAATGAGGCTATTGCAGTTTGTGGACATTTTGTTTATTTATTTATCTCAAAAACGGTTACATGTTCGGTAAGGAAATGTCGGCTATAACGATTTGGTGGGTTTTGAGCACACAGCAGGCCGATCGGCGGCCTCCAGCACCTGCCCAGATCAGCGTCCATAGGAGACAAACTTTATAGTAGTGGCGAAGAAGGACTTCCGGCTAAGCAATTTATATATATAGATGTTTGTGCTTGTAGGTGCGCTATGTAAGAACCATTATTTTAATTTGTTTTCTTAACGATTGTTATCGATTATCCAAACCGTAGTCTACTTTGTAAAATCAATGAAAAAATAAGCTTTAGGCTTACTGGAAATGGTAATGTTTAACGAAACAGGACACACGTACACAGCGTCTCACACACAAACACACACACACACATATGCAGGCGCACCCTCTCTCACACGCACACATGCGCACACTATAGTAATGGTGGTGGATCTGTAAATAAAATTCTTTGTTTCAATAGTTACCTCAGTATTTGTCGTCGGATAGAGCGGTTTATCATATGTGTGATGTAGTGATGGTTTATCAGTGCTTTGCCCTGGGGCGAGATAGAGCTAGAGAGAGAGAGAAAGAGAGAGTGTGTGTGTGTGGGTGTGTGTGTGTGTGTGGGTTTGTAGACACTGCGTTATTGGTATAAACTAGTGAACAGCTACATAAGTTGTTTTGATGGCCTTCGTTATTTTGACGTCAAAACAATGATCCGTTAAGAGTTTGGGATGTGTTAGGATTAGCGTTAGCACTAGTGTGAGAAAACTTTAAAGTACTTTAAAAATCAGGACAAAATGTCAGTACAACGTATGTGGGGTTTCTGAAAGTCATTAAAATGGGGTATTCAAATGGATGTGTAAGTGTGCACGGGCATGTAGAAACGACGTTCTGATGACACACACATGAAGCTCCACATGGTTTCTTCTGACTTTTTTGGAAGGCCGTACTATTTTGACGTCAAAATAGTGCTCCGTTGAGTTAGAGCTGTTTTAGGATTAGGGTTAGGTTAAGGGTTAGGGTTTGGGTTAGGGTTAGGGGTAGGGGTAGCTTCAAAAATTGGAAAATGTCAAAATAATGTCAAAGAAATGGAAAGTGTGTCAAATTAATCCCTGTTTTTTCACAACAGTCATCAGAACGTCGTTTCTACAAAAATGTGTGTGTGTGTGTGTGTGTGGGTGTGGGTGTGCGTGTGTGTGTGTGTGTGTTTGTTTGTTTATGTCTTTGAGTAGAGAGGAGGAGAAGGGGCTATATAGCTGATCCACTATATCACGATAGTAGTAGTGGTAAGGATCGGTGAATTTCTTTGTTGTAATATTCGCAGCAATAACGGGTAACAGAGTGGTTTATTGTGCAAGCGCGCGTCTGTGTTTGTGTGTGTGTGCACAGGCGTGTAACCGTGAGTTTGGGTGTGCGTGTGTGTGTGTGTGTGTGTGTGAGCGGAGGAGAGGTAGAGGGAGGAACTATAAAGCGGATCCTAGCGCTATCGTTTCAGTTGCTCTCTGGTAAACAAAAAGCTTTTAACCACTATAACAACTTTAGCCTCGCAGAGCTGACAAGTCAATCAGAAACGTGTTACATGATCAAACAATGTTCAGTTTCACCAAACAATGTTCAGTTTCTCCCGTCACCGAAGCTGACTCGGCTAGGTTGCCAAATTTGAGGACAAGAGTTTAGTTCAGTTCTGATGTCTTGCAAAATGATGCCGACTTTAGTTATTTTAACCAGAAAGATTTAAATGTATTTCTGTAAATCGAAATAAAATGTTTTAAAATATTTAACGTGCAGTCACTCAATATTAGGGAGAATGAGATCAATCTGAAGTCATTTCAATACAGGGTTTTGTTGACTTGACACTTTCAAAGTGTCATTCGACTGGAAAATCTCTTCAATGTACTCAATCGACTCAATTAAATGTCGCCAGAAGTAAATAACTGTATGTAGTACGTCGTTTTATGTGATTTTAACTTAAAGTAAAATAATAAAATCTTTCCACCTGGATTCACAAAAGTACGAGTCTATCAAATACACATACACAATATTTGAAAACATTTTTTTTAGTTAAAAAATAGTTCGAAAAATAATTTTGAACAATGTTTAGTTTGATTTTACCAGAGAGACACAGCTAACAGAAAAAACGGGATCAGTTCTGTTTTTGTTGTCTCGGTGATTTATTATCTCTGTGATGTTTTGTTAGTTTCTTTTGCTCGTTAGCAGTGACCCGAACATCTGTGGTACAGTATTTTCGTTTGTGATTTGCGGGTTTTTAAAACTGTTATTTTGTTAAACGTTAGATTGGCTTTGATTACAACTGACAATTAAAAAAAGGACTTAACGCTTGCGTCACTCTCTTTTCCAACAGTTAAAGGTCCTATGTGAATATTTTTAAAAAATTATTATTCGTGTTACATTAGTAACATTATTGTTGATTTTTTTTGTCCAACTCGTTTTGGGGTTTGTGGACAAAGAACGCGTGAGGCACGATTTTGTCAAACAGTCCATCCAGTAAAAAAAACAAAGTTTTATTAATTCCCTGGAGTCACTTGGCATTAATTTTATTTCGTCCTGATTTTTACATGAATAATACTATTATTTGTTTATTTATTTATTTATTTGATTTGTTTGTCGTAATTGCGGTAAGTATAATAGTTTAGTAACGCAAAACTTAGATGTGCCCTATGATGTTTCCAAGAACTGTGTACATTGCTTCTTCGTTCATCCTACCTTTTTTTTATATATGTTCGTTTACTCTTATATTATTTCATTTGTGGCAGGTTTATATGAGAGACTGCATGTGACGAGCGCTTTTGAATATTTAATTTTCTGAAGAAGAACAACAAATCTGTATAATATATAACTTTGTTAAATATTCAACTATGCAGGGTGGGTAATAAAACCTCCCTCCCACCTTTCCAATATTCATAACTTTCCCATCTTGAACGCTAGTTATATAGCCTCCCACACAGAAATAATAGGAGACACAGAGCAGAAGATTTCCCTCTTTTCCCAAATGCCTTCCATAACGCCATTTGATGAATTGCCATTGGCACGGTAATATTACCATGTCACTCTCTCTCTCTCTCCCTCTCTCTCTCCCTCTCTCTCTCTCTCTCTCTCTCTCTCTCTCTCTCTCTCGTGTACACTAAAATACTCGTACTTTTTATTTTATTTTTTGTATTACCTCCAAAAAAGTGGCTATGTATTGTGTTGTATAGTATTGTGCTATTTCTGATTTTCTTCATGGGTTACTTTCTATTCTTTCCGTCCTTCTTTTCTTTTTGTTTTTGTTCTTGTTTTTATTCTTGTTTTTGTTGTTCTTCTTCTTCTACTACTAATTCTTCTTCTTCTTCTTCTTCCACCCCTTCTTATGTCGTATCTCCTGGATCAACCACAATGATACTCTCTCGCGCCTATCATTCCAGACTACTGACTACTATTAATAGCTCTTACAAGCTTCATTTGGTAATTCATGTTCGCATCCTCGTTCTAGCGGAAGTTTAAGGTTCAACACCATCTTCCTAGTTCGTGTAGGTGGACTTTTCGTACCTGCAGAAGATCAAGTCAATCGAACACTGCTTCTTTTAGTAAGTGTAGGTGGACATTGCGTTTTAGCAAAATGTCATGGTTCGACAAGACCGTTTGTCCGTAGCGTACACGTGGCCTGGGTGAATCTTAGACCTTCTGTTCCAACTGAAGGTCAAAATGTCAAAACTGTGTTGTTGTTGTTTTTTTCTCTCTAATTCATGTAGGTGGATGATGGTAAGTTTTCCTAAAATAGATCTCAACTAATTTTCTATCAGGTTGAAGCGTGTGAACAGGCCGCAAAACAAAGTTTCTAAGTTCAGAGAAGAAGAAGGAAGATGATGATGATGAAAAAAAATGGGAAGAAGAAGGAAAACTGGAAGAAGGTGATAGGAAGGAGAAGACGAGGAAGCAACGGTGGAAATTTGGGAGCCAGTATATGTTAAGATCCCACAAGATCACCAACTGTCCCCTTAAAAGTTAAAAAAAAAAGTTCTATCGGCAACTTTGGGGAGGGGGGGGGGGGTTAGAATAAGCCCCAAAACTTATATTTAATATAGTAAACTTCCGAAACTTTCCTCCACAGCAATAGAATGAAAATACGGTATTCTGGACACTATTTCATAGTCAGGTAGTACCATCTAATACGTTGATGGAGTTGTCGTGTTATATTCTAAAATATTGCTGATTCTTGTCGAATGAGGGTTGGGAAAGATGCTCCAAATTCTCCGAATACCTTAAGAATCGATGATTTAAATCTATATTTTAAATGTTCATCCAGGTTAGTTTCCTTAAAACGCAGTTCAGTTTAACTAACAGTTTACCTTCTCCTAACTGTTCACATTACTTCTATTTCACTTTGTTACTATAAGACCATGCATTGTAAAGGACTCTTTATTTTTCTCATGTCTAATCTAGTTAAAAAATTTTAAAGTCTGTACATCTTGTCGCACTCTGCATGCACTTAAGAATGGAGGAATGACGTCCCTCTCTCCTTCTCACTGATGACATCGACAGCAGGAACACTTGAAGAAGACGTGATGGACTTCCAAGTGAAATGAAGACGACGAGATGCTGCAGCGGATGAGAGTATGGGATTCAGCGTTGCCCTTTAATAGACGGCGATTTTTATTCTGCAGAGATAATAATTGTGGGCTGCAGACTAGATCTTGTATATAAGAGTTTAATGGTTTGCATTGGGAGATTACAAGAATTTAAGCAAAATTTTGAGTAAATTGGTAATGATTGATCAATCTAGAATCTGTACTTGCAGGTTCAAATTCGGATGGGGAAGGAGTTGGGATCAGTCAGTCAATAGGGAAACTTGTAGTATTGAGTTAAGGATAGAGAGATTGTAGGAAGATGAAAGAAGAAATAATTGAAACTATAATAAATGTAATAGGGGATAAGGTTCGGCGAAATCAAGGAAAACGATCTGGTGTGTATGTCTAGAGTCACCATTGGACACAGGGGTGAAGAAACAAATAATGGTACCATATTATCAAACAACACCGGCATCACCAATATTCATTCATCCAATAGCTAGTTCCATCCGCCAAAACGGAGGAAACGTCCTTCTGGCTCAAGGATCACGTTCTGCATGAAGAACCATCGCAGGATTGTGAGCAGGCAATATCATGAAATCACGGCCGTATTTCCTGATTGGTAACTCAGACAAAACCGCCTGCGGGTTACCAGGGAGATGGGGCTGGGGGATGAGGAGGTGGGGGGGGGGGTTTCATTCGGGATCTAAGAACCAGGCTGGAGGCAAAGAGCATACTGAATATGAAAATCCTTGGCCTGTAGAACCTGACTGGTACTGTTGAGGGCAAAGGTTTGCCAACCGTGTGATATTCAGTACGGAAGCAGGAGTATAATTTAAAAGGTCTGATCTGCAATGGACTGGAGTTTGGACCTAAGCGTTTTTGGCAGCTTATGCCTTTGGGGAATAGGTAGGTGGTCGAGACCGAAAACGGAAACCTTAATTTGAAATATGGTTTTGATCTCTCGCTCGTGCGCCGGTGCCAGAATCTTGATATACTTTCTTCCTATATTAGTCGTAGCGGGCACAGGGTCTAGAAATGAATTGGATTTGGAATGGGCTGATTTTTCCCTCCATGCTCTCTTCCGTCCCTCTTAATGAAAAATCGAAAGAAAAATCGTCTCTGAGGCGGTAAGATTGGAATGTGTGAATTGAGTACATAGATCTCTCTCTCTCTCTTCTCTCTCTCTCTCTCTCTCTCTCTCTCTCTCTCTCTCCCTCTCTCTCTCTGTCTCTCTCTCTCTCTCTCTCTCTCTCTCTGCTTCTAGCAAAGACCATTCCTTGGAGCCTCCAGTTTTTTGTAATGCTTTTGGATGTGTGTGACCAGTCAGTGAGTTTTGCATTGGAGCCACATCGGGACAATCTTCCAGACGGAAACAAGCACCTCAAACAACCCAGAACGCACAACAACAACAACAATAACAACAGCACAACAGGAGTAACACGTTCGCCACCCCCGACAATAACAACAACAACAACAACATTAACACAAACACCACCAGCACCAGTCCTAAGCCCCATACCAACAGTCATCATCACCACCACTCCCACACAGATGAAGGGAAAGTTGAGCAGTTAGCGAGTGTCTAGACTGCAAAACGCAGCATCTTGTGGCCACCAATCCCAGTACATGAAAGATTTAAGCCCCATGTCCTGCCTCACAGAATGCGTGCGCGGACTTGAAACTTCCGGACACTGTGTGATAGCTTTCTAGTTAATCTCTCTCCAAACATTTCAGCTGGATTATTGCTTTCCAGTAATTCTTCAACACATATTTCAGTTTTCTATAAATCCTCTCCAAAACTTTCAGATGGATTATATTTTTCCAGTAATTCTCGTACACATTTTTCAACTTTCGAGAAAAATCCTCTGCAAGCATTTTAAGCTCTGTAGCTCTTCCTAGTACTTCTCCCAAAATGCAGGTGTTTGCTCTTATTTAAGTGACACGGTCTTTCAGCTGGCAAGTGCGATTTTTTTTTTAAAAAGAGCAATTACTTTACCTTTACTTTACTTCCTGTGTTATAATACAAACTACTCACAGTTAGTACTGGTGCCGCTTCGAAGCATATAATAATTAGTATGCGTGTGCTAGCGGATGGATGGCCTTATTTATCTGGCCGACGTGTATTCGGTCCTGACTTTAACAAACTGTTTTGTGTACTCTGGATCTGATTAGAGCCTTCAGCAACTCTTTTTGTTTGTAAGCTTGGTACATAAGTCTCCAGTAGACTCATTACCATCCGTCTGAGAGCAACCCCTTTCAACATTACCATCATCCAGGCCTATGCCCCAACATCAGACTATGAAGACAGCGAAGTGGAGGATTTTTATGAAAATATACAGGCGGTCCTTGACCAAGTGCCGAAGAAGGACATAGTCATAGTGCAAGGCGACTGGAATGCCAAGGTTGGCCAAGATGCGCACCACAACTGGGGAGACACATGCGGACCCCACTGCAACAACGAGACAAATGACAGGGGTCTGAGGCTATTGGAGTTTGCCAGATACAACAATCTGGTACTGGCAAACACGCTTGGTCTCCACAAAAAATCCAGACGATGGACATGGCACAGTCCCGGCGGGGAACATCACAACCAGATCGACTACATCATGGTCAAGAAACGCTTCAGATCAAGCATCAACATTGGCAGGACACGCACTTTTCCAGGAGCAGACATTGGAAGTGACCACGATCTCGTGATGATGTCTTTCCGGCTCCATTTGAAGAGAGTAAATACAGCAAAGTGCACTAGGCTGAAGTTCGACCTGGACAAACTGCAAGACCCGGAGGTGGCAAAAATATTTCAGGCCACAATTGGAGGGAAATTTGCACCACTGCTTATTTTGGGGGCAGGCGAAGTAGATGTCAACACCATGACCAATACCTTCAACTCAGCTGTAACAGATGCCGCCACCGAAATCCTTGGCAAGCACCGACCAAAGAAGAAGCCGTGGATCACACCTGAACTTTTGGATCTGTGTGATAAACGAAGAGAGTTAAAAAAGAAAAAGAACACCTCACAGGGAGCTGATGTCTACCGAAAAATCAACAATGACATCCGAAAAGGCATGCGCACAGCAAAGGAGAACTGGATAGAAGATCAATGCCAGGAAATTGAGAACAGTCTGAACAAGAACAACAGCAAGAAGGCCTACCAGACTGTGAAGCGGCTGACAAGTGTTAAACAGCCCAAAGTCTCCACTATCCAAAGCAAGTCTGGCATTTGCCTTACAGAAGAACAAGAAGTCTTGGACAGATGGACAGAGTACTGCTCTGACCTTTACAACCATACACCAAATGGAGACCCATCAGTTCTAGCATGTCCCAAGAGCAGAGAAGAAGAAGAAATCCTCCCAATTCTCCGGGAAGAAGTTGAGGCAGCAGTGCAATCGCTGAAGAAAGGGAAGTCAGCGGGAGTGGACAACATACCAGCGAAACTGCTACAAGCAGGAGGAGAAGCGATGACTGATGCTCTCACCATTATCTGTAACAAGATCTGGCAGAGTGGGGAATGGCCTACACCATGGACCCAGTCGCTTGTCATCACTCTTCCCAAAAAAGGTAACCTTCAGGAGTGTGAAAATTACCGCACCATCAGCCTCATCAGCCATCCCAGCAAGGTCCTCCTGAAAATAATACTCAACAGGTTGAAACCACAAGCTGAACAAATCATAGCTGAAGAACAAGCAGGATTCATGGCAGGGCGAAGTACCACTGAACAGATTTTCAACCTCAGAATAATCTGTGAGAAATACCTACAGCACCAACAACATCTATATCATGTGTTCATAGACTTCAAGAAGGCATTTGACCGAGTCTGGCATGCAGCTCTATGGGCAACCATGAAAGTGTACAACATCAGCCCTAAAATTATAGAAGTCATCAAAAGCCTGTATGACAAGGCTACCAGTGCAGTCCTCCATAACAGCGTCATCGGGAACTGGTTCAGAACAACAATCGGTGTGCGTCAAGGATGCCTACTTTCTCCAACACTCTTCAACATCTTCCTAGAGCGCATCATGTCAGATGCTCTTGCAGATCACGAAGGCACAGTCAGCATAGGGGGCAGAGCAATCTCCAACCTTCGTTTTGCGGATGATATTGATGGATTGGCTGGAGAGGAACAAGAACTTGAACAGCTTGTACAGAGGCTTGACACCACCTCCAGAGCTTATGGAATGGAAATAAGTGCAGAGAAGACCAAAATGATGACCAACAACACCAATGGCATCAACACGGACATCAAAGTACAAGGCCAATCCCTCAACACAGTGCACAGCTTCAAATATTTAGGAGCCATTGTGTCAGACAATGGGTCTCGACAGGAAGTCCTCTCCAGGATCGCACAAACAACTGCTGCCCTGACAAGGTTGAAGCCCATTTGGAAAGACAGAACCATCAGTCTACATTCCAAAGTAAGACTGCTGCGCTCTCTGGTCATCTCCATCTTCCTATATGCTTGCGAAGCATGGACCCTCACAGCAGATCTCCAACGAAGAATACAAAGCATGGAGATGAGGTGCTACAGAAGACTTCTGTGCATTTCCTATACCCAACACATCACCAACGTTGAAGTCCGACAGACCATCACACAAGCCATTGGACAACACGATGACCTGCTCACAGTGGTGAAGAAACGGAAACTCCGATGGTATGGCCACGTCACCAGATCATCAGGCCTTGCAAAGACCATTCTGCAAGGCACAGTGCAAGGAGGTAGAAGAAGGGGGAGACCGAAAAAGAGGTGGGAGGACAACATTCGAGAATGGACTGGTTTGACACTGAGCGAAGCCATGAGGGCTGCTGAGGACAGAGAAAGATGGAGTATGCTGGTTAAGCGATCATCTGTGGTGCCCCTACGACCTTCGGGTTATGGGACAGGATAGGATAGGATAGGATTGGTACATAAAAAAACAATAGTTAGGCGCTGCTTAGGTCTAAATCTCTAAGCTATCTTCACCATTGCCAACATCTTCTTCTTCTTCTTCTTCTTCTTCTTCTTCTTCTTCTTCTTCTTCTTCTTCTTCTTCTTCTTCTTCCTCACTTTCTTCTTCCACTTATCTTTGCTAGTTTAGTCCATTTTTACTTCTCACCCAGAGAAAAAATGAGAGAGCCATTTCTCGTGCTTATGTAGTACTCCTAAAGTCGTGAAAGATTGTCATCTCCGGACCGCCATAGGGGCTTCGTGCATCTTGTACTGCTTGTTGAATACTGTAAGGTTTCATAAGAGACATCACCCGCCCCCAAGACCACAGCTAGGAGAATCGCAGGCTCCAGATAAGGCAGGGTTGCTTGCGCACCCATGATGCTTGTACTACTAAAAAAGCCACTTGAAAGCACTAAACAGTAGGTTTAGGAAGGGAGGTTGGAGAGAAGACGGTAAGAGAGGAGAGAAGAGGAGATGGAACTGGTCTCCTCCAGACGATCTTTTCTTTTTTTTACCCTTCTGCGTTCTCTCTCTCGAGGAGGATGAGACCTTTGTCTGCGATTTCTTTCTCACACTTCTATAAGTACAGAACTTAACGCTCAATCATGTTCGCATGGCCTAAGGTTAATGAATACAGTTTGCCAAGTACTAGCACAATTCGTTAACACAAATGACAAAATGTTTGGCTTATTCCTGCGACCTACAAGAATGTCCTCGTCCTATAATTTACGATTGACAGTTAACTTTATCCTTTTAATACAACCGAAACTTCTTGCTAGGTTTGGATTTGGAGATATGAGAATTTGAACGTTACATCAAGCTCGTCATCCATACCCATCCCCATCCACAACCTCATCCCCACTCACCCTCTCTCTGTCTCTCTCTGTCTCTCTGTCTCTCTCTCTCTCTCTCTCTCTCTCTCTCTCTCTCTCTCTCTCTCTCCTCCCCACTCCCGTGCCGCCTTGTCGTTGAGAGTTTTGGTAAGTCAAGGAGCATTGAGGACTTGAATGCTAGAGAAAGGTAGGCTATGTTTGCTGTTTTGGTGGTACGGTCTTGGTCTCGTGTTTTAGTAGCGAATGGGGGTCGGACTGACGTCGCCAGACTTGGTGAAATAATGTTTGCGCCGTAATCCTATTTTGAACGCCGTTTTCTGCCTAGGCTGGGACCCAAGGCTTGAGAAACTCGATCTTGGTCAGGGTTTGAGTGACGAATTGAGAACGAAAGATAGACTGACAAACAGGACGAGAAGAGAACACAGGCAAAGAACGTAGGTGAAGGAAGGCTGTCGTATTGAGTGACGAATTCGAGAATGGTAGACTTGAAAAAGTGAGTGAAAGAAATCGTATAAATTTTGTTTCAAAACAGTTTTATCTGTAAATTATAAAAACTTTGCACTGAAGATCCTAAAACCCCTGTTCCAAAATGTAACAATGGGTTATTTCTATTTACGCATTATTTTGTCCGTTTGGCCTTACGAGCGTATAATGTCAAGTCAGATCGCTGTGCCAAGGTGTGTACTTCATTTTGTTTTATACTATACTACTGTACGTATTGGCACCAAGAAGCTGCTGCTTTTTTCATGAGATCGGTCCTTTGGCCATACGTCTATCGAAGAGAGAGAGAGAGAGAGAGAGAGAGAGAGAGAGAGAGAGAGAGAGAGAGAGAGAGAGAGAGCGAGAGCGAGAAAGAGAGAGAGAGAGAGAGAGAGAGAGAGAGAGAGAGAGAGAGAGAGAGCGTTGGTTGAAATAATTTCCCTTTGGAGATTGTTGATGGAGAGCGACTAGGTTAAGGGACAGTTTGACTTTGACCCTTTGGGGAAACCGAGCAAGCGCTATGGATACTGTCCCAAAAGGCAAAATGAGAGAAAGACGAAGTGGTGGTGGCGGAATAGCTGCGGCAACGATGGAGAGAGAAATAGAGATGAAGATGAAAGAGATGTATGGAGGAGAGAGAGAGAGAGAGAGAGAGAGAGAGAGAGAGAGAGAGAGAGAGAGAGAGGTGGATTGGGGATAGAGAAAAGAGAAATGGAGAAAGGGGCAGAGGGTAGGTTTAGATTGTAATGGTAGATCCCGGTGTAACGTCGTCAAAGTTCCTGGTTTCTTACTTTAGCCGGGCCCCTTTGCGCATGCGCCAGGTCAAGTCGGGCCGGCTTTTTGACGATGTTCTTTGGCGTCGTAACCCTAACCCTAAACCCTAACCCTTTCCCTAACTCTAACCCCAACCCTAATTTTTACTAAGACTACTATAGCACTGTGCGCATGCGTCGACCAATCAGAATGCTTCCAGTCGCTCCCAGCCCAAATAAGATACTAGGAACTTTGATGATGTCACACCGGTATGAAACAAAAAATAATACGCAATGGACCAGAGAAGTACGATGGGAGGGGGGGAGGGAGGGGGAGGGAATGGAATAGCAGAAAGAGATGATGGCGGGAAAAGGGTAAGTTGTGTTGGTAGTATTAGTCTCGGGTGCCTGGGTTATGAAAGAAAATACGAAGTGGGCAAAATAAAGGTTAGAGAGAAGAGTAGGGATGGTAAATGATCTTGACTACCGGTCCTTGGGGTGTAAGAGAAAACGCCAAATTTAATAGTTAAATGAGTGAGAACGGACGGAAAGGGATACAAAAGAGGTGTCTGGTTGTAGATCTGTGCTGGATGGTCGCCGTGTGCGTGGATGGTAGTGACCGTTGATGAGTGTCTGTGGTGATTGATTGGTAATAGGAAGTGGTGCAGAACCGCGATAAGCTCGGATCGATGAAGGCATTAACAGCACCCTTTGATTCCAGCAAACCCTGAACGGCTGTGTAGGTTCGTTGGGTACTGACTAACCGTCCAGCTTTCTCTCCTCCCTCCCCCCCTTTCGCAGTTCCTTTCCCATACATTGTAGATGCAATGTCTAACAAACAGCATGTGAAAACGGTATGCAAGACGTCCTGTTTCTTTTCATTGTCTCGTCTGTAATTTCCTCCCTTTTTTTGAAGTTCTTCTCACGACGCTCGTAATATGCTTTGGGATGTCTCGAGTTATTGGCGAACCCGTTTGCCATGGCCTTCATAGCGATATGCTTTGAGATATAAAATGACCGATTTTTTAATAATTTCATATTGATGTGAAAGTGTGGGTTTTTTTCTTTCTTAAAAAAAACAATAATATTAGACTATGTGAATTAACAAACTGCTCAGAAAAGAGAACAAATGCTTTTACATGCTTTTTGCTTCGTCTGCTTTAGCTCCACATTCTTTGCCTATGTAAATAATAAACAGCCGGAAAATGCACTTTGTATTTAAGGCTAATGCTAGCTATAGTGATGTGTCGTCCCTTTTTTTTAAAAGTTATTATTTTTCTTTTATTTGTGTGTATGTGTATTTTTTTTAAATCTGTTATCCATATTGTTAACAATTTTGTTTTCCTACATCACACTTGACCTTCTGTATCACATCATCCAGTAATTCCGCAATGTTTCACCGTGGAGTCCTTTGCAAAGCTCTTTTTTGATGTTGGTGTCTTCAGTCTTTTAGTCTGATCCGGTATTTTGTAGCCCTGAAGGGCTATATTCGAAGTGCTGTGTTGCCCCCACACAGAGATTTAGACATAAGAGTTATTGTACATTACCGTATCTCCTTGTTATACCTAGTCATGGTACCTCCCCCTCTCTCCCCTCGCCTCCCTCAGTGACTGCCCATTACACTGAGGCAGCAGTCAGAGAGTAAACGCAGCACAAACATGTTCATTGCTGGAACCTAGGGCATTATTTACACACACACACCCACACACACATACAAACACACACACACACACACACACACCCGCCGTATTCTGGTGAGCGTTGTGGCCAAGTGGGCTAAGGCGGGACTAACTTGCCTTGTCCACAGGCCAGAAACCAATGGCGCCTGACAGGTATGGGTTCGATCCAGCATCTGGGCGTTATGTTTCTCCGAATATTATTTACTTTCGACTCGGGCAACGTCTCGGGGGTTTTCTCCGGGTACTCCGGTTTGCTCCCCCAGCAAAATTTTAAAATCACAACTAATGTTAGGTAGGTTGGGTTTGGGCGCGCCACAGACTGCGACTACGCTTTCCCCAGGGAAGGCGGCCCACAATTTTCCTATGTAAAAAAGGGACAATAAAGTAAATACAATAAAATAAAATAATAAAACCTGCACCAGCTACAAGCAATTGCATGAATTGGAAGAGAGGAAAACTAAGGATGGAAAAATGAGCCAAAAAACTCCACCTTCGGGGAAGATAATCCGATAGAGTGCGCCTAGGGTAGCGTACTTCCGGTAGTAAATAGGCCTACGTGATCGAGACCCATATTCTTTGGCCCCTTGTAATAACTGTATACCGTGTTGCGTCACGCCATGTGGGGCCGGCTAGCTCAGTTGGTAAGAGCGTCTTGCTAGTAACCAAAAGGTCGCTGGTTCGAATCCCGGATTGGTCAACGTGTGATCATATTATTTTCCCCTTTACCAACAACTGGCCCGCTGGTGTCAGTATAAATCGGTCCAGTAGTCACCTATATGCGAAAGTGTCGTGTGACTATAATCTACAAACAACAACAACGTCACGCCATCTGCTGGAGTACCGAATTCTATAAAAATTTGTTATTATTAATATATATTATATGACTAGACTATTAAAAAAATATTATGTATGATTTCAGACTTGGTGAAATGTTTGGAGTTATTATGTACATGTTTTCAGTACTATAAACGATTTATTTTGTGAAAAGTCTGTCAGGCCGAGCACAAAATAAATCGTTTGTAGTACTGACAACATGTACATAATCACTCCAAACATTTCACCAAGCAAAAAAACATTTGGGGTCGCCTGTGAAAGCTGAAGATATTTACCGACATCAAAAAAGACTTAAAACTGTAGATTTTGATCCACGACCTGAGCATGGAAGTACGCGACTATTGGCGCACCTATCGGCTGAACATTTGCATATTCAAGGGAAATAATTTTAATATTTTGGCCCATTAGGCATGGTCGGCAGCGAGAATATAAAGAAAACTGCACAAAAAGAGCCAAAGGAAGAACTACACGACATACACGTGACACGACCCAGAAGTTGTGGTGTAAAAAAAAAAACAAAAAACAAAACAAGAAGCAGATTTGCCCGTTAGTGTAAATTAAACTGAAAGAGCTCACGGCAATGTAAACTTTGCTGCTTTTTATATCTGAGACCGTGTGCTGCCGGAACCGTTATGCAGAATGCGCGGAAATGACCGAAGGCGCTTCCAAAGGTGCTTCAGTCCTATATAGCCTAATATTATACGTAATGAAAGACTTTAGCTTGGCAGGTAAAAGGAACCTCGCTGAGGCCGATAAAAGGATGGGCAGCATTGTAAACAGCTTACGCCAGAATTCGTTTACCTATTGACTAGAGAGGAGGCACTGTGGTCTAATGGTAGTGCTTCGGCTTGCGGATCGGAAGGTCCCGGGTTCGAGCCCTGGCCGGACCATTGTGTTGTGTCCCTGGGAAAGACACTTTACTCCTGTTTTCCTACTCCTTCGGATGAGAGTATAAACCGAGGTCTAGTTTGTGTCGCATACATTCCATCATAACGGACTTTAAAGATCCTGACGCTCATGTCCTAGACGGGTGAGTGCCGGTGACAAGAAAACACCCAGCATGCACCTAGGTCCTTCTCCCCCATCCCTGGCTGCCCAGGATGGTGCTCAGTTGTCCGGGCGTCAGACCATGCGCCCAAAGGCTGCGGGTGGGCGTCTCGGGCGGCTTGAGTTAGATCCTGTATCGGCCAGCGCCTTGAGCAGCTCTTGAGCTGGAAAAGCGCTATATAAGAACGATTAAATAAATAAATAAATAAATAAATAAATAGAGACCAAGACGGCACAAGAGTCTGGATTCTGGATCCGGTAGTGCGGATGTCAAACATAGTGTACCTACAAATCCCCATTTCGTGGAATCGGTTGTGGCTGGAGATGTCACAGTCTGTACCAGTACGACCTGGTTTTATTATACTGCTACTATACATTCCTACATGCCTGGTTTTATAGTATTGCCTTCCTCTAGTAGAATACACACCAGTAGACCTGAATTTGCCCATTATAATGGTTGCTTGTATGTTACGCTAGCAGCGCCGGTTACAAGATCGATGTATCACCGTAAAGTCATAACACTAACAGGGAATCTTCCTTAACACTTAACGGATCTCTGTTTGTTTGTTTGTGTGTGTGTGTGTGTGTGTGTGTGTGTGTGTAAGGGTGTGGGTAAGGGTGTGTGTGTGTGCATGCATGCGTGTGCTTTCTCCAATAACCCACCCTTGCGGTCTTTGCCTTCAATCTTTCCATGGTCTTGTATTGCCAGCCCGATTATACATGCTGATATATGGGCATCGTGGGTCTCGGCTACATTAACCTCTGACCCTGCATCATCGACTTCTTTCCCTTTGCTGCTTCCGGTTTATCAAGGGCCGTAACCCGGCAGTTTCCTGACCAGCTCGATTACGGTCCTTGATCAGTCAGATTGCTTTTCCGCGCCGTGACCTGCTTCACTCACTCGCATGGTTCAACATTGCAGTGTTTAACAAGTTTTTAAAATTGAACTCCTGTTGGGTGGGGGAGGGAAAGGGAAAAGGGAAGTAATCAGGCCATGTCGACGGACTCGCGCTTCATTCATTCAAACTCTCTCAAAAATGGCCGCGTCAATGGGCTTGTTGGCTACGTCACAACAATGGGCTTGTTTGCTATGTCACAACAAAACCACAATGACTATTTCCATTTCGAAACTGAAGAAGATAAGAGGTGTTGATTTTTTTCCTTGTCCTCGTGGCTCGTGTGAAATAGAACTTTTATGTTTTACCGCAAAATATTGATTTGAATTTAGAACCAGTTGTAAACAGCAGCCAAATATTGTGCAAATACACATAAATGACAACAACCACTCAGTACAAACAACCAATACCTCTGCCAATAACAACAACCTGCCAACTAACAACAACAATTACAATCTATAACAGCACGAAGAAAACATCAACGAAATTTAACAAAAACGTCAGGTACAATCATAACGAAAATCTAACAAGTCAACAAGCATTTCATTGATCGGGAAGCGGACCAAGACGTACCTCTTTAATTGCAGTATTTCTGTAGCCTACATTTTAAAAGAATTGCAGTAATATGGTCTTCTTTATTGAGTTTACATTTTCGTTTTCTGTCCAATACAAAAAACATGAAACACAACTGGTTCTACGGCTTTGAAGATCGGGATTTCTCTGATCTCCTCTTTTATTGAAAATATCTGATCAAGGGTGATCTTTATTTAGCATAGCGTTCCAGTTTTCCATAATGTCCGTGTGGAACCATAAAATAAACACGTTTTTGCGATTTAAAACATTGGAAATTGCTATTCACATTTAAGTTTACCACTTCAGAGATTTTCTTATCCATGTTGTGAAGGAGTATTAAAGGTGACCTTGCCATGTTCTTGTTCTTGTGTGAATATTCTTAATTCTTGCTGACTTCTGCAGACCTAATTAGTAGTGTTTCCCTCTTTTATGTCCTTATTATAATAATGATAATGCCTCGTAATTGTGCTTATTAAAGGATTCTTTTCCCGGATGCTTAAACTTCACGTCGAGCACCTGTGTCCATCGATTGTACGTGAAAAACAACATGCTGTCACTTTGAGTCTACTCAGCAAGAATTCTTTTAGTATCCATTATTTTAATTAAGATTTGAACTAACTTATTCTAATTAAGATATAAGTTCAACTTTAAATCGTTGGATTTGGTTACATGTATGTGTGTTCATGCGTAAGAATGACTGTATTGTTTAAGCTCGCATGTATGTAAGCAGACTTAAAATAAAATAGTGAATTAAATTGGTTTGGATTAAATTCAGTTCTGGTGACATTCCCAGGCACTTTTATAGTGTATATTAATGATGATGAACTAATGTTTTCTGATCTAATCGTCTTGAATAGAAAATCCAGCAAAAATAGTGTCAAGTTTCAAGTTACGTACTCTTTGTTCAAGTTACGCATTCTGTGTGATTCTGGTCATTGAGTCGACTCACATTTCCGAGTTCGTAAATATTTTGCTGACGTTAAGTATTATACTATTCTGTCACTCTCTCTAATACTGAATCAGAGATTCGCACAATGTATGTTTGCGATGCTTCATGGGCAATAAAATTTAAGAATCTGAATATGATCTTGCTATGTTGATTTGAACTAAAGGCTTATTTCCTCTGGTTAGAGTATACAAACGTAATAGTATATGATAAGAGATAAATAACGTAACCACTAACTTTAGATACAGAGGGTACAATCGTATAGGAGTCTTGGGTGGTCTGATACATGGTGCCTTGACATGGTCACTCCATCAGTCAGCCTCCAGAGGCTGTTCCTTGTCTTATTAATATGTTATCTTGCTTTCCTCATTCTAGGACGTCGTCTATATGTATCTGGCCCTTCAAGTACACTTTGTGCCTACTACATCAGATTCTTCTCTTAGCTTCTCTTTCACTCCTTCTTGTCTACTTCCTTTTCTGCCTACTACATCTTTTCTTAGCTTCTCTTAAAACTCCTTCATGTCTACTTCCCCCTTCTGTATATTACATTACTTGTCCTCCACGACTGCTATATTTCTTCCGAATACATCTTGGTACAGGTCTTGTCCGTCTACTATTGTTCATATATGTTGCCTTCTGTATCTTTTACTTATCGTTTCTTCACCCCCGGAGTTTTCTGTAAAAATAATATCACCACTTTGTTGAAATTTAGTGCTTTAAATTCCCACCGTTTCTGTCATTCTCATTTGTCCTTTCTCGTTCATAATCTGTTATATCAATTACTATCATCTTCGCTAGACCAGTAACCTACTTTTTTTACCCAAACTCCTTATTTGTGATTTGTGTATGGGGTCTGTTGGGCCAGCTTGGGGACATTGTACGCTTTTCTGCCAAATGGTCACTAGGGCTTTCTATGGTATTATTATTTAGCATAAAAACATTTTATATGAATGTGTGTTTCTCATATTTTATAACGATATTTATATTTTATTCTGTTTTTGTAAACGGGGGTTCGATTACTTAGAATAAAGCCTCAGCGTTACCTGGATTGGATGTCTTTCTTGTAAAGTGTCCGGCTGGTGGAGTGCCTTCAGTGTTACCATTATGATTGTTTCAGCAGATTTTTTATACCGATCAGGGATGACTTGTGGTCCTGATTCGGCTCTTTGCCATCCGCTGGATCCTATAAATAACTAACAATTATCATTTCTTCTCACAATTCTTCCTTGCTCTTTCCCAATTACCAAGTTATTACTTTGTGCCTGCGTTCTCATGTATAGGTCTTATCTATTGTACCTTTTGTGGACATCTGGCTTTAAGAAATGCATGCCTATACTACCTTTCAGTGTAAAGTCCTTATTCTTCTGTGCCTTTTTTAAAATATATTTTGTCTTACAAATCTATCCTTATGTGAATCGTAAATCTTCTCGTCTTATGATTCTATCCTTCTTCTATTACATATTTCCATCTTACGATTCTATCTTTCAGTGTCTCTTATATTTTTCGTCTTACGATTTTATCCTTTTGTGCTTCTAATATGATTTCGTCTTACGATTCTATAATTTTGTGCTTCTAATATGATTTCGTCTTACGATTCTATCCTTCTGTGCTTCATATAATTATCTTTTCGTCTTAGGATTCTTCCATTTTATGTGTGTGGACAGTTCTTGTCTTCTCTTATAATCTTTTCTCCCTGCAAAGTCTTGCCCACTTTTCTATCGTGTCTGTGTATGTACAGGTCTTGTCTTTCGCCAGTTCCATTGACTACTAGAATAATCCTTCGCTGTACGCACCACGACCCTTCTGGCTTCAGGCTGCCCTCTCCCGTTTCTTTTCAGCTGTGCATGTGTGTGTCTGTACGTGTTTACATCTGAGGAATATAAAAGCTGTGCTCACAAGAACACCACAGAGCGTCGATGGCGCTGGCCAGCTGTTGCTGAGAAAGTGTGTCGCAAAAAGCAAAAAAAAGAAGCAGCTACCAGCGGTGCTTTATAGGAAGAGATGAACAGGAAGAACAGAAGGGACGGACGAGAAGAAAACGATAGAAGAACGAGAGAAAGAGGCAATAGAAAGAGATAAAGAGGAGGGCTAAGAGAAAGATGAGATAGAAAGAGAGAGGAGGAGGAGGGGGAGAAAGATCGAAAGAGACAGAGACGGTAGTGGAAGTAAGAGGAAGTGGTGAAGGTTAAGTAAAAAAAATAGTTGAGAAAAGTCGAAGGGCTGAAGGTGATCGCAAAATTGTGATAGATTCCAGAGCTTACAAGGAAATTTAAAACCTGGAAAAGCGGCGAGTCGAAGATTCCAGATTTCCAAAGAATGTCGAAATACTTTTGTTATGTTACTAATAAAGTACAGGTATTCAGACACAGGAGTAACAGTAAAGACCATCTTATTGTAATAAGAAAAATGGATGCCTTAATTTAATGCATAAAACTGAAGAGAAGAAATAGAACATTACATCATTTAAGGCTAGTGATAATGCTGAATATTTTCTAATCATTTTTGGATCCAGGATTTAGACAATACAAACTATGCGGGCTATAATTTATCAATACTGATTCTAAATCTAAGACTTTTGGGCATTTCCTACACCCAGCACATCACCAACGATGGAGTCCGACAGACCATCACCTAAGCCATTTTGCAACACAATGACATGCTCGCAGTGGTGAAGAAACGAAAACTGCGATGGTATGGCCACGTCACCAGAGCATCAGGCCTTGCAAAGACCATCCTGCAAGGAACGGTGCAAGGAGTCAGACGAAGAGGTTGAGAGAAAAAGAGATGGGAGGACAATATTTGAGAAATGGACTGGCTTGACACTGAGCGAAGCCATGAGGGTTGCTGAGGACAGAGAAAGATGGGAGTACGCTGGTTAAACGATCATCTGAGGTGCCCCAACGATTTTCGAGTTACGGGATAGGATAGGATAGGATTCTAACTTGTATTCTTCTGATAACTAATACTGCTCCCTGAAAAATACGTACCTAAGCAGGAGACATTGAATTTGACAAAGAAGAAGCTTTCTCATATGGCTCAACACTAAAATGAACAGTCTGTCCTGCCGACAGGTGTTAAGAATAGTGACTGTGGTGGGGATTCCGATCAGTCTTCTGACCCCCGGAAGTCTATCGGTTTCCTCTAGACTTTGCTGAGTACGGACTAGATCTGTCTGCTAGGAAAGATAGACTCGTCCTCTGGGAGCAGTAGGCGATATGTTTTCTTGGTAGCTTCTTCTAGAGAGGCTAAAAATCTGACAAGGTCCTTGAGAAGTGTAAGTTCTGACAATTGTTTTCAAGGTCTTGTCAGGAATATAGCTGTCTTCTGGATCTTTAAATAAACAACATATTTTAGTCAGTCGGGAAACGTAAAATCTTACTGCATTTTCAAGGTTTTCACCAAGAACAGATGTTATTTACTGCGCTGTGAGAAAGTTTTAAATCTGAAGATTTTGTTAAAGTGTAATCTGGCCTAAAAAGAGTTATGCCCAAGCCTGTTCACTTTATTCTTTTAGGTTCAGGTGTATTTCAGTGCATGAGACAAAACAAAACTGGCCGATTTTTTTTCTTCATATTTTCGGATGCAAGAACAATTTTAAGTCGATAGTTGGGATTGAGAAGCTAAATCCGCTACAGACTTTTTTCTTCAAGATTTGGAGTGGAGAAGACAAACAAAACTTGTGCTGCTTGTTTGTTGTTCTTACTGGTGATGCAAGTCGAGCTTAACCACAAACAAACTGTGTCTTCTTATTTGTTGTTCTTCCTGGTGATGCAACAAGAGAAAGTTAACAGCGAAGTTCAGAGAAGGTACAGAGATATTCAAGGTACGGATGGCACGGAGATTAATGTAAGCTATAGAGCGACGTGCGGCGGCGTGGGGCACTACTGACTGACCATCGGAACGCGGCCATTTGTTGGGTGAAAGTGTTGACTCCCTGGTTGGTCACCTTGATTTGACAGCTTTGATTGAAGACCAGTGTTTCTGTCTTGATCGATAAATCTGTGTCAACACCCAGAGACGATTCCGTCTTTCAACACCGGCCACGAGCTAACCTTGTGCGCCGCTCCTCTCCACACTGTGAGTTGGCTGGCCTCTCTCCTTCCTTCCTTCCTTCGCGCTCGTGCAACATGTGGGATAATTTCTGTAATGTACAGACAGTTTTATGCCAGAATCTGTACACTTCATAATTCCTCTTGATTGTATTTGCCAGATACGTACACAAAAAGAATGATTTGAGAGAATCGTGATCGTGTTTTCTTTAACCTTTTCGACTAACAACGGGCAGTGTTTTTATTTATTTTTCCAGTATTGCCCCACGCGTTTTGCAATTACTGAGCATTTCTCTTTGCCAAATATCTGCCAGCAATGCAGTTCGCAGTTGTTACAGTGAGTGGGAAAACTTCACCAAGCAGGAGGACCTTATGGTATTATTTATCGATCGCTGTATTTAAAGCAGTCGTTGGAACTGTGACGGAGATGATACACTGGCTGACTATGGCCTGTGTGTAAATCGGAACTTTTTTTCCCCCCTGACGCCCGGGGATAGCAACGACAATGACGTTGATTGAGTATCAATTCCTGAAACCTGGTGGAAAGATGAAGCGGCTCTTCGGCCAGGGAGGGGCTGATTATCGGCGGCTGTAATATGTTGTACGTAACATTCTTCAACACACTTGTTGTGCCATCTGCTGTTGTCACTGTTGTAGTAGATCTCCTGAGAATTATAGCAAACAGTTTCGCACCGTTCAACTTTTTGTTCAATATGGCTTTGCTCGTTAGAACGTCAGACATGTTCTTGTTCACTATATAACGTCGAACATACTCCACCAACCTCTGCATGTTTTGCTGTGTTTGAAGTTTTGATTTTTCTTTGAAGTGTTTCTCGTTGCTAGCTAATTAGGCTGTGACGACAGTATGCGATTTGCCTTGTGTGTTAATGATCGGCTCAATTAGTTTGACGGTTTGTATCAAACCCTGTAGTCGCTGACGCCATAATAACTCGTGGAAGAAATTGAACTGAATTGACGGAATTTGCCTCCAAGCTCCATCAGTAGTATCAGTCTTCTTTGAGTTCGCTGAGTTCGAATTTGTCTGCGAGTTCTAGTGATATTTCAACATGGGCTGAACAGATGGCAAATCAAATTACAGACAATTCGTTTTCTGCAATGGTTAAATGGTCTGATTTCGTTGACGATATTTGATCGAGAAATAAGTTGATTCAGATAATCCGGCCTGACTATGCATCACCACCACGATCTGTTACATCGCTTTCACCATCACCATCATCATTCCTTGTAAGTACCTGTGCAGTTAAAACCGTGCTGTCCTACTCGCTGTTGATGTGTATCGTTAAGGCGGCATTATTATTATTGCAAATAGAAAACTGTTGAAATGGCTTAGAGAGTTATGTGGGGCCATGGTTACTCTTGTTTTAAACTGTATTATGAATATGTGTTGAGCTACACATTTATTTCAGACCATAATTATTCAGGACTTGAGTCATTTGATATTACATTTTGTTTATGTATTGAAACCATTATTAAGTGTGGTCGTTGACAGAATTAGGAAGATTTTATTTCTAGCCTTCTTATTTCCTTGTTCTTATTGATTTGTAATTTCATAGAATACTACAATTATGATGTTCAAACTTAATGATGTTATGCATAACAACTTGGATGTGACAGTATGTTGTGTAATACAGGCATCTTCTAACACGATTTTCTTCCTTTTAAAACCTGAAATATGAAAGTGTCTTTTGAACTAATATGAACTAATACAGCCACTTGTCTACTCTTACCCGTACAAATGGATTTCGTGTGGTCATTTAACCCTGTTCCACCATAAAGAAACAATGCTTAATTGAACACATATTGTAACGTATGAATGAGAGACTCATGACTGTTAGTAATGCAAGATGACGCTGTAAGGGGTGTATTTATGTAGCAGTGCATGAACACCATCCGTGTTTTTTTCCAATATTTATCCATTCGTATTTTATTAAGCCGCATTTGTGACACAGGTTTTTTCTTCTTCAAGGAAAAATACTGTTAGCATATTTTCATGTATGGAAAGTTATTCAGGATAGTTAGCGTATCTTATTTGTGTCCAATATCTGACTCATATTCATATCATTATTGGGCCGCATTTGTAAAACAAACAATTGTCACTTCTTTAGGGAAAACATTACAACTTCATTTGTCTGCGTCTGCGTGTAACCGATGCATAACTCAGAAGCTGTTTCTCCGCTTTTTGCAATATTCAGCCTATAATTATTATTAGGTCACAGTTGTTGTTTTTTGTTTACTTTTGTTATAGAATCTTTCCTCAGGAAACATTGTAAATGTTCTGGCGTGTTTATATTTTTTTAAATGTATGCAATAAATACAAAGAAATGACTGCCTTTTGCAATATTTAAATTCTATTCATATTGATATTCATAGTATTAGGACACGTTTGTATGTACAATATTAGATCTTCAGGGAAAACACTGTTCGTGTGTTTGCATTGCATACATGCTTAACCGATGCAGTAACTCATTATCAAGAGCCTTTGCAAAATAGTTGTCTACATGTGTGGCATACTTTCAGTATGCATACATATTATTTCTAACCAACCAAGTTGTGGTCCTATTCGGCTCTTTGCAGTCCGCTGGACCTTTAAACAATGACTAAATAACTAACTAACCTTTAGCCATACCCTTATTATTAACACACGTTTGTCATATATACATCATTTTTATTCAAATAAAAACACTATTAACTTGTTTGAACATATATGTGAGCATGCATTCCTCGTAGCATATATATATGCAAATGCAGAAACAGCGTGACGGACTATATAAATGTGTCTCTGTAATATAGAAAGTCGATTTCATTTGATTGTCGTTGTGGGCAAGTGGGCTAAGGCGGGACTAACTTGCCTTGTCTACAGGCCAGAAACCAATGGCGCCTGACAGGTGTGGGTTCGATCCAGCATCGGGGCGTTAAGTTTCTCCGAATATTATTTACTTTCGACTCGGGCAACGTCTCGGGGGTTTTCTCCGGGTACTCCGGTTTGCTCCCCTAGCAAAATGTCAACAACAACAACAAAAATCACAACTAATGCTAGGTAGGTTGGGTTTGGGCGCGCCACAGGCTGCGACTACGCTTTCCCCAGGGGACGGGAGGCGGCCCAGAATTTCCCTATGAAAAAGGGGCAATGAGGTAAATAAAAATAAAATTTAAAAAAAATATAGAAAGTGGATTTCATTTGATTGTCAGTGCATGTCATTTGGGTGACAGTTTCCCTACGATATTGTGTTTGTAATTAACGTGTCAGTGTTTTGCGTTATCAAACTTGCAAACTTATTACGTTGGCAGGTGTGTTCTATCCTTGCCAAGCTCGCAAGCTTATATTGTTGTCAGTTTATAGTGTTATCTAATTGTCAAACTTTGCAAACTGTCAAATATTTTGCTTGCAAAATTTGAAACTTGCTATTTTATTGTTTCAAAAAAAAAAGCATTTCAAACTTGAAAGGTTGTATTATTTTAAAACGGGAACGATATATAAATCTTGTAAAGTCAGTGTGTTTTGCACATTTATGATGCGGTTGTAGGCTACAACGTTTTGATGCTTTGCATGCTATCAAACTGATGTTTGATGTGATGTATAAGTCCATATATATTTGCATATATACATGCATGCATATGTACAGGTCATATATAGGACGAGATGGACATTAACCTCCCCGCTGCAACTTGCGAAGATAATATAAGCCGCATGCATCTGCATTACATGAGAAGGATGACATTGGATTTTCTTTCTTTTAAAGGGCCCCAATGTCATACAGTTCAGCATCACTGATCCTTTTTGAAATTCACAGTGCGTTTTGCTCCGGCCCACCGGAAAAAAAGAAAAAGATTAAACCAAAACATAACCTCTTTTAAATTTAAAAAAACAACGTAGGGTTTTGATTGTTTACATCGACACATTCATTTATTTGTTGTGTCTGTCCATGGCATCAAGGGTTGATTCTAAAAATAGCACCGCAGCGAAAGTGTCTATAGCAGCCACAGTTTGTATGTTTATTTACATGACAAGAAAAAGACTCCTAAAAATTGCAAATGTGTCGGTCGATTTTAGCAAGGATTACCCATAATTTATTTCGTTTTTTTTAATTGACATCAATGCAATTTTCCAAGTATACTCATTCTCTCTCTCTCTCTCTCTCTCTCTCTCTCTCTCTCTCTCACACACACACACACACGCATTCTTGATATCCTGGCGCTTAAAACACAAACACACACATAGACACACACATACAAACACACACACACACATTGATGACAACTGACGAATACTTTGTTCAAAGTAAAAGGTATAGAGGTAGTTTTTATATTCTCCATTATGTGTGGTGGCGTGGGATCAGGCATTGCGAAGAGGATGAGTGTGAGGAATTTGTTTTGCGGTTGACATATCAAAATGCAAAACATGCACTTTAGGAGACGGGAAAAAGTTGGAGGGCTTTAGTTAGTTAGTTAGTCATTGTTTATAGGATCCAGCGGACTGCAAAGAGCCGAATCAGGACCACAACTTGTTTGAAAGAGGTCTCACCCCCGATCTGTATAAAATATCTCCTCAGATAACCCTAATTGTAACACCGAAGGCACTCCACCAGCCGGTTGCTCTACAATAATATCCATGCAAGGGACGCTGAGGCTGTACTCTAATTTATGGAACTTCCGTTTACAAAAACAAAATAGAATATAACCATCATTATAAAATATTAGCAAAGCACATACATATAAAATGCCTACATTGTTAAAAAATACCATTGAAAGAACCAGTGACCATTTGATTGAAAGCGTCCAATATCCCCAAGCTGACCCAACAGATATTATACACCGACGAGGAGTTTTGAGAGAGTTTTCAAGAAAAAAAAGGTAGGTGACTGGTCTAGCGAAGAAGATAGTGGATTGATATAATAGATTAGGAACGAGAAATGAGAATAACCGAAACATTGATAATGTAAAGCACTACATTTCCACAAAGTAGGGATACTATTTATACACAAAACCCCGGCACCCCAACAAGAGTGGAGGATTTTAGGGCAGCAAAGAGCTTGAAAAGTGTTCATAAATCGGGATTACTATTTGCTATAAGTGCCAGTAAAGAGTGTTTTCGGTGATAATGTGAATTGCAGATGTGTATTAATAAGTAGATCGATTAGTCAAGAAAGTCAGGTGTCAAGAAACAATAAGAAAAGAAAGCCAGAAGATATGAAGAAGAAGAAGAAGAAGAAGAAATTGTAGAAGAAGATGCAAACGATAAGCAATGTTAGCATCGTAGGAAGAAGAAGAAGAAGAAGAAGAAGAAGAAGAAGAAGAAGAAGAAGAAGAAGAAGAAGAAGAACATGAAGAGTTTGCATCTTTTAAGACTGTCACACGTCTTACCCATATGTGCGTGCGAAGATTAATCAATATCTTTCCTATTACAAATCAGTCCGGGTCTTGTCAAGGAGGCGGCGTTCCCTTTAGTAGATCCTCTGCTCCAGTTATGGAGCCCTCCTATGTCACTGGAGCCTGGACCCTTAATGGAGACATGTCAGCTTGCTGCTTCTAGAGCACATCCTTGGATACCGAAGCTGGAGCTGCATGCATAATTTGGAATAATGGGTTGAAATCCCCGTGGGTTAAGGAGGTTATTCAGAGTGCAAATTACCAGGAGCAAAGACTGTGAATGTATAGTATAATACGTCAGTATCGTTGTAATATTATCTTCTAGGAGGACTTGGGCTTACGTAGAGTTTGTGGGGGAAGAGAATGGGGTTTGCCATCTTATGGTACTATGCTGAAAATTATGTTAAGACTGTAAAACCGTATGAACAACATCCACATGGTTTGGAGTTTCGCCGCTTAATATTAAAATGATAAGTCTGTATCTTCCACTTCTTGTATTCTAGTCTATCTTCAAAGAGTATCATTTACATGGCTGAACAAATTTTTGTGGTGGATTACCCTCCCCACATCCAGCGATAACGGATTTTGTATGGTAGAATGTTAGTTACCGAGCGTCTAAATTAGTATTCCAAGTGTCGATCAATCGATACGTGAAGAGGTTTTTTTAAACAGCTTAAGTATTAAAGATGCGAATTTATTCAAATTAAAAGATAACTACTGAATCTTGGGCAAAACTAATGTGGCGATAGAAGTGTTATGAAACATTAAGAAATCGAATGCAATTTAATTAATTGTCTTTCATGTCTTTCATATTGCAGCACTTTTAGAAATATTGAGAATATAAACGTGTTTTTGTACGTGTATAAAATATATAACGTTTTGCCTAGGTTATATATAATACAAGCTTGTGTTGCTTGCTTACAACGAACAATGTTTTTGTTAGTTTGTTTTTTGTTTAATAAAGACATTGATTTATACAAAAGTTCTGGATAATTTGTAATGGATTTTGTAAAACAATCAAAAGTGTCTCTCCGGCTCCTCCAAACATTATATAAAATAACTGTCATTATTGTTTGTGTTTAGATTTTATCAGCTGACGTCTCAGGGGCAGTAAATAATTTAAAGCGATGTAGACAACATTTGTTTTATGTGTTGTTCCTGTCGTAATGCACTTTCAATTTTCAGACATCCTGAAATAACAAAATTATTTCATCCCTTGACAAATAACTGTCAACCTTCTGTCCTTTCTTAATTTTGTTTCTGTCTTCTGTGCTCCCTTCGTTTCTTGCTTACTCTTTTTCCTATCCCTTTTTTTCGGGCCTGCTGGCTTCCTCTCGATCGTTCTATCTCTTCTGCTTGCTAGTTTTGCTTGTTCTTGTTCAATCTGTTTCTCAAATATCCCTTTCCTCCTTTCCTACAAGTAATTTTCGTGTAATGGAGTAAATATAAGTTGACGTTGATCGTAATGGCTTCTTTATGCAGGCTTGGTTACAGGAGATGTTCTTGAATCTCGCTAAAGTTACAAGTGTTGAAAGTCTTCATAATCAACTTCCACATATTGAGGCGCCTTATGTAGGTAACGGATACGCTTTTTCCTTTGAATGGGACACTGATACAAAGTGTTTGGAAATGTCAACGGTTTCATTCTAAACTGCGTTGGGAGATAGGGTTGATGTTATTTTTTCTCAGATCAGTGAGTAACTGTAGTTAAGAAACAAGTTTCATGCTGTAATTTGATTCCGAATGCTGGTTAGAGATGGGTAATTGTTTGGAGTGGTAATGGGGAAACTTGTATAGTTGTAGCGTGCTTAAATGCGAAAACACACATCCAAACAATCCGTTTAATCTCGTAGTTTGTAAGAATCGTTGAGGAAGGATGTTAGACGGTGTTGCAGAGGGAGAGAGATCCCTTCTCCATCATTCCCCACTCTGCTTTGAATTCATATTCAGAAATATGATTTTTGCATTTGTAACATAGAGAGACAATACTGCTTGGACCGCACAAGTTTGTTATCATATCAATCTAAAATCTGTTGTTTTTTTAACATGAGAGCAGCATCATAGAAATAATTAGCTTCTAGTCCGCCCCCCCCCCCACCTTCTTGCGCTACTAACGGACACATTCCGTTATTGCCTAGAGGAAGAGTGGCATTTCCCATTTTTCGGGGGTGGACTAATACCCCTAACTAGCGATGATTTTCAAGAAGGCTGCGGCCGGAAACAGCGCCTTGAGGGAAAAACACGTCAGACATGTGCTTCCGGGTACGAAAGGCAACTGTAGTGTCGGCGGAAAATGCCAAATTAGCGAAATTTGCCCTCAAACACCGGATTTAAACTTAGGCTGAAAGTTTGGGGCTTGATCTCTTGTTTACGTACAAACATGCTTACGGGGGATACTTAGTTCTTTACTTGTCTACCGCGATCAGTCCCTCCAGCTTTCCCCTTTTCCTTCTGTTGGATTTGTATACTGATGTACTATAATCTCTCGTTTCGCTTCGTTTAGTGAAAACATATGTAACAGTTGGTAAGCATGAGCACAGTATATTTTTTGTTTTAATGTTTAACTTTAAAAGTGGTACTTTTTTTTTCTTTTTCTTTGCTTCATTGTTGAAACCATCTATCAGTTGAAGAAGAACGTACATTGTGTGCACTGGATGCTATTCTTAAGCGTATAACTCCATAGGACATAGCAAAAGACAAAAATATGTCTGTGGTTAGTACAGTTATTTTTGTAGTACTACGTGTTTATAAGTAATCAAAATAATTCAGTTTTATTACGTTTTGCTAGAGTACTATGTCTTATTATGTATCTCTCTATATTTGCTGACTTTAGCTTTTTCGTTATATCCGTTGTGTACTTCTTCGTATTGACTGTGACCTGCGTTTTCTTAAGTGCTGGTATAACTCTCGTCTTTATGACGGATTTCAACGATTTTTTCCCTCCTAGTCCGAAACGGCAAAGACTCCATCCCCAGACCTTAAAATGAACTAAGCTTCCTTTGGGATGAGAACCGCCAGTCCTATATTATATACTCTTGGGTCCTAAACTTTCCAAGTTCTAAATCCTGACAACTGTTTAACAAAAGCCAAAATACTTAGGTTTTCGTGGTGGTAAACGTAATGTCTATTTTTGCCTCAATTTAAAACAAGAACCTCATGACATAAGAATACTTTTGTGAGCATGTATTAATATTAAACCTATTCCTTTCCTCTCAATTTGCGATGTAGATAATCATCCATAACGTTTCCCATTATACTTACTAAATATAATAAATGTGAATGGACATTACAGTAAATAAGTATATAAATAAAATTCCCATTATTGCAATAACCCTTAAAGATATATTTTTTAAAAGTCTTATTTGTTATATCAGTAATAATCGTTTTCTTGATTTTGTCAGGTATATTCCATATGGTTTTTCTAATATCCTCATAACTTGAATGCACTTTGGCCGTTTTGGCTATTTCAGTATCTTTTTCTTCAGTTAGCAAATGAAGAAAACAACACTTTCATTGATTACCTATTATAAATATTGTTTATAATTTGTTTTAATAAATTCGCAATATTTTAACATAAATATTTCAACTAGCACACAAGACACACGCAAACGTTTTTGTCAAAACGTAGGAAATTGCTTGGTGTTTTTGTTTGTTTGTTTATTTTTTTAACCACTGAAACAATAACATCGATAATATTTTGACGTTATCTTCTAAACTCTGTTACATAATATGTGTTACCAATGAAACAGTAAACAACATAACATTTTGACGTTATCTTTTGAAGTTTGATGGTATTTTTTTATGATCAGCCATCCCAGCAAGGTCCTCCTGAAAATAATACTTAACAGGTTAAAACCCCAAGCTGAACAAATCATATCTGAAGAAAAAGCAGAATTCAGGGCAGGACGAAGTACCACCGAACAGATTTTCAACCTCTGAATAATCTGCGAGAAATACCTACAGCGCCAACAACATCTGTATCATATGTTTGTAAACTTCAAGAAAGCATTTGACCGAGTCTTGCATGCAGCTCTGTGGGCATCCATGAGAGTGTTCAACATCAGCCCCTAAAATTTTTGAAGTTATTAAAAGCCTGTATGACAAGGCTACCAGTGCAGTCCTCCACAACAACGCCATCGGGAACTAGTTCAGAACAACAATCGGTGTGCGTCAAGGATGCCTACTCTCTTCAACATCTTCCTAGAGCGCATCATGTCAGATGCCCTTGCAGACCACGATGGCACAGTCAACATTGGGGGGTTGAGCAATCTCCAACCTCCGTTTTGCGGATGACATTGATGGATTGGCTAAAGATGAACAAGAACTTGAACAGGTGGTACAGAGGCTTGACACCACCTCCAGAGTCTATGGAATGGAAATAAGTGCAGAGAAGACCAAATGGATGACCAATAACACCAATGGCATCAACATGGACATCAAAGTCCAAGGCCAATCCCTCAACACAGTGCATAGCTTCAAATATTTAGGAGCCATTGTATCAGAGAATGGGTCCCGACAGGAAGTCCTCTCCAGGATCGCACAAACAACTGCTGCCAAGACAAGGTTGAATCCCATTTGGAAAGACAGGACCATCAGTCTGCATTCCAAGGTAAGGCTGCTGCGCTCCCTTGTCATCTCCATCTTCATATACGCTTGCGAAACATGGACCCTCACAGTAGATCTACAACGAAGAATACAAGGCATGGAGATGAGGTGCTACAGAAGACTTCTGGGCATCTCCTACATCCAGCACATCACCAAAAACGAAGTCCGACAGACCATCACACAAGCCATTGGACAACACGATGACATGCTTGCACCGGTGAAGAAACAGAAACTCCGATAATATGGCCACGTCACCAGATCATCAGGCCTTGCAAAGACCATCCTGCAAGGCACGGTGCAAGAAGGCAGAAGAAAAGGGAGACAGAAAAAGAGGACAACATTCGAGAATGGACTGGCTTGAACCTGAACGAAGCCAGGAGGGTTGCTGAGGACAAAGAAAGATGGAGTACACTGGTTAAACGATCATCTGTGGTGACCTAACGACCTTCGAGTTATGGGATAGGATATGATAGATAGGGTTGAAGTCTGTTACCTTTTTTTTTTAAAAGACGGAAACAGTAAAAACAATATTATTTTGACGTTATCTTCTGAAATCTTACATAATTTTTGTTTAACATAAGTTTGTTACTTTATGCTAGCAACGTTTTAATTAGTTTTTATGTGTATTTTTTATGGCGCCACAGCATTTTATTATTTATTTAGTCATTGTTTTTAAGTTCCAGCGGACCGCAAAGAGTCAAATCACACCCACAACCTGGTTGAAAGAGGGCTCACCACTGATCCGTATAAAGATCTGCTGAAACAACCTTAATTGTAAAACTGAAGGCACTTCACCAGCCGTTCACTTTTACAATAAAGGCGTCCCATGCAGGGAACGCTAAGACTGTGATTTATCTAACCCACGTTTGCAATAATAAAATAGAATATAATCATCATTATACAATATTCACAGAACACACACATTTAAAATGCCTACATTGCTAAATAAAACCCTAGTGACCAGTTGGCAGAAAGCGTCCAATATCCCCACCCCAAGCTGACCCAACGGACGCCATGCACATATGAGAAGTTTTGGGAGAGTTTACAAGAAAAAAGATAGAAGACTGGTCTAGCGAAAACGATAGAAGATAATAGAGTGATAGGAACGAGAAAGAACGAATAAGAATGACAGAAACAGTGGTAATGTAAAGTACAAAATTTCCACAAAGTGAGGATACTATTTATATAGAAAACCCCGGCACCCTTACAGCATTGACCAAATGCATTCCTTGTGCGTTCACTTCGCAATACAACATTTTGTACTCTTGCATTGGTCAGCAGTAACCTGAACAATATGGCAAGGACTGCCTTATATTCACATGGTTTTATGACGTAAAACATATTAGACAATGAATGTTGTTGTCAATGTCAACCATGCCTATCCTATCCTATCATATCCCGTAACTCGAAGGTCGTAGGGGCACCACATAATTATGATCGTTTAACCAGCGTACTCCATCTTTCTCTGTCCTCAGCAACCCTGGTTGTTTCGCTCAGTGTCAAACCAGTCCATTCTGGAATGTTGTCCTCCCACCTCTTTTTCGGTCTCCCTCTTCTTCTACCTCCTTGCATGCACTGTGCCTTGCAGGATGGTCTTTGCAAGACCTGATGATCTGGTGACGTGGCCACACCATCGGAGTTTATGTTTTTTCACCACTGTGAGCATGTCATCGTGTTGTCCAATGGCTTGTATGATGGTGTGTCGGAGTTCGTCGCTGGTGATGTGCTGGGTATAGGAAATGCCCAGAAGTCAACCATGCAAATGACTTTTTTTTTCAACCTCTGAAACAATAAATTGATTTTGTTGGAATAATTATAACTTTTTTGTGTTTCTAGTGTCTAAAATTGTGTTAATTAGTTTCTTTTGTTTCATGTTCTTGGTACGTAAGGAGGAAAAAGATAATTGAATGGGTTAAAAGCTCGGTATAAGTGAGTTCATTAGACATCAGCAAAAGATTCGTTTATCCTGATTTTTCTTTAATTACCAATAATACTTTTTCCATTAAAATTGTATTCAATATCCTCAACAGAAGACTATATTTTGATGTACTTGTAATAAAGCTTTTATGGTTGTTTTTTTGTTGTTGTGGGTTTTTTTTTTACAGAAGATCATGCAAGCTATCATCAACAACGTAAATATTACAGTAGGCCCTATAAGCAATCATTGACTAACTATAATCTTTACGTTGTTCATGGTAGTCTGCATGAACTTCTGTAAAGAAAAAAAAGCTGAACATAAAAGCCTCATTGAGTATACATATTTTACATAAAAATATAGTCGTTCTTTGAAGACATTGAAGAAAATTAAAATGGAAAAAGCATGACCGGTAATGAAAGAAAACCTAGCAGTGCAAGAATGATGCTTTTGCTGATGTCTAATGCCATTTCCATTTTTAAAATGTATCTCTCCGGCATATTACATACATTGTAATCCTAAGGCCCTGTCTTAGTTGTCATGTATTGCAGTGTCTTTATTTCTAAGGTCCTGTCTTAGTTGTCATGTCTTTGTTTCTAATGTAGACGAGTGTTTTGCACGAATAAATTGAGCATTCCTATTGGGGACGTTCTTCTAATCTTGCGCAAATATTGACTTAATGATGACATTTTGTGCTGTTTGAAACGTTGCTTCGCCATCATTGTCTTCTTCTTCCGCATCGTCATCATCATCAGCAGCAAGCGAGTCTTCTTCTTCTTCTTCAATGTCAATAGCTTCTCTCAGAGAATAACTACTTTTAAAACTCTTTCATTCAGTATTGATGTGACTGCTTGTAGGAAATCAAGCGCGTGCACCCTCGCACACTCCCAAATACACAATATCCGTATACCCGCCTACCCACCTAAACATGAACACACACACATGCGCGCTCGCGCGCTCACACACACACATACAAATACACGGTCACTCTCATCCCTCTCCAACTTGTGCAACAAACATTCCAAAGTTGTCAACTTGCTTAGGGAAGTTTTCCCAGTCAACGTTGGCAATATCGCATCACGTTTTAATAATGTTTTAACCCTTTTTTTAATGTCCACAGCTAGATTTTTTAAATAAGTATTTCATTACTCTTACATAGCGCATTTCCAGCTCAAGAGCTGCTCAAGGCGCTGACCGATACAGGATTTAACTCAAGTCGTCCGTGGCGCCCACTTCCTGTCTAGGCGCACCGTCAGTCACCCCATAGCATGGAGCACCGTCAGTCACCCCATAGCATGGCGCGCCGTCAGTCACCCCATAGCATGGAGCACCAAACATTCGCGCAGCCATTTTGTGCACAACTAGATTTTTCCCTATTGCTCATCTTTTCTTTCGGTTCGTTTTATTCTCTCATTGCCTTTCTTTTACCAGTCCCGTTCTTCATTCCACAGTTAGGTCTCTTGATGTTTGCCTCTTGTGTACTGCAATATTCACCCACTGTGCAATGCTTTCTTCTTTTTGTCCGTCCTTTCTCGTCGTATTTGCTTCTGCGCTCCGTCCTTTTTTTTGTGCCTCGGTTAGTTTAGCCACTATACCGGCGTTCAATCATTCTCTGGTTTTCTCCTTGTCCTATTTCTTCTTTGGCCGCTGTCCTTGTCAAAGAAGATGACGCAAGAATAGCAGTGTCCCTACACAATTCCACTGTTGTCACTGTCCGTGTCTGTCATAAGTGGGTCAGTGTGTATAGTATAGTATAGTATAGTATAGTATAGTATAGTATAGTATAGTATAGTATAGTATAGTATAGTATAGTATAGTATAGTATAGTATAGTATAGTGTATGTTATTATTTATATTCTAGCCCTATGATCATGTTGTCGCTTGTTATTTTGATCCATCCTTCAAATGTACAAAAGGGGATGATGACGAAGACGACGACCACGATGATGATGATGATGATGATGAGGAGGAGGAGGAGGAGGAGGAGGATGATGATGATGATGATGATGATGATGATGATGATGATGATGATGATGATGATGATGATGATGATGATGATGATGATGATGATGATGATGATGATTGGGGTTGCGGTGCAGGTACGAAACATGAACCAGTTCACAAACCTGTCCAACCCTCTGAATAAAGACCTCAAAGAATAAGAAACTGCCAATTTAGTTGGCTGTTCGGTGAAGCAGAAGAGAAACAGAAGGAAATCGCTGGCTCAGCACCTTCCTGGCTAGCAGCTAAGCTAAGCTGTTGCCATCCACCGAAGTAAAGTGCTTAGAGAATCAGCTCTGCGGTCGAGGATGTGAATTTTATTTAGCCTCTAGGTTTGTCCGTTTCTGCTTCCCAAAAGCTACAGTACCATAGTATGAGCTGGCCTACTCAGCTGGACTGCTGGCCTGTGCCTGCCCTGCATGATGAAGAGAGCCACACTAACTAAAGACGGACTTAGTAAATGAAACATGGTTTGCGTAGAAAACCAGTTGGTGCTCTTGCATATCTACCTCTTGTGAGCCATCTAAGCCTGTAGTTTTCTTCCTCTCCTCCGAAGCTTCATAATAGCATCAAAGAAAACGGGGCTTGGGACCTTCGTCCTTAGGATGCATTATAGTAGATAAGTGCGAGGGAAGCACCCGCCCTACTCACATTACCTTATGGATTATCTAGGATGATTTGTATAGTTTAAATATATATAGTTGGAGAACGCGAGAGAGACACAGAACAGTCAGACAGACAGAGAAACGGGGACAAACAATTTTCAGTGACAGTTCGAAAGAACGGTATGTGGTAGAATCTCGTTATTACTTTGCGACTATGTAGACAAACAAGTGGTATGGAAGAGTGCGATGACCGCTAAGGTCCATCTCTAATTCAGGCTGTCAGACGCGCCTGGGTGTCTCCCGGCTCCTCCTTGATTGCATTATTAGCCCAAGTATAGAGAGATTCTCTCCCCACACCAGACCATGCAGCTAGCACCTTGCCGCGGAGCCATTCCCTACTTGCAGATGGGCCTGGCCTGATAAACACTGGGCCATAAGACACTAAATACGCTCTTCCCGTACAACCCACATAATCGGTTAGGGGCCCTACAGTATAACTGCTGAATACTCTTCTAATACAGCATATATAGTCGTTAAAGGTATATCCATAAAATATATGGGTCTTGGAGTTTAAAGGACCTTCCATATGTGTGGTCTTGTCTTGTATTATGGGCTGCTTTTAAGAAATGCGTTTCGGGCTGCTATTTTAAGATACTTTAATTCTAGTATCTTCCATTGTTAAATGACCAACTTTGTGTTTTGCAGGTTAAAGGTCTTCCTTATGCGTGGTCTTGTCTTGTATCCTGGACTGCTTAAAAATGTGTTTCGGACTTTAGTTCTAGTATCTTCCATTGTAAGATGACCAGTTGCAACTTTAATGAGATCCATTTCTTACATTAAATCATAATTATGCTTAAGAGACACCGTAATGTGATTCCCTCACCTCAGTGCGTGTGTTTTTCTGTTTTTGTGGAATACTTCTGGTCTGTAGTTTAATACTTTAGTTTCATATGCTTACTCAGTTATTGCCTAAATATTTTAGTGCAGTCTTTCTGTGCGTCTAAAACTTTAACGATGTTGTGAGGTGTTTTTTTCTTAACCCAACATCTATTCAATCACATGTAGTCAGATTATGTCTTCTTAGAACGCTTCCTTGCTTTTCAAACCTGTTCTTAGGTAAGACCTTGATGATTGCTGGGCGGACGTTTTGTCTTGTCCTTAAATTAGGAAGTGCTGGAAAGCGAAGGAAAAAGAGTTGACAGTGTCCTCTGACACATTCGGAGTGCAAGAGATCTGTCAAGCCTGAAACGATCCATCACATGCGTTATAATGCCTCAGCAGTCGGTGATTCCCCGATACCCTCTGACCATGGTGGATAGATCTATCTCCACGAAATGATACTGAAGGACAAGAATAACTTTTGTTGCTTGTAAAGACAGAGAAAATGTGTCATCTTATTATGCCTTGGAAGGCAGAAGTGCGTCATTGTTATGATTGGGAAGGCGGACAACGATTAGCGTTGATTGTAATAAATGATGACTAGGGGTGGCTGTTTACTATCACAGTGACGATGATGGTCTGTTTTTTTTCCGGAATCTGGCGTGTCCTTTTTGGCATACTTTGCTGAGACTGATAAGAACTAGTTTTTGGAAGCACTATAACGTACTCCGTATAATGGCCTCATTTGCTCAGACCAAAAAATTCATCCTATGTAGTTTTGGGGAAATCACGAATGTTCTGAAATGTTTTCTTGCCTTTTTTTTTCTGGCGTATTTGCCATTCAGCTCAGATAGGCAACAACAGGTATCAAATTTGTGAGCCAATAAACAATAATGGGAAATACGTTTTGGAAGCACAGTGCCAATGCAAAGCATTATATTAGAATAACAGATTATTTTTAAGCGTAAAGTTTATAAAAAATATACTATATAACGGTAGAAAAATGTTGGAAAGTAAACTTATGAAATTGGGCTTGATCTCAATTGGTATGCTGTTGTGACTGTTATTGAATACACACACACACACACACACACACACACACACACACACACACGCACACCCACACACCCACACCCACACCCACACACACACGTTATATATCGCGACAATAATTATCTGACTGATTGGGGGGAAAATACTAGACCAATACTGTGGGCCGGATTGAACATTTTTCCGTCATTCTCTCCTGCTATCTTTCGTTCTTTCGTCGTTTCATTGCTCGTTCATCATCATTACTCCATTACGCCGTCGGCCAGAAGGAGCGAGTTCTGTACGTTTTGGGGCGAGAAGCAATCGGTTATAGTCGGTGTCAAAATGCTAAAGCGAAATATTGGCGTATTGATTCTAGCAACTATACTTTTACCATCAAGAAAACGACTTGGACAAGGGAAGTAAACCCTGTGCATGCCAAGGGAAGTAAGCGCAATGACACGGGACAAAATGTAATGCCAAAGGACACAAAAGCGTTATGACACGGGACGTAAGCGTTGTATCAAGAGACGGCAAGAGCGATGCCAAGGGACGTAAGCGGCGTTTCATTGACGCCTGTCATCGTGGATTTGGAGAAAGTCCTCTTGTTCCAGAAAAGTGACGACTTGTTGATTGCCCTAGATTCCAGAACAATGAATATAAAGGTGTTCCGATAAAAGATAAATCTGTCGCAGTTCTGTCAGACTATGTATAGTTCTTGTTGATTTTGTGTTCTTCTTTCGCTTTCGACGGTAGACCTACTTTATAAAGATGGCATAAGAACCTATTTATGAGAATGTTGATGTATAAACAATATTTAAAGCCGTTGCTATCTCTTTCATAAAGAATAAACCATTTCTGTTTCAGTCATTACGAAATGCAAAGATTTGGTACAACCAATTTATGGCATCCATTTTGTTTTTCGTGCATTAAGGTTGGCCTAGAATGAAAAATTCTGCCTACTATCTTTTAGCTTCCCATTAATATAATATACATCTCTTTAAGAAACGTAAGCTGCAGTTATGTAAAGGTAATGGCTAGCCATTAGCAAACATCTGCGGCAGACGGGAAGCCATTTTCTATTAAGTGCCTCATCCGTCAGCAGGCTTGTTTATACGAATGTAAATTAGCTTTAAAATTGTGTGCGACTGTACAAGCTTAATCTTGGTTAAATTGAGATGTGTGGGCTATATATAATTTAGATTAACATTATAACCAAGACTTTGGTCTTGGCATCCAAATGTCAAAATAACCTGAGGCGTTTGCGTATGATTAGATCAGTAAATCCGAAGAATTGTATAAGCTAAACAATGACGTTAAGATTAAGCTTATTTTATATTTTCTATACAGTGTTTCCGTAAATGTTAGCGCGTTTGTTTAAATTCGTTTTTGGATTCCATGACCATGCATTGAGAATTAACTTTTTGAGGATATATTAATAATGTGTTCTACTCCCCACCCCACTGTTTGTTGCTTGTTTGTGCTTATGTGCTAAAACATCTTCGGGCACCATCAACAAAACTTAAAATGTAAGAATAACCACTGCGCGCACACGCACACACACACACACACGCACACACACCTACACCCCACACACACACAAGACCAACAACTTATTTCCATTCGTATTCCTCGATATTAGAGCAGCTAGTTACTAAGTACAAAATAGTAGATAACCCAAAACAAACCTATTAAGCTGTCGCCAAACTATTTTCGTTTGTGCTAGAAGACGAGACAGAGCTAATTTAAAGCCACAGAAGGTAAAACTCACCAGATTATAAGGCTCTCTCTATATATATGTATTTATTTATGCCAAAGAAACTTGAGTGTGGATATGAACTCAGTAATGTTAATGTTAACGCGTTCACAGTAAACAGAACATGTCCCGAAGCCAAATGAATATGGTTATAGCCTAATAATACTTTCACCATTTCCTATCCTATCCCGTAACTCGGAGGTCGTAGGGGCACCACAGATGATGACCAGCGTACTCCATCTTTCTCTGTCCTCGGCAACCCCGATGGCTTCGCTCAGTAGTCAAACCAGTCCATTCTCGATTGTTGTCCTCCCACCTCTTTTTCGGTCTCCCTCTTCTTCTACCTCCTTGCACTGTGCCTTGCAGGATGGTCTTTGCAAGGCCTTATGATCTGGTGACGTGGCCATACCATCGGAGTTTGTGTTTCTTCACCACAATATCTTTATAATTGTAATGACATACCTCTTGCCTGTAAACCAAACCTCATTCATGCTTGTAAACCTCAGTGAAATGATAATCGTACACCGTATCGCTCTAATTTCTTATTTGCGTGCACTGTTACGCTTTTAGACTCCCCACGAACAGAACGCGTTCTTACATCTTGAAGTATGTGTGCATGCTTTGACCGTCTGGCGGGAAGAGGGGTATATACTTCATCTGCAAAATTCACAACTTGTGGACCTTGTAGTGTGCTTATCTAGGACAAGTCTCCTCTTAAATGCATCATTGGCTCCTCTTTTTGCTACACGTGTTTAAGTTACGTTGCCTTTATCCATTATCAAATTAACGACGCCAAAATATTTTGAAGTCCTGGCTCTTAAGATTGCCCCTATATTCAAAGAGGCCGCCACGATGCATATAACGTTTGATGTCTTAAGTGGCATGTATGCAATTTGGGAAATAGTGAAAAAAAGAGACTATAAAATAAGGGAAGAGAAGATGATGCCGAGGGTGAATGGAAGCTAATGAAGAAGAAGAAGAAGAAGAAGAAGAAGAAGAAGAAGAAGAAGAAGAAGAAGAAGAAGAAGAAGAAGAAGAAGAAGAAGAAGAAGAAGAAGACGGAGAAGGGATAAATAAATAAACACTTTGTTGAAAATGAGGAGGTTAATAGATAGGTAGATGGGTTGTTCTGTAGAAAAAACTCCAATGAGACGGAAGAAGATGAAGATTATTATTAACATTGTTATTATGTAGCGCTTTTTCAGCTCAAGAGCTGCTCAAGGTGCGGGTCGATGCAGGATATAGTTGAAGTCGACCGAGGCAGCCTTAAGGTCACCGTCTAACAAACCAGACAACTGAGTACAATCCTGGGCGACCGGGGGTAGGGGAGTAGGGACCCAGTGCTTGCTGGATGCGTCAGATGTTTTGCCGTCGCTTTCAGCACTGAGCCAACGCACCTCATTTTGATAATGAAGAGGAAGTCAATTACGGGTGCATGAAAGCGGACAATTTCTCTCGAATGAGCTCTTATGCACAGTTTTATGGGAGTGCGGTTCATGCACTAAAAATGTAACCATTAAGCTTTACACATTTATACTGAGTGCTAAGTTGGGTTTTACGGAAGAAGGAGCATTAACGTTCAGACATTCTTATGGTCATGGTTACGGACTTAAACCATTTTCTATAGTTATTGCTACAGAAGCATTCACTACTCGTGTTGCAAGGTGTTTGCTGGGATATGTTGTTCATACATTATACAATAACTATTACCCATTGATCAAAATCCATGCTATGATGGTTTCCACAGGAGTAGGAGTATTACTGTTCAGATATTTCCTGGACCATGCATGAAAGATCACCGCTGACCTGGCAATTGCGAGGGACGGTGGTGTTGTTGATGTTATTGATAACTGCTGCACCGCCGGTCAGGTAGACCGGCAATGTTTGTAAACATACGTATTCTCCCTCTCCGATTAGGAATCTTCTGTTATGCTGATGGGGATGTTTGTTGGCCATTTGTTGAGTGATCCGTTGGCTGGTTTTGCATAAAGTCTCTCCTCTCCCTCCCTCCCTCTCCCCCAACTCTCCCCACTTCACTCACTCAATCAGACACACTGACACATATAGGAGCGCCGACACACACACACGCACATGCACAGACACACACACGCGCACATGCACAGACACACACACGCGCACACACATAAAAAAACAACACACACACACTTCTTTCTTTATCTGCACTTTCCGCCATTTCTCATCCACCCCACCCCCAACCTCCTTACAGCGCCGTGCTTTCTCAATGTGCTAAATGTCTCTATTTTCATCAACATAAGACTATCTTCGTACCCAACCACCCAATTCCAGCGACATCCACTTTTGTTCCAACCAGAGCATCAAACGACATCCCAAGAATCACACAGACACACACACACACACACAACCCCTCCACCCCCACCCCCCACCCCCCACACACAAACAAACAAACAAACAAACAACGTGCACACAGTTTGTTGATTTACCTCAGCAGCTTTAGTACATCTGGATTAGCACAAACCTGGTTATTCCGAAAACTCCAGCCAAAGACAGTTTTCTGTTGAGTTGTATGTAACAGCTTTAGATCATCTGCATTAGTACTAAGCGCCTCATCAACAGACACTGCGAGTACCCCCACTGTCCCAAAACACACTATAAGTTTGCCGATTTGGTAGCAGCTTTAGATGATCTGGGCTTGTCTATAGATGTAAGTGTTCTCTCGTGTACCGCTGGCCCTAGACAGCCTAAGGGCAAGAGCGGAGGCAATTTAATTAGACCATCCGCTAATGCAAGGCTTTTTTCACACCGAGGTTCCACCTATAGACTGCGGTCATGAAAGAGATAGGGACAGAGAGAGTGAGAGAGGGTGGGGACGAGGAGAGGAAGTTGGGAAGTGTGTGTGTGAGAGAGAGAGAGAGAGAGAGAGAGAGAGAGAGAGGGAGAGGGAGAGAGAGAGAGAAAACGAGAGAGAGAGCGTTTGTGTATTTGAGTGCGTGTGTGTGTGTGTGTGTGTACATGTACACATATAATTGTTCTCAATATACGTTCAAGAAAAATGCAAGACTACATTTAGAATCTGCAGTTGTTTATTTCTCTATATATCTGCACTCCACAGCCATTGCAGGTATTGCGGTGGGTTATTATTTTGTGTATTGGAAAACTAGTTTACGGCTGACACTTTTGATTGTCTAAATTGTTCATAGTAAACTAAAACTATATCTAACAACTTAATTTAAATCTGATGATTACAGTTTGATGCAACGATACCAAAACAAGCTAACACATAAATCAGCAATATCGAACAACCAATCGCACACAAAATCAGAAAAGCAGCAACATCGGCCCAGTATTTTGCTACCGCATCCTATTGCGGTAACATGTCTTCCCCGACAGTGATACATAGTTATTGTGGAAGTCAAAGGCTAAAGGTTACCAGCCGGCAGCGATTGGCCTCTGTGATCACTCACATTGTACAAACAACGGTGGTGTCCTTCGGTAACAAAATGACAAGAAAGAAGAATGACCAGATGTGTTTTGATTGTACGAATGGACCCCTGTGCGTATTTGCACCGACTGTCAGTTGTAAAGCTTGATTACGGACCATAATGTAAGTATAAATCAGTGAATGGGAAGCAAGGGCAAAACAAAACGAATGAACGCCGCAATGAATGAATCAAGGAGTGGACGACCTACTGTAGTATATTGCTTACACTTTCATATTAGATGTATGCACGTAACCCAATGCATTTACTGGAAATTTTGTGTGGGAAACTGAAAACTTTAAAGATAGTCTTAAAACGTATTTCAACACCATAAAGTTTGTTTTTAAAAGTAGATTTAGGACAGCCTGCATCCTATGCCACAATTGGACAGTCCCACCGTTCTGGCTTTTGTACTTCCGATACTATTTATAGGTAAGCAATTTCCCTTTTTGGCTAATGGCTTGCATCTTGTGCGCTGCTGCAAAGGAATTTTTTTTCTAAGAAAGTAATCCTTTGATCTTTAGGAATTGTGCATTTAGTCGTTCAGATTGCTTAGAGCAGCGGCATGCAGGGTCTGATCACAAAACAAGCTACTAAGATTTTTCAGAAAAGAGATTGAGATTGTTCTAAACAGAAGTGGGTACTGCTCACAGAAGCGAGCCAGATTGCTCAGAGATGCGATTCAAGCGAGATTGCTCAGGGAACCGATTTCAGTTCTAAAAGAACCCAATACACGAATAGTCCTGTGAAGTCAAAAGGCATAGCCAGCTAAAATCTGTAATTTTCTCCATCCTTTGGTGTCTGGTTTGTAAAGGAAAAATGGATACCGGTCTGGGAGTCCCTGGGGAGGGAAAAGAGAACGAAGCTCGGTCTGGTATAAAGGTTCCGCGACTTCCTTATTTATCGCTTTACACTGATGTTTCCTTTCAGCCAGCGACTGATCTAAACAAAGGATTGTTTGTGTCCAGTCCCAGTGAGAGATCGTCCAGAGATTTTTCTTTCCCAGTACTGGATTTATGGTTGTCCATAAACGTATTCGCTAGGTGCCCATATAGCATCGCTTATAAGCCCGTGGCAGTTTAGTGTAGGCGTTTCTGGTGTATTTCAGCGTAAAGCTTTTACTCTTGGATAGGGCAAAGACCGTTAACGATGTTTGGTGTTGTTTCACTTTCAATTTATTTTGTTCACAAGGGTTTTAAGTCAACGACCGCACCAGTTTTGTACACAACTTTTCAGTCATCCTCCTCACACCGACTCAACCAAAGCTTTGTAGTTTTGAGGTTAGGTCAGCCAGGCTGGCTATTTTGTTTCAAGTAAGTTCTTTAGAAAGTTACGCGCTTGAAGTTGTTTAGGTTTTTTTCGGCATCTACATCATCACCATCATTCTTACCTGCTGCAGCAGCATGCATCGTCGTCACTGTCTTGCGTATTCATATCCATCCATTTACAGAAACTGTAGCAGCAGCAACGACGATAACAACGACCACAAAACCGCATCTAAACTTCAGTCCACAAAAAAATCTTTAAAAGAATTGTGGCCGTTTTGCCATTTTTAACAACAACAACAACAACAACAGCCATTTTACGATGTGTTATATAGTCCAGAACCCTCTTCGTTCTTTATCCATTGCCTCACACACCATATCTTTTGGCCTGTTGGCTGGTCTTGAGGGCCAATGCCTTTTTGTCTACCACTGTTAGTTCTGGGCTTTTGTTATTAGGTGGAAGATTAAACCGTCAGCCAATGGCTTTAGCTAGCAGCTGATGTCTAGGATTACTTGAACAAAACTCAAACTTGCAATTTTCTGAATGTTAGCCTGCGTGGAGTTTTTCTTTCTAGTTTTTTTTTGTGGGTCGTTATGAGTTGCTCAGTGGTCAGTGGAGCAATGCAGTACGCCGGCCGTGGAAGCTGGCATTCAATCCCCAGAGCTAAGAATGTCTGGTTCCATCTGATTTCGGCTGATGCCTCGACCAGACCTTTAGGCGAGTAATCGCGCCAAACAAGGGCAGCTATTTCATTGTTTACTATAAATGTATATTGTTTGGATCTCAATTTTCTGTAGCCTTCCGACCTTGAATCAGATTTTATTATTAGGTTATAGTATTGTGGTCTTTTAGGAGTATTTTGGTGTGTGTTTATGTGTGTATGCGTGTGTGTATGTGTGTGTGGGGACACTGACTTTTATTTTTTTTAAAGGGATCAAACTGAGAATTTAAGGGATGATCTCTCTCAGTCTTTCCTCAGGTTAGCGGGTATAACATGGGCTTACGCCTACAGCTCCTTGGCGTCGTTCTGTGCGAACATCCCCGGTCCACCTCCAGACAGCGTAATGACTGATTTACAATCCGGGTTCCCTGCCTCGTTTCCGATCCTAGTTTTTTGTCCTTTTACTGCCACACGTCGTCTGTCCAGGAAGGAGAAAGGAGCCGACAACTCTGCCCGATACTCAAGTCAGAACGTACCAGTACTGAACCTCTAGATGTAGTAGTGTATAGGAATGGGATTGGATGGGACGAAAGCACGAGTGGGTGTGTGAGTGATATGTGGACGTGTTGCAGTCTATGTTAGCAATAACTGAACACAGGGTATGCGGTAGTTGAATAATTAGGTGGGTAGGACGATGGGAGTGTGTGTTTGAGGTGGGTGGGTGGGTGGGTGGGTGGGTGGAAAGAAGGTGTGAAAATGTGCGTGTAAGAAGAGAGGAAGGGAGGGTGAACGTGTGGATGTGTGTGAGTGTGTGTGTGCGTGCGCGCGTGCGTTTGTGTATGTGTGTGTGTGTGTGTGTGTGTGTGTGTGTGAGTTTATGGTGGCAGTATTTGAAGAAAGTGCCTGTTAGTGTATTTGAGAGGGCTGGGGGAAGGGGTTGGGGGCACACATGCCAGTGTTAGGTGATGCAAGGAAGTGTCGTAGACAGGGCAGCTGATTAATCTAAGAAAGTGCGCGCGCGCGTTTGTGTGTGTGTGAGAGAGAGAGAGGGAGAGGGAGAGAGTTTATTAGTGCGCGCGTGCGGGTTTATACGCACGCGCGTACGTACGTTTGATGACGGGGGGTTTTATAGTGCTGTGAGGAAGTTCTGTAGTCAGTGTGGCAATAACAGAAGAAAGTGTGTAGTTCTAAAAGATCAAAGAATTCGATAGAGGTTGCGAAGGAGCGGAGATAATGAAAAGTGGGTAAAAGGGAGATAAAAAATGTAAGGAGGAAGAAGAAGAAGACGTCAACCACAACAACAGCAGCAACAACAACAACAACAACCATGAAACTAGTTCGATGATGTAGAACTGAATAAACGTGAAGAGTTGAATGAAAAGGTCGACGGTCTTTAAAGTATTTTTTTACGGTCAATATCCTATCCTATCCTATCCCGTAACTCGGAGGTCGTAGGGGCACCACAGATGATCGTTTAACCAGCATACTCCATCTTTATAAGGGCAAACAAAAAATAAATGTACTGTGGTCAATAAAACTAGAAGTGCACAAGGAGAGGACAATATTCCTCCGATATCAAGAGAAGACTGCAAAAGAAGAAAGGTACTTTGCTGAAATTTAAAGTAATGTTTTAGAAGAAAACAAATCTAAAGTGAAAATGGTTTGTGTTTAAAGCAGTGGAAGTGTTGTGTAGTTCTAAAATATAATAGTTGACCTTCATGCTTTTGTCATTTCATAATTGAACTATTACTTTTGAGTTTAAACGTTCATGCTTGACTTTCTTGATTTTATTTTATGTTGAAGGTCATTTACATTTTTGGGTTTCTTCTGTTCCTATTTACACGGACCCGAATGTATATTGACATCATCTGCTTTTGTTTTTATAAATGATTAATTAGTTGAATGAACTTTCAGTTTTCTTACCCTCGTTTTCTGACACGAGGGCTTTACTGTTTGAAGATACTTTCGATGTCATTGATTCGAGATCAACTTTACAGCAAGCAGAATCGGAAGAATATATCATTTCAATCAATTAAAAAAACATGTGTTTGTTTCGGATAAGGCACGCACAAACACTCGAAATCGTCTTTCTTCTTTTTGTTGACCTGTTAGTACGATTTTTGAATCTCCTTGCAACAAAACAAGAGTCAGAAAATTATTTTATTGTAACGTTCTGTCTTGTACATCTATTTTTAGCACGTATCGCAACAAAATAGAGAATACACTTACCATGAATTGTTACATCTATTCCATCTGTATGTTTTTTTTTAAAGACTCTTGTAACTTTCTTGTTTGAGTTTATCTCTCCATTTCCGCTGAGAACGATATTCGACGAATTTAATTGTACGTCTTTCAGGTTTTCCGATCTTTTAGTGTTCATTTTCTGTGTTATCCCCGTCCCCATATACTGAAGATAAGGAAAACAAACTTCTTTGTTCTTAAGCTACGATGAAGTAAGTGTTCATATTATATAGCCTCTTTCTTATCCAGAATATCCGAACTCCGATTAGACCTAAGCGCACTAGGTCTGCACGCACACAGATTCTCAATATGCAGACTGACAGAGTAGGTGAGCCTGATCAGGTTTACTCCCTATTATCGAACATCAGACTCTGCCACGCTGTCTTCTCAATATGATTATGTTTCTATGTCCAGAGTTTTACAGCTGTTGTAAGCCTATTCGCAGGATATTGTGCTCTCTCTCTCTTTCTTTCTGTATTTCTCTCTCTCTTTCTTTCTGTATTTTTTCTCTCTCTCTCTCTCTCTCTCTCTCTCTCTCTCTCTCTCTCTCTCTCTCTCTCTCTCTCTCTCTCTCTCTCTCTCTCTCTCTCTTTCTTCCTCTTCTCTTTCTCTCTCAAACACATACTTCTTGACTACTTCAAATTGTGACTATTCAATATGCATTTTTTTCATATAGTCCTACGTTTTTTTTATGCTTCATTCTTACGGCGTTTTAAATTATACAATGTTTTAGACGTTCTTTTTTCAATATTTATTTTGTGAACTACTTTAGTCTGTAATCTTACTTGTACAGTTTTGCAAGATACTGTTTTTACCTGTCATTTAACCTTAGCATTTTACTGTGTATCATTTCAAGTGACTCTTAAAGGCCCACGGCTCGGAGACGTAAATGTGTATTGTCCATCAATATTGCGGTAGCTCTATTCAGACTGGGATATTCTGCATGGTCTCCCGTCCCTCCTTGTGTTTATCTTGCTCAACGGTTTGTGTTTATGGTGATGAATAATGTAATATAGCCTATGAAGATTTGTTTTACTGCTTGAACTGGCTACACACTGTGTATGGTGTTTATGCAGGAAGCGTTTACCTAGTATATTTTTTTGTTTTTACCTCCCCTCTCCCCCAACTTATCCCTCCATCCTCCTACCCCGCCTTCTACTCTTACAGTAATTCACCCTTTCTCTCCCCTTACTGCCTTACCTGGAACCTGATACAGAAAGTCGCAGAACTTTCAGGCTTTCTCTTAAAACCAGCGAAGACATCATCATCATCATCATCATCATCATCATCATCATCATCATCATCATCATCATCATCATCATCATCATCATCATCTAAGGTCATTATTGCTGATGCCCACGCTCCCATGGCACGTTCAGTGCGCGTTGTCTCTTCTAGGATAATGCCATCATTCAAGTAACCCGATTAGAAACAAACAGTTGCAGAGGCACCTGATTTGTCCTTCTATTTGCTAGTACTCGCCTTGGCCCTGGTTATGAATTGGGGTCATTGGCATTGGTCTGACGACTGGTCAATACACGGTCAGACTTTAATTTGGTACAAAGACCCAACACCGCTGACATTGAAAAATATACTGCAGCTATACTGCGATCACTCTCGACAGCAGCAGCAAGGACTATGGATGTATAGTCTTTAATAGTGGCCACTGTCGAGCTAATAAACATACTGGCGTGGTACTTCAACTTCAACTTCAACTTTTTATTGGCTCTAAGTACATTTAACAACATACTAGAGAATTTGCTTCGTGCATAGAAAGAAAGAAAAAAAGAACACATAAAAACCCGTTTGAAAAAAAAAAAAACTCACACACACACACAGACATTTACGCAAAATTGACTCGCACACCAATACATCAATAAACAAATGAATGAGGTTAATACTATTGAATAATAATAATAATAATAATAATAATAATAATAATAATAATAATAATAATAATAAATAGAAAGTCAATGTATTAAAAAGCTAGTTTAAATCGCAACATATTAATGTCTATAAGCTCAGTCTCAGAACATATCAATACATGTAAAACCCTAAAACAGCAGAAGGAAATAATAATAGCAATAATAATAACAACAATAATAAAGTACATATATGCATAGTGAAGAATTATTAGGGTGAATATACTTCAAATGAAAATAATCTTATCAAGTAGGAAAGATGTTATGTTCAGGCCAGGATTAATGGAATTGACCTCAGAGAGCTTTTTTTCTGTTAGTGTTTTATATGAATGCTATGAAGATACGGCGTATTTGTGTAAAGTCCGGGTGCTCAACCTATCGATCACACTGTCCACATTTTTTTTTTAATTTCCTTTGACGTAACTCGGTTGTTTGCAATCACTTTCGATTTTCCCTTTCTCAACAACTATGTACTCTGTTCTATTGTATCGTTTTTTTTCCACTGCTTATTCAACAACAATGCAGACTGCTTTAAATTGTCTCTCTTCTGAAGCTGTGGTCAAATGTCGTACCAATGGGCGGTTCTAGACCTCTTGTGTCTACAGCTGCTATGCTGGCACCACGAGTCCTGCCTTTAGTGTTGAGACCCTAAAGTCAGCACATGGACTCTGGATCCAATTCTTTAATTAAGGGAGGTTATTTCAGCTCACGGTTGAAGGGAGGTAACTCGTGGCAAGTGGACTGTCAGGCGAACGACTCAGCTAGCATACAGATTGCAAAGCGCCAGAGTAATTCCGCCCCTGCTTATGAATTATCACGCTTTTGAGCTCGCGTGCACACGTCAGTCTTAACTTTCTGGATGAGTAGGTTCTGTGGAATAAATAAGAAGGAGCTGGTGTATTGTTTGGTTGAGGTCTGGAAGGATGAATGAGAAGATTGAAGCGGAAGTAGCGGTAAAGGTCTGATAGAGTGAAAAGCAGAAGGAACAGAGAAGGAGATGAGGCTGGATGGTAAGGGAATCGGGATGGAATGACAGACCGTTGGCAGCCATTGTAATCAGAAGCCCGCATTGCATTTCATTTCTGTCTGTCGGTCTTGTGGAAAAGCCTGAAAGCCACAAAACTCATTGTGTTTCACACAATCCAATACTCGACCGCTGCCAGGAGCTGGACCAGCACGTCCAGCGAAATTAGTCTCAGTATTTGCTCTCACGCTCATTAAGGCAGAGAAGTGGCCTTGAGGCTTCGACCCTCTGTCCTTAGCCAGTTTCTGCTTAGTAGAAAATTGTTGGTCATTGGTCACGTTGAGTACCAATAAAATTCGGTTAGTGCAAAAATCGGTAGAACGTAGCAGCATCAGCAAAGACTTCCAGCATCAAATTGCATGCTCATATTAAGGTCTGCATGTGTATAGACAGGCCTCTGTGTCTTCACGTAGCACTGCGGTTGCCGAGCTTGCGATTATACAGCCGCACGAATTTTAGGAGCTATTCAGCGTCAAAGGCTTCTCAGTAGACCGAAAAGCCGAATCACGAACATGATCAGTTACCAAAAGTGAATATTTAGGCTGCCCCATTGATTCCAAAAGTCTAAACTGGTCATTCTTCTAGAATAGGTCATTGGTAAGTCGTGTCCTGCACGCAACTCTTGATCCGATTTTCCATTTATCTGTCCTAGCCTTAAACACCCCTCCCCCTTCTGTTTAACCACCACCAACCTCTCTCCTCCATCGCTATCATTTCCTCAGCGTCGACCGCATCGTCCCCACCTGAACAATTTGGTTGTAGTCAGTTTTTAAAAAAACTGCTGCTAGGGAATCCATAAACTCCCTCCCACACTACCCCAACCACCCAGACTTCGTGTGGTTGTGGTCAGTATAAAGCAAAATATAGCTGGGACGTCGGTCAGTGTGGAAAAACGTTCCATAGCCTGGTGATCTGATGCTGTTTAAATAGACGCGAGATCCTGGTGGGGGGTTTGTCACCAATTAATTGTGGGTGAACGATAGACAGCCACTCTAGAACCCGACGTATATTTATGATTTAAGAAATTCGTTTGTCAAGGCAGGCTACAACGATTAATTAGAAATTCAAGAGATATGATTAGTTTCTGTTTTATCGTGTTTTTCTATTTGTTATGTTCGATCTTTGTTGTTGTTTTTTTGTTTGTTTGTTTGTTGTTGTTTTTTTGGTTTTTTTTTTTTTTTTTGGGGGGGGGGGGTGGGGGTGATAACAGGTTTCATGCTTGATTTTGCTCCTTGGTTTGGGGGTTTTGGCGGGGAAAAAACTAAAATTGTAATTTTTAATTTGTTTCTCGATAAGTGGTATGATAGCCTAGTGGCGTGGCGTTGTTCTCAAACTTGCAAAAGCTGTGCGTTTTGGGAGGGTTTCGTTGTACATGTACCTACTGTACATCACCTTACTTAGTGAAGTGCGGTAAAAAGACGAGATGCGCTGACAGGGTCGAAGCAGGGAGGGTGGCATTGAAGATAAGAACCTCTTGACACTGTTTTGTGTTTACTTCAAAGCAAAAGAATTAATCAGCTGGTTCAGATGGATGGACATTTTATGTTGATCATTTGGACAATCGCATTGTCTAGCTTTCACTTGAAAACTAAAGGATCGCACTGTTTAGTTTCAAAAGAGAAAAAAAATCACATAGGTATACCAGTCCTTTTGTGTGGGGAAAGCCAGTCTTTTTGTGGTTGGTTTGTAATTCTAATTTTCCTATCTCTGTTTTCCATTTTTCTGTTCTGACAGTCATATTGTTTGTCTGATCTGAATACAAGGTATCCTGTATCCGCAGCATATCTATTTTAAGGGTTGCTCTTTTAGGATTTTGGTTTTCATTTTAAAAAACGAAAATTTAGTATTTTTTCTTTTCTTTTTTTCTTTCTTTCTTTTCTTTTTTTTTCTTTCTTCCTTTCTTTCTTTTCTTTCTTTTTTTTTTTTTTATTGCTGCTTTCTTTTCGTCTTTTGATTCACAGTCTGTAGTAGGGTAAAAGAAGACTATCACAGCTCTTTGCGATACATTTATATTTTAATGACTTTCGGTTTCAGATACAATCCACAGTGTACTAAAAACAGCCTTATTGAAAAAAGCAACTTTCTTTTATGGAAAAAGTATAGTGTTTGCGTATGTGTGTTGGATGAGTAAGTGTGTGTGTGTGAGAGAGAGAGAGAGAGAGAGAGAGAGGGAGGGAGAGAGAGAGATAATACTTTGTCCAACTTTTAATGATTTGTTGACTTTAAATGGTTTTTGTATCTACAGTTGTCATCCTCATTTGGTATTAAAACACTCTTGCGTAAATACGTGGTCCTTAGCAGTCCGCTGGACCCTATAAACAATGACTAACTAGCTAACAAATTATGCAAGTACACATATTCTATATATATATATATATATATATATATATATATATATATATATATATATATATATATATATATATATATATATATATATATATATATATATATATATATATATATATATATATATACTCCTATTCAGAATATTTCGCTACGCATTGTTTAAAAGAAAATTTTAACAAGCAAATCATTCCATCGAAAATAGCTGAAACATTCTTTTTTGTTCCTTTATTTCCAGTGATTGCACAAGCAAGCAAGCAAAAACGAGGCTTTACGTCCTATATTTTATAAAAAGTTAAGGACAATAAAATTGGGCTATAAAGCCCTCATCATACATATTTACCAGACCAGGACTGGTCTGGCGTAAAATATGATTGTGTAATTGCAATGCTAAATGTATTTTTTGGTGTAAAACAATTGCATCGTTGGCATTACCTTTATTCTTTTTGCTTAAATCTAAAGTCTTGTTTTAGTGTGTGTGTTTTTTTATAGCAATAAAATACACTGTATTCTATAAATAATTCGCAATATTTTCAAAACCTGAAGCTAAATAAATAAATATAAAATAAATACATAAATAAATACTATATGTCCAAAAAAATCACCGAAGAAGTCATCGAAATTATAAAAGAAACTACTCCGCCCAAATACACTGGACAAAACGGCGATTTAAAAAATTTGTATTCATTGTTCTATTATTTTTAAAATTGCATTTGGAAGCATTTTTGGAGAAACTACCTCAGTTTAAAAAAAATCAATTGCAATTATTCTCTAGACTCTTGTTGTCCGAAGTGGCCAAGCGGCGGTTGGCAAGGGACATCACTGGAGAGGTGCTTTGCTCGTGTGTAGCATATTGGATGCCCTCGATTTGAGATTACGTCCCTTTGTTGACGCCATGATATTGAGTGACTCGCAATGCAATGCTATATACAAAATCAAAGTTCGAGTTGAAGGTTCTTAATAAAATAATTATTCTTATTTTGCGCATTTACCAGCTTAAAGAGCTGCTCAAGGCGCTTCCTAAGGGAAGATTTCTTACTCAAGCTGCACAGAAGCGCTAAGCCAAACGCCCCCGGACAACTGAGCCAAATGATCGACCTTTACTGTTTTTACTGGATCACTGTTGGTGAATAACTCCTGCATCAATATTTTTTTTAAAGATTATTGCAGTTCTCACTCCCTATCTGTCCATATTACAACAGATGTAATTTACATTCGCTCGTTTACTTTTTACTATATTGACAACGTTTCTCCTGTTTTTGCTGTATGCAATATGGACATTTCTTATCCTGATTTTCCTGTATGGTTCTGTAAACGTGAACAATGTTTTTGATCCTGGCTTTTTTGTGCGTTTGTGAAACATTGCTAGTATTTACTCTTGACTTTCCTGCATTTGTTTTTTTTTTTGACGTTTCTCCTAACTTTTCTGTATGCTTCTGTAATATTGACAATGCGTCTCCCGACCTGTCCTCTCAGTCAACGTTACTCTTCTTCTGTGCACGTCTTGACAAACTGGGACAGACCGCCTAGTGACACATCCCTTGGCACCCGACTAGTGTCCAAGGAAGTCTGTGGTGTGCCCTCAATACTGTTCTGACGCAATACTGTTCTCTGCGTATATGGTCTCTAATTCTCTATGTCACATAAATCACATTGAAGATTAATTCTTGAACTATATTGAATACTGGAGCCTATTGTTCTAGGCGCAGACCTATACGAGCTATGATCCTCACTGTATGGACCACCATGAGTTTTGGTTTTGAGAACTATATTGAATGCTACAGCCTTTTATTCTGGGTGTAAGTAGACCAATGCGGTTTGTAATTCTTAGTATCAAATTATGGAACCAAGCAACCGCCCCACCAGAGATCACCGTTAGTTCTGTTCTAGAAGTATATTGAACATAATAACCTAATGTTGTAGAACTGTATTGAACATTGTAGCCAATTGTTATAGGCGCAGACCTATGCGATATCTGATACCCGACGTGTCGCGCTGAAGGAAAGGTGACAGACTTTGTTCCTAGGCGCTAAATTTGTCTAAAGGTCCAGACCCACACCTCTGCTGACTCCCTCAAGACAGCGTGAGACAAGAGGCGTACATTACGCCTGATGAAGTTGGGTTCGAGATGGGCTAGCTGAGAGACGAGAAGAGAGCGTTGGTGTGAGGCTTGGGGAATATGTTCTTGGGTGAAGAGAGAGATGGGGGAGGAAAAGTTAGGGAGAGGATAGGCGCCGGAGGGGGGGGGGTAGGGAAGGGAAGAGGGGGAGATTGTTAGGGAGGAGAAAATTGTGGTTTGTGGTCGAGAGGGAGAGCTAGAGAGAGAGAGACTCGCTTTGTATCCCAGATGACTCGTGAAGAAGAGCTTGGCCGTGCCTGACCCACTAACATTCGATACTTTGTTTAAATGCATATTATTTGGAAAGGGACAATGTATTAGAAGACAGACAAAGGAAATTAATTGTTCTTATGTAGCACATTTACCAGGTCAAAGAGCTTCTCAAAGCGCTGGCTGATACAGGATCTAACTTAAGCCGAAAACTGTGGTAGCAGTAATAACAGTTTTAGCTGGATATGAAACAAGATCAAGTTTGGTAGGAAAATAATGTAATTGGGAAAGGCAAGCACAATAAATAAATTAATGTATAATGTGAATAAAATAAATAAATAAATAAATAAAAAATTAAACGAGATAAAATATATTAAAATAAATAAATAATATGTTTTAGTAATCATTTTAATTAAAAATGGCAAGGACATCCACGCCTGTAAGTCACAGACGCGTTATTTCCATTGTCATCTACCACCTACCAAATAATATCGTAAATGTCTAACTGTGCCTCCTCCTCTATCGACGACCGGAGCCCAGTAAATAACCAAGTCCGCACCAAAGCAGAAATACACAGCACAGAAAGATTGGACAGAAATAATTGCGCCGTCTGGTTTTCAGATTGTGTAGCAAAGGCTTCATTATTTTGCACACACACAAAAAATTAAGTATTTATTTATTTATGTATTTATGTATTTATTTTTAAATGGCTCAGCTTGGTTTCCAAGACAAAATAAATCATACCTGTAAGGCTGGTTGAGATCAAAAGCATTTTTTTCAGTTATTGTTGTAAACGATTGTGTTTGGTATCCAAAACATTCAAAAAGAGAGAGAGACAGTGACAGAGAGACAGAGTAAAGTTGGTATCCAAGGACTGTTCATTCTAGCTAGACCTTTCATCAACACTCTAGCCGCCTACAGGTCTGAACGAGGAATTATTTTATTTCAATTATTTTAAAATGGGTAGAATTTGATATCTAAGCAAAGAACAGCATCCCTTTAATAACCATACTAATGTGCTCTGCAGGGTTCGAGGGAAAAAAACAATTTATTTTCATTTATCTTGAAATAATAGTTGGACTTCCCGGTATCGAAACAAACATAAATCAGATCTTTCGTAAGTATCCTAGCCCATGGTAGGACTCGAGGGCACTAAACATTATTACTCAGTTATTTTGAAATAGCAGACATTGCTTGCAAACCAAGGAAAATTCAAGGTACTAGCACAGACCTTAAAAAAAGAGAAGCGATGCTTTTATTTTAATCTACCATAGGCAATACAGTTTAAAATGTAAATAAAAATGAGGATTAGGTCCACTTCCCCTTCTATTCTCGACTTGCTGTAGATGATTTTTAAAAAGCACCGCTAACCTTAAAACAGACAGAAATGTAACATATTTGTTCTGTATTATAGATTAAGGTTTAAAATGTATATTAAACAGATATCAGATGTCACATCATCTTGTGTGTTCAGCTATTTGTAGGGGGATTTTAAATGAACGCCTTCAAGCGATAACGTAAAACTCGAAGAAATTGGATATTTTGATCTACAGTAGTACTCGAATGTTGAAAATATACATGAAACAGATATCAAGAATTAATCATCTTCATCTTCTGTTTTCAGCTATTTTTTTCTGAATATCTTTAAGTGTTTTCATTAAAAGAACTACAGTGTTTGCTCAAACTGCTGTGTCTACTTAAATTTTAAAAAACGTTGAAAAATTGAATGAATTTATTTTATTTATATTTTAGTAAATATTAGTGTAAATAAAACAAGACTGTGTGTTACATGTGGTTATTTATCAAGTGTTGATTCAGCCCCGATGTTTGAATCTTGATAAATGTAAATCGAATTCGTGTATCCACGCAGCCTGTTCACTCAGCAACAAGGCAGGTGTCGTCGTATAAAGTTTTCCAACTTTATTCAGCAAACATCAACAAAAATCCCAGCAAAGATCATCATCAAAACTCATCATAAATCACAAATCTCTCTCAATCACTCATACAAGCAGACGGTGCATTACTTATGTAGCCTCCCTGCAATCGAGAAAAAGTTCAAACATTCCAGCATGACGCAATAACACCCAATCAAAATAAAACTCGTTACGGGAACTATGCACTGTCTTACGTCGTTATGTTAGGAGAATCACTTAGCTATTGCCAGTTCTATCTGGAAACTTCGGTCGATAGTAAACAAGTAATTCTAGAAAATTCGCAACATTATACAAAGCTTCTTCTAGCAGCATCGCAAAATCAAATCAAAGGTAAATACACTCCGTTATCGCATGCTTTGCAATAAAAAAAATTGGATCTATCGTGCGCGTCTCCATCGTCACATGATGATTTCATCCTTGCGTTCTGTTTTCAGCTACATGTAGATGTGAACAATAAAGAAACAAAAGCTCTCAGTCAAGCACTGTCGGGCGCGAACTTTAAAATGGAAAAATAGGGATTGTTTTGCTTCCTGTAGATATTATTAATTTCACAAATGTAAATGAATTAAACAGATTTTTAGGTATTGTCCTTAGATTTTTCCCTTCCCAAGTACAGGTAGGTGCAAAATATAACAATACTGTAAATGTATTTAAGCGCGCTTCCCTTAAAACGGAAAGAAGTGTGAAGGGATTGTTCAGTGTGCTGTGCCTCCACTTCCTTAAACGAGATGGGAATTTCAACAGAGGGAATAGAGAGAAAAAAAAGAGAGATAAATTGGCCTCATTTCCGATTTTGTAGCTAAAATCAAGTTTCATTTCCGCACCGGATACACGGCAACGGTAAAACCTAATATGTAGGACACGCATAAACAAGACACAACTTCGGCCAATCGTAACGTATTTAAGAAAAAGCTGTTTCCCCAAAACTTAAATGTTGTATGACTTTCTTTTTTCTTCTTCTTTCTATGTTTTTTTGTATTTTTTTAATTATTTTTTTTAACGTTTTGACGTCGTGGCCATTTTACGCTTTAAAAAGAAAGCCGTTTTCGCTTTCTGTTTGACGTTGTTGCCCTTATTCAACTTTTAGGGTAGATTTTTATGAGTTCACCGTCCTCCATTTTCATTCCCCATCAGCCATTAATAGCTACGGAACTATTGTTTTGCCTTGTAGGTTTGGTAATCACCTTTGCGCACTTTTCTCTGAAACTAATGGACGGATTTCTTTGAAGCTTGGTATGTAGTTAGAAACTTAATGATCCATACCAGATGACACATAGGTCGTTTTTAAATTTATCGGTCATTGCAATTAAGAAAGGTCGTAGGCATTTGCTTCGTTTTAATTTCCTCAATTTTCACGGGACATTTCCTAAAACCGTAAACCTACGTATAGTAGAGATACGTATAATGTTGTTCACGTACTTGAGTGCCATCACCCACGGATGCAAGCAAGAGAGAGAGAGAGAGAGAGAGAGAGAGAGAGAGAGAGAGAGAGAGAGAGAGAGAGAGAGAGAGGACAAGACAGGCAGACACATACACAACAAAAAAAAGAAGAGAGAGAGAGAGAGAGAGAGAGAGAGAGAGAGAAGTTAAGACAAGACAAGACAGGCAGACGGACACACATACAGAACACAAAATGACACCGTTACCATCAAAACCACTCTGTTTAATGCTGACACACAATTCTAGCTTTTGTTTTCTTAAAAGACTGCCATGAGCCAGACTGTCTCGTTTCTATCCGCACTATCACAGATCGCTAGATTAATTAGACATCAGCAGTCTTTGGCCTTCAGTTACGCCTCTGCAGTCCGCGTCTCCGCCTCCTCCTTCTGTGCAGTATGGTGACCATCAGGTTTTGGCAGGCACACTTCGTCTGCAGGCCACCATCTCACCCAATTAAAGCCAAACAAAACTCGGACCCCAAACACGGGAAGAGGGGTCACGAAGTTCATCTACAATCTAAAGCAAAGACTAGAGTCTCGACGTCTTTAATCCACACGCAAAGAAAGACACATCGCTGGACACAAGAACAGGCTGCAAGAGGTGCCGTTTCTCTGCTGGCTTCTTTTTCTTCTTTTATTCTTCATCTTTCTTCTTCTTTTATTCTTCATCCTTCTTCTTCTTTCAACCTTTTTCATCATCATCATCATCATCATCATCATCATCATCATCATCATCATCATCATCATCATCATCATCATCATCCTCTTCTTCTTCTTCTTCTTCTTCTTCTTCTTCTTCTTCTTCTTCTTCTTCTTCTTCTTCTCTTGCACTCCATCTTTCTCTTCTTATTCCTCTTCTTGTGTTCTACTATCTCCAGCCTCCCAGGCTATTTCCACTTCAGGGAGTTATTTCGGTGTGTACCCATAAAAGGATTCTCCACTTATCCAATAAAAGCTGGGTGGCGAGGGGACGAGGGCTTGATGCGGGTGAGGTGTTTCCCTTGAAAGAAGAAGCTTGTTGGCTGTGCTTTGCAAACTCTATAGGAACAGTGAATGCTTCCACTAAAAGTCCTGTTAGCTCTAGCTGTTTTGCACGCTCTGTTGAAACAGCTAGTCCTTCTAATGGAAGCTCTCATGGAAGCTCGCGGGATGTTTTGCAATTCCATGGAAAACGGCGAGAAATTCCATTGGAGGTTGTTTAGTACCAGCGACGAAAATTCTTCTTTATTCAGGCTGGGATGGAATGTTTTAATACGAGGTCTACAAGCAATGGTTGTACTGAAAGCAGTTTACTGTGTCACTAGTAGTACTATTTTTTAATATAGATAGTCTTTTAAAGCAATCTTCCTTGTACTAGAAACAACTTACTACTAACAAAAAGTACTAAATTTTTTCAGGCTTGAAGTTTCAAACGATGATCTTGTACACAATCTATCATTGAACTTTTCCTATTCCTTCCTCTAACTTCTAAATCTCTGTGTGTGTATGTGTGTGTTTAAATAGGGGTGGGGGGGCAGGTTTGATTTCAGTGGATTGTACTGTGTACCCAGCCAGCCCACAGTTCAGGCTTGGTAGGACACGAGGGTAAACTTGGGGACGAACTGTCCTATGACATGTGGTCTGAGACTGAGGGTTAAAAAGGAGGATGGGATATATATTATGAGATGGTCGCCTGAATACACACAGTGCGGATGTTGTACTTTTCCGATTCATTTCCCCTTGATTAACTGGCAGCATTGCGTTATCTTTCCCTACTATCAACAACGCACTGCAATATTTCCCAGTCCAGATTGCCCTCCCCTACACCCTAAACTTTTTTTCATTTCTTTCCTCTGACCATCGTCTGTTTAGAAATAATACATTATATTTCTAACACGAACAAAGACCGTGCTATTTTGTCGGAACATAATATTATCATGAACATCGCCAGAAACAATTAACTGAAAATACTATGTTTATAGTTTTGTATATTCTGTTTGTCTTAATAAGGTACACTGTTTAGTTTTGATCGAATTGGGCTTAAAAGCAGTAACAAATTGTATGTCTTGTGTCTTTTGTAGTAAAAAAAAAATCTTTTTATATGATGTCCGATCGTTTTGTATGCAGTCCTTATGAGGGTGCCTTATGAAGACTCTCGTCGCTTAAAATTAATCAGTGTGTGTCGTATAGTTCAATCCATTTAGACAGTTTGAGGTAAGATTTCTGAATAGCATTGCGAATATCCTGATCAAGGCTTAGCTAGCTTGCAATCAAGATGCTGAAGTGTGTCGATAATATACCACAAAAAATATTCCGCATAGATTCTTTGAAATCTTCATCCAATCAACGATTTTGTATCTCAGTTTTATACAATCGCCAGCGAAGCTTTTCGATTACACCCCTTCACTCAGTCCTAAAGTAAAAAAGAGCCCGAAGGACCGAGATTCCCCGGCAGATTAAATCCATCGTTTCTTATCCAATCAGGCTCCCTTCGGAGGCGAACGTTTTTTTGTATGTGCTATCTGTCTGAAGAGACTCTTACTGATTATACTGTGATCAATGGATATTGGAGGAAGTGGGTCCGTTATATACACCTCTCACTCCCTCCCTCTCTCTCCCTCCCTCTCTCTCACTTTCTCTCGCTTTCTCTCTCTCTATCTCTATCTCACTCTCTCTCTCAGCCCCGACACTGCTGGATGGACGATTTACCAAAATAACTCATGTTCAAATGGCAAAATTAAAGCTCCAAACAACAGTTCACTCTTTTTCTTTCTACTTTAAATCCTACTCCTCCCTCCCTCCTCTCCAAGCCACTATCCTTTAATAGTCTTCCCCGCCAACGCCCTGGGCCTTCAAATTACCATTTACTTTGGGTGTATTTTTAAAACTTAAGCATCTACTTGGCGTTGTTCGCCCGTTAGACTGCTGTCTCGATGACTGGATATAAACCTGTTATTTTCTGTGATTTCATTCCTTTTAATCTTGCATCTAGGTCACTTTAAATTACTCCTAGCAGCTAGCTGCATGAGCTTGTATATGCTTACGCGCCTAGAGAAGTTAACATGAGTCACTTTCGCTTACATATTCCTTTACAGTTCCCCGCCTTGTCACTATGGAACATTCCTTAAACAGCGTTTTTGCTTTGACTGTTGGTAGTATTAACTTGTGCACATTAATCTCTTTTGACTTTTAGGTCAACGCGAGTCACAGTAATTATGCAGAATTATGCGTGAAGCCGAAACTTGTCTTTAAGCTTGTTGTTGTCTATGTCGAGGTTTACGCTTAATTCTCTCAAAATGTTCAATGAACATGGACAATGAATCACCTATTCTATATGAGCTTCAAATCTTTATTACATATACGTCATTAAACTGGAAGGGAGGGAAGGAGAGAGGGGGGGGGGGGAAGGAGATATCAACTTCGTTAAGACTGCACTCTTCAATCTTCTTCATGAACCAATTATCTACATCTGTTTTTCTTTTGCATGCATCTTAGAACCGGAACCTTCTTTTGGGGGTAGGGGTGGGCGGGGGAAAGTTGATCGAACTTGGCTAAGACACCACTCATGAAGAATACTATCTCCATGCCTTTCTTTATTTGCATGGTTCTCTAAGTTGGAACCTTCCTTTAGGAGGAGGGGTGGGAGAGGATCCAACTTGCTTAAAACCCACTCGCAATTTCCATCATGGGCCGTGAATGATGCGAGCTCTTTATGGGAGACAGTTTCTAGTGCTAACGAGATGAAAGCGTGGACGTTAAAAGGGACCTAGGGCCTAGGAGTTTACATGTCTTTGAGAAGCTGACACCTTCTTTCCTTCTAAAGGCAAGGGCGAGGTTGAGTTGCCAGTCGAAAATTAAAGGCGATCGAAAGAAGGAGAGCAGATCGCGAAGTTAATTTGGAGAGATTATACGGAAACGTACGTAGAGTGGATCTTTACTGCTCCAGGTCAGAACTCATGAGAACTGTTTCTTTTCTCTCTTACATTTGAGTAGAAAATTAAGGAATAGGACACAAAAAGCTGATCGAGAGACGGTACGGTGGGTTTGAATTAAAAGAGGAGATAACGATATGTACATATACCTTTTTCTATTTCAGACCTCTTCTTTTTTATTTTTTTTATTTTTTAGATGCGAGTAGTCAGTTCGGAAATAGGAAAAAGGGAATCCAACAAAAAAGCGGGTCGATAAAGATATGGATTGAATTTGAGAAAGCATAACGATGTACATAGAGAGGGTCGGATTGGAGAGATCATCTCTTCTGCTGCAGGTCAGTACATGCTTTGAGGAGTGATAACGTTAAGGAAGAGGGAGGTCAAATTCCGAGTGCTGGCCGAATAAGATGGAATGAAATAGAGATGATTGTAGGTATACGTTAATGGAGTAGCTTCGTTGGGAAGCGGTCTCAGTAATAGACATCATGATCGTTTGTATTGCTTTCCTTTTTTTTCTCATTTTACTTGTTGCAGGCCAGTGCTGGTTTAGGTGTGAAGAGAGAAATTAAGGAAGAGAGAGAGAGAGAGAGAGAGAGAGAGAGAGAGAGAGAGAGAGAGAGAGAGAGAGAGAGAGAGAGAGAGAGAGAAAAGAAAAAAATCTCAGAAGGTTATTATACAAATAAAGTAAGCTGGAAGTGAAAATATGGCAGAGCATGGGGAGCAGATCGACATGCCTGTGGATGCTGGCTGTTTTCAGAGCATATAAGGAAACATTTCGAGTTTGGATGCTGTTGTTATTTTTGCTGGAAAGCTGAAGCTGTTGGAGAAAATTAGTTCTTTGTCTTTCGCTGATGAGTGGCTATTAGTGCAGGAAATCTTAGGCTCCAAGCCATCGAGAAATATGCGCTTGCCCGGAAAATCGACTGAATGCATTTTATAGATTTTTTTTGGTCCACTGTCCTTTTAGCTTCTGTAGTATTAAGCAGGAAAAACCTGTAGTTTTGAATCGCTATTACAATATTGATGGATTGTCCTCCACCTTTGCGCCCCTTCCCACCTCCCCCTACCCATCTTCCCACCTCCCCCTTTTTTCATCTTTCCCCAGTTAGATTCTGTTTTAGGCTTTTGTGTTTAATGATCCTTTAAAACGCACTTTTTGACTTTTATAATTTATTTCTAGCTTTGTTGTCTGTACTGTTGAGACTCAAATTGTGACCTATGTAGATATGTTAATTGTAACTGCTTACCTTTTTATTTCTGTTCATTTTTCTGCTTCTCCTCATCCTCCTCAACCACCCTCTCCCGCTCTTCCTCCTCCTCCTAATGATGAGAAAAAGAAGAAAAAGAAGAAAAACGAGAACAAGAAGAGCAAGAAGAACAAGAACAGGAAAATCGTGAAACTACATGAATATGTATTTCGTTAGATTTTTTTACTATGATGCCGGCTCTGAAGCATTGAAGCACCTGTCGCATGTCTGTCTGTCTTTTATTCAGTCTCTCTGTCTCTCTGTCTTTGTCTCTCTCCCTCTCTCTCTTAGATTTCAAAGGCTCAATGAAGTACTAAAAGAAGTTGGCCAAAGTATAGCGGAAATGACTGCTGAATAATTCAGTTCTTAGTTCAATAAAAAGGAAATGAAGAAAAATATGAATGAAAACTGTATTTTTATTGTATTTTCTTCTGCTAGAAACTTGAAGGTTAATTAAACTTTCATCTGCAATTTGGATGGCTCAGAAGATACCAAACTCTGTCTTTAACTGCCTTTTGAGATAACTGATTGATGAAGATAAAATTGTGTTTTACTGTTTGCGTATGTATTTTGTATAGTGTGTTCGTTGGTGTGTGTGTGTGTTTGTGCGTGTGCCTGTGTGTGTGCGTGCATGCCTGCCGCCTGCGTTTGTGTTAGTGCGCGTGTGTGTGTCTTTTGGTGCGGATATGAGACAGAACTATTGTGCCAGTAGCATTGAAACAGACTACGTGGGTCAAAAAGTTAGGATAACGTAGTATTTGGCTATGTTTATGGCTAAGTCGGTGAACGAGAAGAATAGCCCTAAGCCTCTTATTGCGGAGTTTAAGCTAAACAAAATTATTTGTTATTTGACATTTTCCCGTTCATTTATTACTTTCATTTATTTTTAGAGATCCGTTCTGAACTAAAATTTCTGTTGCATCTTCCGAAAGAAAGCAATTGACTTATTGTAAAGGTACATTTTAAAATCTGATTTATTTCTAGCTAAAATGCTGTTTTGGACATGCACCAATGGCTTGAGATGTTGAATATATACAAGCATTTGCATGCGTGTAAGGTAATAATTAACGGGCTACACAATGTTCAACAGTTTGAGAAGAAGCTGACGACCAAATGTAATAACGTTACATTACATAATTATTGCTTTAGGTCCAGCGGACTCTTCCGAGCCAAATCAGGACCGGACAACCCCTGATCCGCATAAAAGATCTGCTGAAACAACCCTAGTGGTAAAACTGAAGGCTCTCCACCAGCCAGTCAATTTACAATAAAGACATCCCACGCAGGGGACGCTGAGGCTATGCTCTAATTTATCGAACCCCCGTTTACAAAAACAAAATAGAATACAAACATCATTATAAATTATCAACAAAACACATACATATAAAATGCCTACATTGCAAAATAACAACATCACAGGAAGCCCTAGTGACCACCTGGCAGAAAGCGTCCAATATTCCCAAGCTGATCCAACAGACCTCACACACAAATAAGAAGTCTTGTCCCGGAAGAGTTTTCAAGAAAAAGGGTAGATGACTGGTCTAGCGAAGAAGAAGTTAGTATAGCAGATTGATAGAACAGAGCAGGAATGAGAAAGAACAAATGAGAAAGACAGCGACAGTGGGAATTTAAAGCACTAAATTTCCAGAAAGTGGGGATACTATTTATACTGAAACCCCCGGCACCCCATTGACTGACTGGCGATTCACAGCAAATTCATACCACGCTGTATGTGACATCGCTTTCTTCGATCTTCTGAGCTTAATAAACGGAAATGAGAAAAGTGTGTATTTTCCTTCCAAACACTTTATACATCATCATCATCATCATCATCATCATCATCATCATCATCATCATCATCGTGATCGTCATCATCGTCATCATCATCATCATCATCATCATCATCATCATCTTCTTCTTCTTCTTCTTCTTCTCTGTCATAAATGTATAAGAGTTTTCTTCGTATTTTCCTTCTTCTGGTCTTTGTACTCTATTTCACTCCCCCGTTAGGGTGCCGGGGGTTTCAGTATAAATAGTATCCCCACTTTCTGGAAATTTAGTGCTTTAAATTCCCACTGTCGCTGTCTTTCTCATTTGCTCTTTCTCATTCCTGCTCTGTTCTGTCAATCTGCTATACTATCTTCTTCTTCGCTAGACCAGTCATCTACCTTTTTTCTTGAAAAACCTTCTGGGACAAGACTCCTTATTTGTGTGTGAGGTCTGTTGGATCAGCTTGGGAATATTGGACGCTTTCTGCCAGGTGGTCACTAGGGCTTCCTACGATGTTATTATTTAGCAATGTAGGCATTTTATATGTATGTGTTTTGTTGATAATTTATAATGATGTTTGTATTCTATTTTGTTTTTGTAAACGGGGGTTCTATAAATTAGAGTACAGCCTCAGCGTCCCCTGCGTGGGATATCTTTATTGTAAAGTGACTGGCTGGTGGAGATCTTTCAGTTTTACCACTAAGGTTGTTTCAGCAGATCTTTTATGCGGATCAGAATTGTCCGGTCCTGATTTGGCTCGGAAGAGTCCGCTGGACTTAAAGCAATAATCGTGTAATGTAATGTACTCTATTTCACTTCCCCCCTCTTCCTTTCATCCCCTCACCCCTTCCCTGTGTCCTCCACCTTCCCCGTTCCTCTCTCCTCTTCCCCCAATCCTACCTCCTTCACTTCTTCAATCTAAAAGCTAGGGTGCGATGCGATGCTGCTGATTTGCACGGCAATCGATCATACGAGTTTTCTGATTTCCCCTGCAAACGGTAAGAAAGGGAAAGAGGCGCTCCTTTGGGAGGCATCGGACCGTGAAAGCCGGTGCTGTCCGCGTCGCTTTCCTGCAAGATAACCGGAGAACACTGAGTGTCGGAGATCTGTCAGGGCTAAAGCTTTATTTATTCTACCAGACTTATACCTCAGTAGCCCCTGATACTCAGCAGAGGGCTGATCTGTTTGGGGCTAAAATGGACAGGCTCTTTCCTGAGGCATTCGCCTGACGGACGCCTTCTTTTCTTGAATTTCTGTTCTGCAAGATATGAAGAAACAAGACTGTCGGTCGCCATTCATTTAAATCTTTTTTCTGTTTTCGGGTTTGATTTTGGCGTTGTTTTTTTTTTTTTTTTTTTTTTTTTTTGAATGCTTCGTTTTTTCTTGATATCAGAAACAGGACGGCGGCGGCATCTTGATTCGTATCCTTCATTTCCATTGATGTGCCTGTGCCAGTCTGTAAACAAGAGAGGGCAGGAAAATGTGCTAGCATTATTGACTGCTCTGCTGGACTGAGTGAAGCTATTCTGAAGAATGATGTATGAGGAAGATGTTTTGTGCTCTTTGATTTTTTGTGTACCTAGTCTATGATTCTGTCCTTGCCTCGATCCTCCTTAATCACATCGTGTTTAGGCCATAACCTTAAGCTACAGACGCCCCAATCCCCCCAAGCCCACCCCAACTCTCTCTCTCTCTTTCCTTCTGCTTTCACCTCCCTTTCACCCCGAATTAGAAAAGTGTATAAAAATTATAATACTAATGATTGATATTAAGAAAAAAACTGGGAGACTTATATCCCTTTGCCGAAAACCTGAATCCCCGTTGTCAAACAAAAATCGTTATAAAATGAAATCTGTATTATTCTTGTAAACATTACATTGTCTTTTGTGTGTGTGTGTGTATGTGTGTGTGTGTGTGTGCGCGCGCTGTCTCGTGTAAATATTTTCTGATTTAGCTGTTTGGATACGTTGCTGTTAGGAAAAGTTTCTTGAGCTGATCAATGTTAGAACAGTGACTAATAAAAGCGGGAATTAATAGGTCCAGCTGATGTTAATTTCTTTGTGCGTCCCACGCTCTCGATCATTCATTATTCATTATCATCATCATCATCAGTCATTATCATCATCATCATCATCTTCTTCTTCTTCTTCTCGTTTTCTTCTTCTTCTTCTTCTTCTTCTTCTTCTTCTTCTTCTTCTTCTTCTTCTTCTTCTTCTTCTTCTTCTTCTTCTTCTTCTTTGTCTTCGTCTTCTTCTTCTTCTTCCGCCGTTGGAGTGCCGGGGTTTTCTGCATAATAGTCACCCCACTTTGTGGAAATTTATTGCTTTTAAATACCACCGTTTCTTTCATTCTCATTTGTTCTTTCTCGTTCCTAATCTGTTCTATCAATGTACTATCTTCTTCGCTAGACCAATCACCTACATCTTTTCTTGAAAACTCTCCCCAAACCTGCTCATTTGTGTATGAGGTCTGTTGGGTGAACTTGGGAATATTGGATGCTCTCTGCCGAATGGTCACTAGGGCTTTCTATGGTATTATTATTTAGCAATGTAGGCATTTGAAATGTATGTGTATTGTTAATATTTTATTATGCTGTTTATTTTTTTGTGTCTGGTAAACGGGGGTTTCATAAATTAGAGTATAGCCTCAGCATCCCTTGCATGGGATGTCCTTATTTTAAAGTGACCGGCTGGTGGAGTGCCTTCAATGCTACCATTAGGATTTTTCAGCAGATGTTTTATACGGATCAGGGTTGAGCTCTCTTTCAACAACGTTGTGGTCCTCATTCTGCTCTTTGCAGTCCGCTGGACCCTATAAACAATGACTAACTAATTCTTCTTCTTCTTCTTCTTCTTCTTCTTCTTCTTCTTCTTCTTCTTCATCTTCTCCGAGAATGTAATATTGAGTTGGGGTAAAAAGCAAAATAACGACAGACAAAATATTACTCCGTATTAATTTTTGTATTGTCTCTTTTGTAAATGAAACTATTTTGACTGTCAAGAAGTATTGATTGCTTCTTTTTCAGTAGAAAAAAAAAAGAAAATGCAACAATAACAGTAAAAGCAAAATAGAACAAACAGTAAGAAGACGGGAGGAAAGAGAACATAATACTTATTTGTATTGTCTTATTTTGTCAAAAACGGCTTAGTTTGTGAAACAGGCGGGTTAGCTACATGTGCATGAATTCGTAACGAGAGAGAGAGAGAGAGAGAGAGAGAGAGAGAGAGAGAGAGAGAGAGAGAGAGAGAGAGAGAGAGAGAGAGAGAGAGAATGTATGTAAGGGGGAAGGGGAGGGAGAAGGGAGGAAAAATAGGAATAAAATGGGAGAGATGGGTCGACTCAACTACTCCATGGCCGTTTAGCATTGAAATCTTACAGATTTGTCATCTACTCTAGCATGAGAATGAAGCTCTTCTGCAGGGAACGAGGATATCGTCTAACTGTAGGCATCGTATTGATCTGGGAATAGGGCAGATCGTCATGAAGGATAGAACGTAATGAATGAGATACCCTTGCCCGACATTCCCTCCACCCACCCTCACCCACCCCTGAACAAGCTGCATGCAGCGTGGGAAAGATTCCACAATGAATGCATAAGTTAACGAACTTGCAGGTCCACCCCGAGCTAGCCTCCTGATGTATATTTTCGTCTTCTTCTTTATCGTCGCCTTTCTTTCTTTCTTTTCTTTCTTTCTTTCTTTCTTTCTTTCTTTCTTTCTTTCTTTCTTTCTTTCTTTCTTTTTCCTTCTTTTTCTTTCTTTCTTTCTTCCTTTTTTCTTTCTTTACCCTTCCTTCATACTTTCTTTTCTTTTCTTTCTTCCTTTGTTTTTTTTTTTACTTACTTTCTTCTTCTCTTCTTTCTTTCTTTCTTTCTTTCTTTCTTTCTTTCTTTCTTTCTTTCTTTCTTTCTTTCTTTCTTTCTTTCTTTACCCTTCCTTCATACTTTCATTTCTTTTCTTTCTTCCTTTGTTTTCTTACTTACTTTCTTCTTCTCTTCTTTCTTTCTTTCTTTCTTTCTTTCTTTTTCCTTCTTTTTCTTTCTTTCTTTCTTTACCCTTCCTTCATACTTTCATATCTTTTCTTTCTTCCTTTGTTTTCTTACTTACTTTCTTCTTCTCTTCTTTCTTTCTTTCTTTCTTTCTTTCTTTCTTTCTTTCTTTCTTTCTTTCTTTCTTTTTCCTTCTTTTTCTTTCTTTCTTTCTTTCTTTCTTTACCCTTCCTTCATACTTTCATTTCTTTTCTTTCTTCCTTTGTTTTCTTACTTACTTTCTTCTTCTCTTCTTTCTTTCTTTCTTCCTTTTTTATTTTTCCTTCTTTTTCTTTCTTTCTTTCTTTCTTTCTTTCTTTCTTTCTTTACCCTTCCTTCATACTTTCATTTCTTTTCTTTCTTTCTTTGTTTTCTTACTTACTTTCTTCGTCTCTTCTTTCTTTCTTTAATTCTTTCTTTCTTTCTTTCTTCTTCTTCTTCTTCTTCTTCTTCTTCTTCTTCTTCTTCTTCTTCTTGACGTGATTAAATTTGAAATGTTTATTCCGTTTTTTTGTAGAATGTCGAAACAGAGGCAACGAGTGCATTCAGACATTACATTGCTCCACATGGCTTTACCCCTTTCCTGCTGCACAGAAGTTAGGAGAAGAAAGGATGATAGGAAAAAGTTGTTTGTTTTTTCGTATTTTTCAACACAGAGAGAGAGAGAGAGAGAGAGAGAGAGAGAGAGAGAGAGAGAGAGAGAGAGAGAGAGGACGAAGAACAACCACAATAGCAACAACAACAATTACAACAACAAAAACAGCAGCAACAACAAAGGCAACAACGACAACAAGTAAACAGAAGAGAAGTAGGAGGAAAGATATTCAATAGTAAAAGACAGGATGAAACACATACAAAAAAGTTCTTGAAGAGTAAGTGCAAGAGACAGTAGCTGGTGAGAGCCCAGTGGCAATCTACGAAAGGCATCATGTCCATCTTCCTTCAGTCGAGACCTTCTAATTTCCCTTTCCATGTCTTAATGCTAGACATTGACCTTCTTTTTCCGGGGCAGCCGGAGTTTAAATAGCCCCCACCCAGTGACAAGGAAATGAGAGGTGCGGGTATAAAAGGTATAAGGGTATTGTAGATAGAAACGTGATGCATCTTCTCCCAGAAAAGACTGACCTGATCCTCGACTTTCCCGAAAAGGACGGAAAGGGCAAGTGGGGGGAGGAGAGTGGGAGGAATGAAGGGAAAGGGAGACTACCGTTCTCTTCACGGGCTGGCGGTCTTCTCTCCCCTTCAAGAAAGTTCTGTAAGTTAAAAATTTGAAACTTTCATTTTGAAGAATACAAATACCTTTGTTTATGTATTTGCATACGTTTCTGGCTTAACTTCGATATATTTATTATTAAAAAGTCTGCGTTTATTAACACACTGACTTTGTCTTCTTCTTCTTCTTCTTCTTCTTCTTCTTCTTCTTCTTCTTCTTCTTCTTCTTCTTCTTCTTCTTCTTCTTCTTCTTCTCTATCACCCGATACACATTGGTCGAACGCTACCAGAAGCATGCGTTATTAGTCGCCTCAACAGGCGATAAAGCATGCTCCCATGCTTCAGAGCACTGCTTTCTATACGCTTCAAGCTCTATAGTCACGGAAAAAGCGCAATTTCTCTGCAGTGAACTCATGAAAATAGAAAAATGTAAGTTTCGTCTCCTCTAGGGGACGAATTAGTTCAAACTGTATTAGTTTCTAGGTCAACTGTCTTTTACGAACCGTTTGACAATGTTTTTGAACCGTTTGTTGACGCCGGATAGTGTCCTCACTTGGTTTCATGCAATTTAAGAATCCAACAGGGCAATTGGGTTTTTGAGACGGAAAGAGCGGAATGTTGTAGAGCAACATTCTGTATATATTTACAGTGAAATTGCGCTTTTTCCGTCACTATAGCGTTTGAAGCGTGTAGGAAGCAGTGCTCTGAAGCATGAGAGCATGCTTTATCGCCTGTTGAGGCGACAAGTAAAACATGCTTCTGGTAGCGTTCGACCAATGTGTACCGGGTGTCTCTATTCTTCTTCTTCTTCTTCTTCTTCTTCTTCTTCTTCTTCTTCTTCTTCTTCTTCTTCTGGGTTCAATGTGAGAATTGTCAATTCCAAGAGATCCTTACACACACATTGAAATTGTACGTTTTCCCTTTCTTAATGTCTTACTTTCCAAGCTCCCTGCTGTGTTATTTTCTGTCCCATGTCGTCTCTTTTGTGTTCTTCTCTTCTGGCCCCTATCATTACGAGGTCTAGAGCTGCAAACGTTAGAGAACGAGGACCGTCCGCTAGGATGTTCATTTAAAAGTTGGGATTTCTTTTCTTTTGTATCTACTCAATTTTTTTTTAAAGTGGGTGATTTTTTTCCCTTCTACCCCCCTCCCCACCCACCCATTATTTTGTTTAAAAGTGAGGGCCAAACCTCCTATACTTTTTCCCGTCCCCTCTCCCTTACTACGTTAAACTTCCTTGCACCTTCATCCATCTCACCGCCAACTTTTACGATACTGTGTAATGCAAGTTTCTTACCAAAAATTTCTTTTTCTTATATTCTTTTTTTTATTTTTGGGAAGAGTAGGAAAGGACACGATCTCAGTTCTTATTGTTGTAACATTTTTAACGGAAGTGATGGGCAAACGAAGAAGGTGAAATATTGAAAATGCATATGGAAATGGCGCGTAGTTGAGCGCGCGCATGTAGGAACGTCTGCTGACACATTCATGCAAGCATACACATAAACACATAGCCACGCACACTCGCGCGTGCGCTGTCACACACACACACATTTTCATTCTCTCTCTCTCTTTCTCTCTCTCTCTATCTCTCTCTCTCTCTCTCTCTCTCTCTCTCTGCATTAGAATTGGTCTGGTACGTGTATGCTTGTCTGTGTGTTGATTTGTGTTAAACTTTCTCCCAATTGTAACCTCCATCCTCCAGAGGCCTAATAAAACAGTGTCAAAAGTCAAGCCTCTCTCTTCTTCTTCTTCTTCTTCTTCTTCTTCTTCTTCAACCGCTTTCATTTAAATAAATGAAAAATATGGTTAGGGTTGAGGAGTTCCACTTTCCTCTATTTTGCGAGACCTTTGAAGAAAGCGTTCAATTATCGAAGATTTTACAAGCATCATTATTGCTACAAACATCGATTTCATCTCGAAGACCTGTAGTTTAAGATATCAGAAAGAGAAACGCAGGCGGCATATGAAAGCCTTTAAATGTTGAGAGGTATTTTGGTAAAGAAATTAAGATTTCTAGACCAGAATGCGGTAGACAGGGTGACAGACAGACAAAGAGAGAAACTTGAAACTGTAAATGTTTTTTATTAGGGATAAAGATTTTAGACTATTGATACAGTCTAATCTTCTAATCTGTCCCTTAGCAAATTAACATAGTAAAGAATCTTTAACATTAACTTGGAAATAATATAACTCACACAAACATAATCATGCACTCACACACATGCACACACAATCACACCAACATCGTCATCGTTATCTTTAAACATTTTTAAGCAACCACACCTCTCTCTAGTCCTCACCCTTATAATTTTTTTAAAGTAATAATAATAATAATTATAATTATTATTATTATTGTTATTATTATTATTATTATTATTATTATTATTATTACTATCGCCACCATTATTATTTTTATTATTATTATTTTTATAATAATAATAATAATAATAATAATAATAATAATAATAATAATAATAATAATAATAATAATAATAATAATAATAATAGCAATAACAATACTAATATGAATAATAATAAATAAATAATAAATAAATAAAAAATAAAAAATACATACATGAAAAACCGTGTTATCATAACAAAATGCATCACTTTTGTAATTAATTTTGCAGGGGGGAAGGGGAGGTTATATTTGAAATAAAAGTTTGTGTCGCAATTTTTACACTCTAGAGGGAGAGAGTTACATATAGCAGCTCCAATAAATGATAGGCTATTTTTGTATTCATCAATGCGAGGGAATGGTAGTTTATTTTTTATTCTATTGTTGTAATTTTTGGTCCATTAATGTTTTGTTGATGGTATATAGATTGATACTTTTGAACTTATCGTTCTGACTTAGTGGGTTGGCAAGGATTTGATAGGGATAGAGACAATGGCAGATGGGAGGCGAAGAGAGAGAGAGAGAGAGAGAGAGAGAGAGAGAGAGAGAGAGAGAGAGAGAGAGAGAGAGAGAGAGAGATGTAATTGGAAAAAGGAGCGAAATGTGTTTGAAAATGGGTATTGATCAACTTCGTAGATAAACATGCTCCCTCCATCCATCCATCCCTCCCTCTCTCTCTCTCTCTCTCTCTCTCTCTCTCTCGCTCTCGCTCTCTCTCTCTCTCTCCCTCTCTATCTTGCTCTCTCTCTCTTTTTGCCTCCCCTCTCCCATTGTCTATATCCCTATCAAACTCTTGCCAACCCACTAAGTCAGAACGTTAAGTTCAAAAGTATCGATCGGTATATCATGAAAAAAGGACAAAAATGGAAGAATGAAATATAATGGGCATAAAAAAGGAATAGAAATATAATGGAGTAGATCCCATAACCTAATGATTTGTCATTGATCGTGTTGCCCCACCGCGGATTAAGTCCCTGAATCTAAAAGAAATTCTATGATGTATTGCTGGGTCTTTTAACTAGTGTGGTTCTTGTGCCGCTGTGTACCTGATGATATTTAGTGCTTTACTCCATGTTTAAAAAAATGCTGCCGTTGTTGCTTGTCGATTGGGGCGTTTGTTGGATGTGGGGTCTAGGTGGAGAGGTGAGGCTTGTGTGTGTGTGTGTGTGTGTGTGTGTGTGTGTGTGTGTGTGTGTGTGTGTGTGGGTGTGTGTGTGTGTGTGTATTCGTCTACCTCAGTCTGTCTGTGCGTCTTTGTGTTGTGCATCGCTCGCATGGCAAATAATTGAATACATTTGAAATAATTAACTACAATCTAACGTGATGAATGCAATTTCCACGTTTGGAGTTTAATTTTAGATTTTGTTAGTGGAGACATTTCTTTCTCTCTTTTTTTTTGATGTCAATATAAGGCCAATGTTTCTATATGTATTTTCTTACAAAATGGACTGCATCCTAATCCCGTGTTTCCAAACCAAATTGAATACACTCTGGTTTTATTAATGTATCTGCAAGATAAAATATATTGAATAATTGTATTTTAAATAAATCTATACAATTATAGCCACACTAGTTATAATCTCATGTATTCAAAACAACATAGGCCTAAATTCGAGTCTGTTTTTGTATATCATTTTCCCGTGCCGATATTTGTTAGGCTTCTATTTATCGTTCAGCTGTACGCCGAGCTGTCTTAGATGTTAATTTATCGTTCAGTAGTACTACCACCATCATAGTTCTCCATAAATCACGGTTGTACAAACATACCTAGTAATTATTTTTTCCTTATCGCAAGTCCCTGCAGTAAAGTCATATATGTTTGCTAAAGCTAAAGAGATCGCTGACCAATCAGAAAGCGACTGGCATTGCTGCGCAGGCGTGCGGTATAGAATTTCCGGTCAATTTGGGTAAGTAGGTAACCCACACGATGAATCACGCTAATAAGTTCAATCAAACCCAGTGTGTAGTTGTATAGCGCGCACTTTCATGCAAAAGAAGAAAATGTGATTGTCTGCCCCATACTGTAAAGAGAGATCAGAATTTTTTTCTGCTTTATTGCATCCAAAGAATAATATAATTGTGATTGCAGTTTAGTTGCGTATCACTGAAATTAGAGACGATGAAACTGGTGTTTCTTTGTAGTGTTTAACTGTTATGCATTACTGTAGGTACTTACACTTACAGCCATTGACACCACAGCTGACGAATTATGTTTAGAGATGATTCTGTAAACAGTCATTTACGACTGTTTTTTTTAAAAACAACAGAATCTATAAAGCGAAGTAATTTTTTGTGTGTCATGAGGCTGTCAGATGCCTTAAACTGAAAATATTATTTTAAACTTTGAATCTTGTTAGGACTCAAATTGAAGCAGGAATTAAAGCAGAAATCTGAAAACAAGTGAAATAGTAGCAGATAAAACGCGGTGAATCCTTGCAAAAAGAGCATACAAGACAAGAAATGGAATTCTAAAATCACATTGTGTACAAGTATCCGTACAGAGCTATGTCAAAACAAAATTCTTTGTACAAATAAAATGTTAAATAGTAAACGCTGCTGCAAAGAAACCTGACAAATGACTTGAAAAGAACAGAAACGGATGCCTTAAAAAATCACAAGAAATTTAATTTCAAAACCAGGTTAACTTTGTTCAGGCTTTACCAAAACTACTTGAAGCTAGAATTCTTAAAACGGCCGGTCAATTTTACGAAGTGGTCACAGGGGTGCTATGATTTCCCTAGTTTACAAAAGAAGGTTTCTAGCAGAAATTACAATATAAACAACAAAGTTTTGATTTTAGATTTCTCTAGAGTCTGGTAGGAAACTAACTTCCTGTTATTTATTACTTGGGTTTTGTCCCGTTTTGAACTACTGGGAGATCAAGGATGGTTTATGTATGTATGTATGTATGTATGTATGTATGCATGTATGTACATGTATGTAAGTAGGTAGGTAGATACGTATTTGTGTGTGTGGGAGGTGGGGGTGGGTGGAAGAGAGCTGCGAGGGAAGGAATGGATGTGGGTGGTTTGACGCAAGTGTTAAGAGTGTAGATGTGTACGCCTCTCAGCCTATGTCTTTTTTTTGTGTCTTTCTACAGACACATTTACCAGAAAAATTGATTTTCTTTCTCTTAAAACTATTGTGCAATAACCGCTTTGCATGTTATAGGTTTCCCTTTTTATTACTGAGTGCTGATTTATTTGTCTAAGGCACTGTTATTGCTTCCCATACATTAGTATCGTTCCCCTTGTGTCCCCATGTTAGTCGTAAATTGCTGAACATTGCCATCTTTATGGAATAAATAAACCCGATAGCATTATGCACCATGTACACGATTCGTTTACAGTAGCACGCGGGTCGTTATAATACAAGAGAATGTGCACGAATCGCTTAGCGACACATACAAAAGTTCACGGACCGAATAATTCCAAGAGCAGATAATAAATATTGTCTTCCCTGAGTTTGCTCCGCCGCAATATTGTGCATATACAGGGCCACGTTTTCGGAGAGTAAGACTGCGTTATTGAAAGCACGGGTATTAACATTGTCAATCCGGTATTTACTGAATAAAATTGGTTATTCGAAGAGCAAGTAATAACATGTGTCATTTACTGAATCATATCGTAATGCTCCAGGAGCAGGCAATAATTATGAACTATTGTCCGCCTTCCGTATGTTCGCAGATATTTCCTGATGTAACCTTGACCCTGATCCGTGTTTTTAAGTTGTGGCAATATATTTTAAATGATTGCGTCCTTATTTTGTGTTTAAAATATGTCTGTGTGTTCAGAATATTTCATTTTTGTGTGTGAAAGATTTCTCTATTTCTTCATATGACGAAGATGTTTTTTATGCTGAGGCTGATGCTGCTGCTGCTGCTGCTGCTGCTGCTGCTGCTGCTGATGATGATGATGATGATGATGATGATGATGATGATGATGATGATGATGATGATGATGATGATGACGATGATGATGATGATGATGATGATGACGAATTTATCAATATTTTGATATGTCGGAAAAGTAACAAGCAATTGATGGTGTGCCAACAAGGCCGATGACCTGGATGAGTTGTAAACAATAATGGGTGAGATTGATGGTTTGACTGGATAGGAACAAGAACTTGAACAGCTTGTACAGAGGCTTGACATTACCCCCAGAGCCTATGGAATGGAAATAAGTGCAGAGAAGACCAAAATGATGACCAACAACACCAAAGGCATCAACATGGACATCAAAGTCCAAGGCCAGTCCCTGAACACAGGGCATAGCTTCACATATTTAAGAGCCATTGTTTCAGACAGTGGGTCCCGGCAGGAAGTTCTATCCAGGATCGCACAAACAACTGCTGTCCTGACAAGTTGAAGCCCATTTGGAAAGACAAGACCATCAGTCTACATTCCAAGATAAGGCTGCTGCGCTCCATTGTCATCTCCATGTTCCTATTCGCTTGCGAAAAATGGACCCTCACAGCAGATCTCCAACGAAGAATAAAAAGCATGGAGATGAGGTGCTACAGAAGACTTCTGGGCATTTTCTATAATCAGCACATCACCAACAACGAAGTCCCACAGACCATCACACAAGCCATTGGACAACATGATGACATGCTCACAGTGGTGAAGAAACGGAAACTCCGATGGTATGTCCACGTCACCGGAGCATCAGGCCTTGCAAAGACCATCCTGCAAGGCACGGTGCAAGGAGGCAGAAGAAGAGGGAGTGTCATAAACAGGGAGACAGAAAAAGAGGTGGGAGGACAACATTCGAGAATGGACTGGTTTGACTCTGAACGAAGCCATGAGGGTTCCTGAGAACAGAGAAAGATGGAGTACGCTGGTTAAACGATCATCTATGTTGCCCCAACGATCTTTGAGTTACGGGATAGGATAGGATAGGATTTGATAGAATAGGATAAAATAGGATAGGAAACAATAATTATTGTTATGGGCTACAAATAATACTGATATGAGTTGCAAACAGTATTGATGAAGGAATATGACCTATGCAAACAGTGTTCTGATGATGTGCAAATGATGATAAATCATAATCCTGTTGATCATGACTGTGCAAAGAACATCTTGGGAAATAAAGCTTAAGATGATTTGCAAAAAAAAAAAATAAACTAACACTATTGATGATGCTGTGTAAGCAATTCTGATGTGCAAACACGCATAATACCAACGATCTTTTGTCAGCTTTGTTAATAAAGCCACATTGACAATTTACATGTCGTGTTGTGCAAACAATAATAATGCATATTTATATAATGATTATGCAATCGTAGCTGATAAAGCTGAGGCGCCAACATTTCTGATAGTGATAACGAATTGCACACAGTGTCGGTACATTAAATAACATGATTATTGCTTTAGGTCCAGCGGACTCTTCCGAGCCAAATCAGGACCGGACAACCCCTGATCTGCTGAAACAACCCTAGTGGTAAAACAGAAAGCTCTCCACCAGCCAGTCACTTTACAATAAAGACATAAGGGGACGCTGAGGCTGTACTCTAATTTATCGAACCCCCGTTTACAAAAACAAAATAGAATACAAACATCATTATAAATTATCAACAAAACACATACATATAAAATGCCTACATTGCTAAATAATAACATCATAGGAAGCCATAGTGACCACCTGGCAGAAAGCCTCCAATATTCTCAAGCTGATCCAACAGACCTCATACACAAATAAGGAGTCTTGTCCCGGAAGAGTTTTCAAGAAAAAAGGTAGGTGACTGGTCTAGCGAAGAAGAAGATAGTATAGCAGATTGATAGAACAAAGCAGGAATGAGAAAGATCAAATGAGAAAGACAGCGACAGAAGGAGTTTAAAGCACTAAATTTCCAGAAAGTGGGAATACTATTTATACTGAAACCCCCGGCATCCCAACGGGTGTCACAGTGTCGGTATCAACCTGCTTATGTATAAATCGGATTAATAAATATAAAGTATAATTGTGCATGATATGCATAAAATATGGAAAGATACGCAAACATTGGATGGCCTCAGATCACTTGCAAACATTGCTGATAAAACTAATGCATCAACATTTGCTATAAGTGACAATAACGATGATGAATTTCCCACAGTGTTGATATGAAGCCGATCACGTGCAACCAACATTAATCAAGCATGGAGTGATATTCAAACCTTCTTGATAACTCGGAATACTTGCAGACAACAATATTGAAGCAAATAATAATGAAGCATACAAACAATATCAAAACAAAGCATGTGATCGTGTCCAAACATTGTTGATAAATCGGAATGATGGTGACCAAACAATAATAATAAATGTGATCATTTGCAAACAGAGCTGATAAGGCGGTGTCATGAAGAATATCGATATCACCTGCACACGACGGCTGTTTTGTATTGATTGTGGAAACAGCGTGCATATTCATCATAATTACCCTGTGCAGCCGCTGAGACCAACATTTTGGTACTCTTCTTGCATCTCGTCGTCCTTATGTTTTTATCATCATCGGCATCGGCGTCGTCGCCATCGTGAAATTTCTATCGTCGTCATTATTTTCATCATCGTCGTCGTTATCATGAACTGTTGATCATCATCATTATCACCATCATCATTATCTCTATGCTTCTTCTTTGTTCTTGTTCTTCATTTTCCTATTCCTTCCCTACGCAACCATCATCATGCCCATCTTCCATTTTTTTCTCATTGACATCATCATCATCATCATCATCATCATCATCATCATCATCATCATCATCATCATCATCATCATCATCATCATCATTATCATCGTCATCGTCATCGTCATCACCATCATTATCGCATTCGAATTCCTCCGAGTTTGTTTTTATATGTTGCCGAGATGATCTTCCAAACTTTACTCCGTGATGAGTACTGTCTTGTGTCATTGCTGGCCTCCAGAGAGACCTTGTGGGCTGGTGTTTAATTACCACATTGCGCAAGTTTGGCTTTTGCCGATAGCCTTTAAACAAGCCTATCTATTTGTTTTGTCTGGCGTAGGAGGAAATGAACACGGCTGCTATTTTAGTCAATAATATTTTTTAACACATATTATTTCTCCTCTCAAATATCCTAAAACCGGGCCAAACCGCGTAATTCGATTTTTTAAGTCAAAAGTAAATAAAGACATCTGCTATTCAGATTGAAATTACTTCCCCTGATACGTCCAAAAACGTTCAGTACTCAAAACTGGAGAAATTACTGAAAAAAAATATCGAACAACGCACAATTACGACACGTGATAAATGCTTTTGTTATGGGCATCTAATGTAGGAGAAAACAGACAGTGTAGATTTAAGCACTCGTTTATGTTACAAATGCCCTGTTGTGGTGTTGATTTTGCCCAAACCACACTGGTTATTTGGAGGATAAATTGTTCAGTGATCGTTTTGACCTCGTTTAAAGCAAACCACACGCTTATCTCTACTACCCACGCCAAAGAAACTCTCTCTCAATCACAGGTGTTCGGGCGCGCCTACACCTCCCTCCCCCCTCCCCCCTTCCACTCCCTACACACACCTCTTTATTCTGACACACTCTCAGTCTCTGTCGTACCAGTGACGCCAACGGCGGCCGACATTTTTTTTTAACATCTTGTCGCAATAATACTGTCATTTGCTCTTGTGCCCCATCAATATTTTATGAAGTTTCATTCACTTTTACGCTAACTGTTGCCATTTGGCTAGCGGTGCGAGAATTCAAATCGATGGAGCAGAAATGGCGAAGCTACAGATAATTTCTTAGTTCGTAGCACAGTGCTACAGCTGCACAGCGTCTATGCTACGCCCGTAGCTTCTTCGATTTAGGAAAATCAGAATGACTGCAGCTGCACGTATAGTTCTGCAAGCTAAATGGAGTTTCTGGTGGTCAGTTTGAGGTGATTTGTACAATTTGGCACAATTTTGCCTGTTCATGGCTTTTTTTTTCTTCTCGTAGTTCTGAGGTTTGTATACATTTTTCATTGTTCTCCATCCCTAGGTTGTTCGCGTCCTCCCCTTATTCCGTCTTCTCCCCCACCTCTTTTCGTTTTGGCTTCACACATACACCCACCCTCCAACTGGCAACCGACTGAGGTAACAGAGAATTAAGCTTGTAAACCCTCTTTCAGCCTAAATTATCGATTTTGCGTTTTAACTTTAAGTAACGTAGGCTTTCCAAACCTAATACTAAAATCATAGCTTTGGGTGTATACATTGTGGATTATTATACAGCTAGTTTAGTTGATTAAGAGAAATGTATGTAAACCTGTTTCGTAATCTTCAGTGCATTATTATATTAACCAGGACTAGTGCAGCTATCTCTTGAATCATTCCGAAGTTTTGCGTTTTGCGTAGTTTGTCAATATCAGCGCTGCCAGAATTTTTTTTTAATATTAATTACAAGATTAATCATTTGAATCTGTATTGTGTTCATGTGCGTGGTTTTGCATTCAGAAATATTCAGAATGTCGGTACTTTTAGATTTTGAGACATGAGACTTTTTTTTGGAAGGTGGGATGGGGTGGGGAATGAGGGGAGAGGAGGTAACATTGCCTCCAATAAGAGTGAGAAGAAAAAAAAGGGATGAAATATTAAAAATGCATAATATAATCAAAATATAACATAATCAATATGATATGCATAATAATCATGCATATAAAAATATTGTTTGCACTTTTTGGGGGGACCTTTGCGCATTCTATAATTTGAAAATATTCCACTCTAAGATTAGTGCAATTATGTCATTTCTGTGTCGTTTGCCGAAACACTGAAGATGCATGGAAGAGCTGCCCTTTTAACAGGAACACGCATTGTGATTACGGTAGTCAGAAATATGGAGAAATGGAGAATATCCTTTTTGTCATTTAGCGGACAATGCAACTTTTTACATCACAAGTTCAATGCCCGGAAGACTTTATTCCCCAGTTTTTGTCTTTGATGATTGCGTGATAGAAATGTGCATTTCGTTAAAGGTCACTACTAAACAAGATACATAATTATCTTTTTCTTCTTCTTCTTCCTCTTCTCCTCCAATTCATTTGTCAAATGAGTACAAAAGATAAAATGCATGCACGAACATCTTTGAAATCACCGCGCTTTATTGACAAGCGTAGTAATCTCCCTTTTCCTCTAAACATGTATTGTGTCTGAATACCTTAGAGACCGAAAACAGCGCAAGCTACATCAATTTTATTTGCAGCAGACAACATGCATCATGTCTCGTCTGGCGACTTTGAGAACTGGATGCTTAGAGGGAGACAAAAGGTTTAGGTGTTAGGGTTGTTGAGGTTCAGGTCTCGTCAAGATGCTTTCTCGGTTCAAATGCTCCCAAGAGTTATTAGGGGAAATGATCGATCCTTTTATCGATTTGGTTCAAAACAATTGGGGCAGTTGCTATAATGATGGACAGAAAAGAAGAGATTTGAGATGGGTGAGGTCACGGGAAAGGTTACGATCATGGGAAATAATTACGGGATGTATAAGAGGTGAGTGGGAAAAAAAAAGAAGGCGGAGAAGAGAAACTGGCTGACTGACTGACTGGATTATTCGTTAGGCCACACTTCTTCAGCAATTACATTCCATCATAACGGACCTTAAAGATCCTGACGCTCATGTCCTAGACGGGGGGAGTGCCGGTGACAAGAACACACCCAGCATGCATCTAGGTTCTTCTCCTCCATCCCTGGCTGCCCATGCAGGATTGTGCTCAGTTGTCTGGAGCGTTATTACGATGCGCCCAAGGGCTGCAAGTTGGCACCTCGGGCGGCTTGTGTTAGATCCGGTATCGGCCAGCGCCTTGAGCAGCTCTTGAGCTGGAAAAGCGCTAGATAAGAACGATTAAATAAATAGATAAAAATTACATATAACGTATTTACATACAACATGAATAATGAACAAACAGACGTCTAGACATGGAGTAGAGAGGAGAGACAGAGAGAGGGAGGGAGATTATGTTCTTTTACCACTCCTCACACCACCTCGAATACATGCCCATCACTGTTCACGCACACCATTACAACAACTGAAATGCCAACATCAAAATAGTAACTGGCGCCTTTGGTCCTTCCCTGGGACTATTTCTGTCTCAACTACTGCATTTTTGAGTTAGATCCTGTATCGGCCAGCGCCTTGATCCTTAGGCTAAAGCGCCTTACAAATGACGAACATTATTATTATTATTATTATTATTATTATTATTATTATTATTATTATTATTATTATTATTATTATTATTTTCTTGTGGGGTTTTGGCATATTTATTCCCACCACTTCTATTCTTTCACGCCGTTGCAACTCAATCTCTTTATTTTCGCTCGCATCGGACAAAACAAAAAAAACCAAATGCGCTGCAAACCTGCATTAACAAATTGTGACAGATCTGCCGCCTTGGGTCTCAGACTTGACGACACCTGACCCCTCTAAGCACTGAACAAGGTTATGTTTAGAAAGAGACTGGCGTCGAGCTGAACATGGGAGACTATAAAAGGTTTTGTTTGAACTTTAGAACAAAAGTAGTAGGTGTCACGCTGCAAGGGATGGGTCTGGGGGTTGACTGATAGCACCTTGGATATCGGCCTTACTGATGCTATCTTCCGGGACATGATAGGAAAAGACCTAGATCCCATTCTCTGTTGCCACTGGTTTGCACTTGCGGATTTCTGCCATAGATACAGACGCCCATTTCGCCGTGTTCTCAGTTCGTCAGTGCCTCAGCTGTGATGACTGATTTCCCAAAGCATTAGAAGACTCCCGAATGAAGTCCTCAAGAAAAACGTCTTCATGCGAACAAAAAAGCATCAACAATTCTTCTTTTTCTTCTTCTTATTCTTCTAACAAAATCTTCCCTATAATGTGCAACTAGCTTTCACAGTTCCCCAGCATGAATTCACAGAGCATCGTAGACTTCGCAGTCAAAGCTCACAGCGGAAAGGTCAGCTACAGACCTTCTTTTGCAAAGGACCGTGCCTGAGTGACAGACACCCTGTATTCACGTATCTGGAAGCATCAGTCGTCCTGTGGCATACGCCCTTCCCTCATCTCCTTAATGTCGGTTCTATCGGTCTTCCCCTTTCTTCTCAAAGTTTGTGGTTCGGCATGTCTTTTTTTCCCCCCAAGTTTCCCAGTTTCATAATTAGTCTTATGTTTTTGTCAGCTGGTCACAGATTTTTACACTGTCCCGTTATTTTTAAATGCTCTCAGTACTGTTTTTCTTCTTTATTTCTTGATCTCAAAATTTCCAGTATTTTCCAACATTTCTTCAGTGTGAGAGACACTCTCTGAGCTTAATGTCCATCAAGGCACCGGCTCTTCTTCTTCTTCTTCTTCTTCTTCTTCTTCTTCTTCTTCTTCTTCTTCTTCTTCTTCTTCTTCTTCCACATCATACCTTCTCATTTTTGTTACTTCTTCTGTCTTCTTCTTTCTTTCTCAGTACTTCTCCTACCTCCCTTCAGCTTACACTCTTACACTGTCAGAGCTTAGTGTCCATCAAGATCAGTTCTTCTTCTTCTCTCCTTTCATCGTTTCCTTTTCTTTCTTGTTGCTTCTTTTGCCGCCCCATCTTGCTTCTTCGACCTCAATTCCCATATCAATCCTTTTCCATCCATCTCTTTCTATTGTGCTTTTTTTTCTTTTCTGTGTCATTCTCTTCGACTTCTGCAGTGCTTCTCGTAGAGACTTTCGTGCTCCCCAATTGCTATGCTTTCCGATGATCCTATTGCAAAAACGAAGAAGACGAATTTAATTTTTTAATTGTCGGAATATACATTTTTAATCTGACATTTTCTAAGTTTAATTCTGTAAAATTATGCTTTTGTTCAATCGTAAGGAGCGTTTTATTATTGGTTTGTTTTCTTGTTTCTGAATCTGTATTTTTGGTTTGTCCGAAATTTTGTTGCGGTGTCGATGTTTAGACACAAGAATAACACTCCTTTTAGTTTAACAGAAACTTAATTTAGAAACATCGACAGAAGCCCGTCATTGTCGACGTTTTCAACAATCTCTGTCCAAGCCGGCCCGGTTTTTAAGGCAAGGAAATGCCAGAGCTTTTGGGGATGATGGGAGATGCGTGGACCTTCTCCCGGGACCTCTTCAAATGGTCGATAGTTGGTGCCTAGTGAAAGCGAGAAATGTTTACTGTATCGAACGTTACCTTTCCACGCACAGTCCCGCCAGTCAGTGCCGAGGCAGTTTCCTACGTACAGGCCCCGCCAGTCAGTTGCCAGTAGTAAAACGTGGTGACAATAGAAGAAGAGATGGTAATGGTAGGTGGGTGGTTTGGGAGGTGGGTGGGGTTACAGCGGGTTGGGAGGAGAGAGGGAAGGATAGAAAGAGCGGAGGAAAAGAAGGGGGAGGGGGCAAAAAGATGTGCAATATTTGGAGTGAGAGAGGGAGAGAGAGATTGGAGAGAGAGAGATGTTGGAGGGGAAGGGGAGGGCAAAAGATGATGGTGAGATAGGAGTGGTGGGTGAAGGTACCATGAAGCGACAGAAAGAGGGAATGCAACTGCAGATCGAGAAAGATGTAGAGTGCGTTAGGTTGAAAGGGAGGGGGCGGAGAGAGAGAGAGAGAGAGAGAGAGAGAGAGAGAGAGAGAGAGAGAGAGAGAGAGAGAGGTAGTAAATGCAAAGGTTGTGACTGATAGAAACAGAAGCTAGGAGACTGGAGAGGGTCGGTGAAAAGGAAATGGGGATGCAACGGATGTGATAGAAGACATGGGAAGGATTTGACAAGGAGTGGGGAGAGAAGGTTAGAGGAAGACTATGAGGAACAGCAAAGGCTTTGGACCTAAATATAGAAAGACAGAAAAGCGAGAACAGAAAGCAAAGAAGGTGGTGGGATGAATACTGTTTGATGGAAATAACCATGTTGGACGTTCCGGTCTTCGCGTTTCATTTGTAAGAGTGTGTACATACATGTACAACGACAGTTTGGGGTGATGCTAGATGTGAAAATGTGATGAAAGTGATAGAGATGAGGGTGTGTGTGTGTACAAAGTGAACAACTGGAGAGAGAATCTGATGACAATGCATACGAATGAGTTAGCGATGTTCTTTACAACTCAAGCTTTGGACAGGATGGAAGGTTTTGACAAATGAGGGACGTTCCAAACGATGTTTCGGATGGAGGCAAGAAATCAATAGTAAAACACTCTAAGGAAATAAATCATTTTTATGTGTGGGAGAAATAACATGCTCTAAAAAACATTAAAAAAAGTCTTTTTTTTTCTTTTTTTTTTTTAAAGAACTGCAGTTGTATAATCAATTTTTTTCCATGAAGATAACAAAAATCTATTGGGGAAAAATCGTTTCTTATGAGGAGAAATTCACAAAACAAGATTAAGCAACAATTCTAATGAGACTCGAATGCATGTATTCTTCTTCCCTAAAGACAGTCCAGAACTGATGAAAGAAGGACGAAGAACAACAACAGGAGGACGGCATGAAGCGTGTGTATAAAACTTGTTTCAGGACGTTTATACATCCTTAGAATAACAGGTACATCCCTTTGGGGAAATCAAGGATGCTTTTGCAGGAGTGTATTGTGAAATAAAGAACCGGGAATTGAAAGGAACTGACCAGGCAGTGCAGTAATGAATTATTTCATTTTCCTTATAATAAAACATCTTTTATCCAGTGTCGGTGCAGCTATTTTTAAGACTTTTTTTTTCTCCAGTTGTTTTGTGCACTGAAAAGACGCTGTTCATTAAAATTGTCTGTGGAAAGAAGGATGAGAAACCATTATTTTAGTTTTGCCACACAAGGACGATTATCTTTTAAGAGTCGCGTTTTAAGTAATGCGTCACATTATTGCCATACTATTTCAAATATCATGCTCGTATTCGTCGTGGCATACTGTTAAAATACCTTTCCATTGTTCACCTAATTATGGATTATCTGCATAAGGAGAAACATAATCCCTTAGATTTATTTTTGGGAATATTATGTTTCTGCTTTTTTTTTCTGCTCACCTTATTTCGACTGTAAATTATAGGACGTTTAAATGAACCACATTATTTCCTCTTTCTGCTATATGTTACCAGTGTTTTTGCGGTTCTCTGTATTTCTCTGGCAGATTAAGACACTGGATGACGCAACAAATTTGTTTAACATTCTGCCTTCTGCTTAAAAATAAAATGAAGTTATATCCCTAAATGAATCTTTGCCCTAAAACAAGAATAAAACGACTTGTACGCAAAATAAGTCTAAGAAAAATTTGGTAACTCCCCTCCCCCCCCACTACACCCCTCCCAAAAAATTAATTTATAAAAGACTAAAATGAATTGGTGCTAAAAACAGGATTCACGGAGAAAAGACGCAGAACAATTGACAATTTCCGCACATTAGTGTTACTACATTTAATTTCACAAAGTTACATTTTTCGGTATCTGCATGATGCCTCCAAGAAGATTTGCCCCCATACATTGCTTCCTTTTAGGTTGCTTCTCATTCACTTTGACCGCAAGTGATACATTGGGTCATTTTGGTTCAATCTGAGACCACTCGGTCCGCGGGTTTTGTTTGTATTGAAAAGACTGAATGAAGTGGCCTACCCATCTTTTCTCGTGTCAATCTTCCAGACTAGATTGATAAATAAAGGTCAAGATCCTCCCCCTTTTTATTTAAACTATTGGATTACACTTCAATGATGGTATTCTTCTCAGCCTTCAACAATCTAAATCTTTCCATTTTATTTAAATGTTTAGAGTGGAATTTGTTTTTTCTGTTTCGGTTTGAAGCTTTTTCCTTTGGCCATCTTGGGGTATGTGTTTGTTCATGTAAACGCTTACAGAATTATATGTTCTCCACGTTGTTAAAAAATCGAATGTTATCCTTATAAACTTTAATAATCGTATTCCCTCTGCCTTTTTGAAGTTGAATGTTGATTTCACCTTCCCCCTCCCCCCATATCCACACCCACAACGTTTTATAGGTCTTCTCTGGCCCAGTTCTGTATCAATGTTTGTATGCCTTCTTGCCATTCGATATTCCGATGCAGTGTCCTAGATCTTCTAAAAGACCAGAGGCAAAGCAAGATACGCAGTCGTGATTCCTGTTCCGTGATTGCCCTCCATTAAATCGTTTCCGTTGTTTTCAAATTTGAAGTCCAGTGTTTACATGTATTGAACGAAATTGTAGAGTCTTTTGTACTAGTTCAAAACAGTATCCAAGTTAGCATTCAGCATGAGGTAATATAAATTATATGTTTTTAGTCTGCGTGTTGTTTTAAACTAGACCTAACTTTTCTAAAAATTTGGTTGTTCACATAGAACGTCCAGGATACTCCAAGGAGTCTACAAAGAGGAAAGTGTGTGTTGTTGAACTAGATTTAGTCCAGAGTGAGAGAGAGAGAGAGAGAGAGAGAGAGAGAGAGAGAGAGAGAGAGAGAGAGAGAGAAATAGAGAGAGTGCGTGTGTGTGCGTTCGTGTGTGCGTGTGTGGGTGTGCGTTCGTGTGTGTGTGTATGACTGTACTGTACTGATGAGTGGTCGATGGAGACGAGTATTGACACTGGACGGCAAGGCCCGAGGTGGTGTGACGAAGATTGGACAGAAACGTGATGGTAGTGGTTGGGAACTAGCCTTAAGGGGTAAAAAAAAAGAAGGGACTGATGCAGGACATGGGCACAGTAGATGAGGAAGAAGGTTGAGAGAGGAATAAAGTAAAAACACAGCGGTAGAAGGAGAGTGAAAGATGAAGGTAGTGTGCGGTATGAAAAACACTGTCCTCCCTGTTGTCATCAAGGGTGAGGCTATTGAGATTGTCAATGAGTACAAGTACTTAGGAGTAGTTTTAGACAACAAGCTAAGTTGGTCTAGTCATATTGATGCTGTTTCCAAAAAGACACAGTCAAGATTGTTTTTCCTTCGCAAACTAAGATCATTCAATGTGTGTAACAAGATGTTGAATATGTTCTATCAGAGTATGGTGTGCAGTGTGATTTTGTTTGCATCGGTGTGTTGGGGAGGGAACGCCTCTGCGCGGGACAAGGGCAGACTTAATAGACTGATAAAGAAAGCGAGTTCTGTTGTAGGCGGGAGCCTTGATCAAATTGAAATTGTTGTTGAGAAGAGGCTTGCCAGCAAGTCCAGGGCTGTTCTGATTGATCCAGAGCATCCCCTCCACGGCGCACTGTTGCATCTCCACAGTGCACGGAGCGGTAGATTTACCATGCCACGGTGCCGAACGGAGCGTTTTCGGCGCTCCTTTATCCCTGCAGCTGTTAGATTTTTTAACGGTAACCGAAATACTGTTATGGTCACAGATTTAGAGTAGGCCTAATGCACTTTAGTCAATATGTGATTGTTGTTTTACTGTTGCTGCATTCCTTCATTCCTGCAGCTGTCTGATGTTTTGTACTGTGGGCGGCGGCCGAGCACTGTTGGGGGTCTCAGAGTTTCGGAATGTTTTTATTTTTATTTTTATTTTTATTCAGTTATTTTTATTTTTATTTTTATTTGTTATTTGTTATTTTTATTTTTATTTTTATTTTTATTTTTTATTTTTTAAATGGTGTGCGTGTCGGTGTGTGATGACTGTTGTTCTATAGTCTTGGTGGTTGTTGGTGTGATGCTTGGAATTTTAGTATATGTATTATATTGTTGTTGTCTTCTTGATGACTGTTGTTTACTAGTTTTAATAATTCTGGTGTGATTGCATATGGTGTGTGTGTCGGTGTGTGATGATGGAATTTTAGTAATTTTTATATTGTTTTGTTGTCTTCTTGATGACTGTTGTCTATTAGTTTTAATAACTGGTGTGATGCTTGGAATTTTAGTATTTATTATATTGTTTTGTTGTCTTCTTGATGACCTGCTGATGACGAATTTAATTTCCTTATGGATGAATAAAATAGTATGAGTATGAGTATGAGTATGAGTAGTGTGATATGAATTGGAGAGGAACGTGATGCTAGTGGTTGGGAACTGACCCTCAAGCAGCTACGGATGCAGAATGAAGCGGTGGTAACATAGTGACTGAGAGGAAGGAATGGAGATAAATCTACGGTAGTTGCCCTGAAATCGGGGTGAATGCAAGAAGAAGACCATAGTTATGAGCGATTGAGAGCAAAAGAAGATGTTGTTCAGCGCGTGATTGGATTCGAATTTGACAGCAAGATGTTGGTGGCAACATAATATCTAGTCCCGGTGGTATAGTATAGTAACAACATATCCATAGTGGTGATAAACGATTGAGAGAGGACGTGAATCGAAAAAATAAAGAATATTGTGCGTGATCTATTACACGAATTCGACATGATAATGGCGGAGGTAGCTTGGATTCATCTCTTGACAAGGAATGGATACAGCTATGACGGTCAGATGTAGTGAGAAAAGGAGATTAGCACTATATAGCGCGATGTGAATTTGATATGAAAAATGGTGCCAGTGATTGGAGATTCAAACTTGAAGGAAAGCGTTGGATGCTGACAAGAGGCGGTTGATATGGTGAGAGTGGAGAAGGAGACTAGAGGACTAGAAGCTAGGGTGGTGAAGACAGGAGGGAAGTCTGGATGCAGGGCATTTACAGCCCGTTAGCCTTCTTAACCACTAGCCCACCCTGTATGGTCATTAGCGGAGCTGGGTTATTAGTCATGTAGAGCAAACATCAGACATTGGCGTTGACTCCTGCCAGTCTTTTTTACTGTTTGTTTGCTGTCGCACTTTGTGTTTCCAACGAGATGTTACCAACTGTTGACACGGGCTGGTACCTGTTGACTTTTAGCTAGTACTATGGACTTTTTAAAAATTGATTCTGTGAAACCATTCATTCTCCATTTCTACTAGAGTTTGGTTTGGGTGAATTGGACTTTTTAGTTTATGTTGGTACTGGGTTGACTTGCCGCTCGTTATATACAGCCTTTTTGTGGTGTGAATCTATCCCATTGGCAGCACTGCGATTGCAGTAAAGCGTTATTGATTTATTTATCCATGGACTACAATTGCAATGGGCAAAAAAAATCTTGCTCTCTCATATTAAACACGTTTCAACTGTATTTGAGTAGTTCATTATTATTTGACTTTTTCAATATTATTTTTGGCTTGTGCACTGAAGAGCGAAATACGTGTGGAACTTCATTAAAACAATTTTGAAGAAGACGACCGTTTTCCAACTTTTTGTTTATATGCTTTTTTAGTGAAAATGTACTATTCAGTATACTGTTGACCTTCTTGTCGTATACAAGAAAGGTAAGTAATAGTCAGTACTACATTTCTGTACAAAATAATGTGAAACTACTAAATGTCTATTCAAATACAATGGAACTTCTTACCGCATATTAAAACAATGATGATACATTGGACAATTGTGTCATTCTGGGTAGAACTGTTCTGGAAGTCTTCAAGATCTACTGTTGACACTTTTATATTGATTTTTTGAAAGCATTTAAAACTCCAAATAGTGTAATCAGTACTGTAATTTGTTTTGTCCGCATCCAGTTCCATTTTTCCTATCGTTATAGATACATTTCTTGATTTAAACTAACTTTGATGTTCAAAATCAATCAGTTTGTATAATGAGATTTTGTAATCAACTTTCCATAATGCGTTTTAACATTTTTAATTTAATCTTTCGATTAAAATCTACCGTTGTCTTTGTATTTTACGTAATGTAGTCTTTTTTGTCTGTATAATTGCTCTAGCAGAAAAGACAGAGAAGAAAAAACCCACATTGGTCGATAAACCGGAAAAGGTCCGTACATGCTCTGTCACGACTTTCATCAACATGTTTTTGTTCTACCAGTTCTTGATAGCGAACTCGATCAATGAAATCAATCAAACAAGTGTGTGCATGCCTACCGCACCCGTTCGGCGGCTGGGGTTCGTAGGACTGAAGCCCTGACTTGAAATTCGGTTAAAAAAAATGTAGCATAGGGATTTATAATTCAGGGTTTACCCATGTTTTAAAACTCAGCTCCAGTGTCCTCGTATTTGCACTGACATGTCCCGTTTCCTACCGTTTCTGTAACTGGATTCTCTTTATTGAACGTGTTCACTTTGATCGGTTAAATCGTTTTAAGACGAGGTCGTGACTGTTTCTATGCTGCTTACATTTTACATTTGAGTCTTTAGAGGCTTGAGCGAATGGACTCGACTGGACAATTCGGAAGACACACTGGGAATGGATATTTGTGAAGTGATCTTCCTCAAAGAGTTGCAATACTTCAAAAATATAATGTTTGGACAGTTGTGTTCACAAGTGGTGGCTGATTTTTTTATCCGTTGATACGGATCATATTGATATCATTTTTTCTGTACCAGCACTATATAATGTAAATGATCTGACGAAAGTAAGAGCCCAGTATTCCTGTCAGTGTATCCATGCATGCAGTAGATAGGGTTGTGAGATGTAAGATATTGTGAACAAAGACGACAGACTTGCCTTCTCATACGGGAGCTACACGTTCTGTTCCCTGACCAACATGAGTACCACGTCCCATACACAAACTTCATCCCCTCCTGATTGTTGTGTTCTCTGACAAAGATGACAGTGTACAGAGACTCCCCTCCTCCCGCTCTATATTGACAGTTCCGTATCCACCTCTACCGCTCTCTCCCGTTCTTTAAAAAAAAAAAAAAGCTTGTGGCGCTAACTGGAATTGATTTATCGAGCGAATTACACCTTAGTCATGACACAATTCTTTACCATCAAGGCAGCAGTAGCTACAAATTGTCCCTGCTGTAGCTCGCGACCATTTCGGACTATAGTCCTTGGACGTTGACGGATCTCTCTCTCTCTCTCTCTCTCTCTCTCTCTCTCTCTCTCTCTCTCTCTCTCTCTCTCTCTCTCTCCCTCTCCCTCTCTCTCTCTCTCTCTCTCTCTCTATTGATTGCTCATTAACAGCTCCGTTTTTTTCTCCTAGTAGTGCTTTCTTTTGTGGTGAGCATTGACATTGATATGCCATTATAGTCTGACAGTTGATGAATATATTTCATTTGGTTCACACCCATACGAACGCCTCACGGTTTTAGTGGACACGTTGTTTTTTTCTGTTAGCTTTGAGATACAGCCATGTGAAGGATGGCCGACGGTTGATGTTTCAAATGAACGCACAGTTGTTCGTAGTTTAAAGCTAACTAGCTGTACCATTCGTTGTAAGTGTCTCGCGTTGAAGTTTCTTCTTGTTTTAATACACAATTGCATATACGTGATCTTGACCTGGTCACACACATATATTTATATAGTAGGCAGCTTTCGTGTTCTCACGACCAAACACAGTAAACTGGTTTTCTTAACCAAGGCGGTGGTCTGATACGAACTTCTTTTCTGGACCTTATTCGATTCTTCTGTGTCTGTACTAACATGAATTAAGACTCCAGCCATACAATGTATCTTTGGACTCTGGCTATGTGAGTTTACTCACTCATGTATGTCACAGATACTCTAAGGAAGCAGGAAAGCGACGGGGAAAAGTGGTTTTCCTTGCACGCACCCGCAAGTCTTTACAGCGTTGGAAGCGGCCATAACTCTCCTAGCCCTGGTGCTGATTTTAGGGTCCCAAAAGAAGTTTGGCCGAGGGCATGATTGTGGGGGTGAGGCTGCCCCAAGCACAAGTCTCAATCTTGACTATGAATCAATGCCAACCTTTGAATGGGCATTCGGCGTGGCACTGCGGGGAACGCAACTCAATTGGGAGGAGGCTCGAATCTGATTTTGATTTCCCAGCCGTCTGAGAGTGTATACATCTACGGAGAAGTTGTCTGTGCAAAGAAATCGGCTTCGTTTTTTTGTCTCTGCTCCTTATCGGCCTTACCTTCTGAGGAGTGACCTTCTTCGTCAAACATTTCCAGTTTTATCAGTGTCTGATGGGATATGGTTGATGGCGTCTGGAGAAACGTGACTGGAGATTTGTTCTTATTTGCCTGCAAGAGCCCGTCATTGTGATTGAAAAGTATGGAAAGTGTTCTGAACAACTGATACGTTTTGTTTCTAGGTTGGGGAGGTTATTGTTTCTTTGAGTTTCGAAAGTGAATGGTTTGTTGATGAAATTCCTGACCGACTTTCTTTCACTCGTTCAAATATAGAATATTTGTTGAATATGTCCATTCTAGTTCAGTTGTTATAAATCAATAGAAGCGATCGTTGGCACGGTGGAGTGCAGTTTGTTTTTGTGCAGGTTCTTTCATAATTAAGGCCACGTCAACGTGTTAGGATGAATTCAGCACAAAACTAATGTTTCTATCACTGCCTCGTCCATTATGTATAAGGAAAGGAAGCTAATTGTTAGTGTCAACCTCTTCTAACTTCCTCCGTCGTCTAATCTGTATATCGACTTCTCTCTTTCTCTCACTCTCACTCTCTCTCTCTCTCTCTCTCTCTCTCTCTCTCTCTCTCTTTATGTCTCTCTCAGTTTCAGACGATCCATATCTATAGAGGAAACTAAAGTAAAGACTCTTCTGGGCACAGCCTAGCCAATACACTTTAGCACCTTAGGCCAAAGCTTTCTCAGTTTTCTCCTTGCCCTGGTCTATTCACTTATTTGTTTCTGTGTTTGCTTTACTTTCTCGTCCATCACTGCGAGGGAGTTTTGTAGCAAAAGGTGAATGGCCCGGCAATTGTAGAAAGTGGTGCGAAGCAACTTCTTCGTAATGCGTGTATGTTGGAGCCGATATATAAAATTGTTCTACTACTCCAGTGTCTTCTTTCTCTCCCTTTCCTTTGCGATATTAGAGCACCATTTCACATCCTGGTTCACGCCTCATTTTCTACCATTGCTTCTACAGCATATGCATGGCTGCTTCTTAAATACCGTTTCTGCTCTCTGGTTTCTTTCTTTTTACAAGACGAAGGAGGTTTACCTGTTTTCATCCCAGTTTTACTGGATACGAAGTATTAAGTTTCTTTCTGACTCTATCAAGCTGTCTCGAAACTGAGTACTCTGTTCCTTTCTATTCTTTGTTGTTGGTATTATTATTGTTGTGTGTTCTTCTTCTTCTTCTTCTTCTTCTTCTTCTTCTTCTTCTTCTTCTTCTTCTTCTTCTTCTTCTTCTTCTTCTTCGTCTTCAACCATGGGTATCCTCGAGTATACGTTCAATGGCTAAGTCCATTATTCGATCAATGTATCAAATGAGCGTTCCCTATACCTAAGAAGATTCTTATCCTGTAAATCTAATGACGTGCTGTCTAGAAGTTGTGTCAAATCTTGAAACCTTCATCATAGACTGAAAGTTGAGCTGTTTTTTTTTTTTTTTTTTTTTTGTTATTTGAACCTTTGGGCTTGGTCAGCCAAAATATCATGATTTTACTCAATTCATTGGAAACTGCATATGGATCAGACTTTACTATGGCTAAAATAGACTAAGTACTTTGAATCTGAAGAATGCATTTTCTTTTGTCGCAAAATACATATTTTATATTATATTTATCCTGTTTGGTTTCACTCATTGCAACGCAGTTTCAAACGAGGGCCTAACTACAAAAAATGCCGCGTTAAAAAACAGACCTTAAATGTATTTATTACTGAAATATCCATTGTAGTATTTGTTTTGTTTTAAAATAATTGAGTCTTGACAGGAAACTCTTAGTTTCGGTTTAGCAGCAAAGTTTACCTACGAAGTAACAACAGTAGATTTTTTATGTGTAAGGTTCCAGTGAAGCGTGTATTGTTTTAATTAGTTATATTCGGATTTTTTTTCTAACAAAAGGGTGTTGCAGTTTTATTACAAACATCACCACCGCTCTGACGTTTCTTTTCTGTTCTGTGTCTGACGTAGCTACATGTAGCTAAATATCCATTGTCTAGAATACCAGCAGGTGGAATTGTTCTTTCTGACGTACTGTCTTTATGGACCTTTGACGGCAGTTTCTTACGACTATACTCTAGTATTAAGTGTATTGCACTGTGTTCATATCCTATCCTATCCTATCCTGTCCCATAACCCGAAGGTCGTAGGGGCACCACAGATGATCGTTTAACCAGCATACTCCATCTTTCTCTGTCCTCAGCAGCCCTCATGGCTTCGCTCAGTGTCAAACCAGTCCATTCTCGAATGTTGTCTTCCCACCTCTTTTTCGGTCTCCCCCTTCTTCTACCTCCTTGCACTGTGCCTTGCAGAATGGTCTTTGCAAGGCCTGATGATCTTGTGACGTGGCCATACCATCGGAGTTTCCGTTTCTTCACCACTGTGAGCAGGTCATCGTGTTGTCCAATGGCTTGTGTGATGGTCTGTCGGACTACGTCGTTGGTGATGTGTTGGGTATAGGAAATGCACAGAAGTCTTCTGTAGCACCTCATCTCCATGCTTTGTATTCTTCGTTGGAGATCTGCTGTGAGGGTCCATGCTTCGCAAGCATATAGGAAGATGGAGATGACCAGAGAGCGCAGCAGTCTTACTTTGGAATGTAGACTGATAGTTCTGTCTTTCCAAATGGGCTTCAACCTTGTCAGGGCAGCAGTTGTTTGTGCGATCCTGGAGAGGACTTCCTGTCGAGACCCATTGTCTGACACAATGGCTCCTAAATATTTGAAGCTGTGCACTGTGTTGAGGGCTTGGCCTTGTACTTTGATGTCCGTGTTGATGCCATTGGTGTTGTTGGTCATCATTTTGGTCTTCTCTGCACTTATTTCCATTCCATAAGCTCTGGAGGTGGTGTCAAGCCTCTGTACAAGCTGTTCAAGTTCTTGTTCCTCTCCAGCCAATCCATCAACATCATCCGCAAAACGAAGATTGGAGATTGCTCTGCCCCCTATGCTGACTGTGCCTTCGTGATCTGCAAGAGCATCTGACATGATGCGCTCTAGGAAGATGTTGAAGAGTGTTGGAGAGAGTAGGCATCCTTGACGCACACCGATTGTTGTTCTGAACCAGTTCCCGATGACGCTGTTATGGAGGACTGCACTGGTAGCCTTGTCATACAGGCTTTTGATGACTTCTATAATTTTAGGGCTGATGTTGTACACTTTCATGGTTGCCCATAGAGCTGCATGCCAGACTCGGTCAAATGCCTTCTTGAAGTCAATGAACACATGATATAGATGTTGTTGGTGCTGTAGGTATTTCTCACAGATTATTCTGAGGTTGAAAATCTGTTCAGTGGTACTTCGCCCTGCCATGAATCCTGCTTGTTCTTCAGCTATGATTTGTTCAGCTTGTGGTTTCAACCTGTTGAGTATTATTTTCAGGAGGACCTTGCTGGGATGGCTGATGAGGCTGATGGTGCGGTAATTTTCACACTCCTGAAGGTTACCTTTTTTGGGAAGAGTGATGACAAGCGACTGGGTCCTTGGTGTAGGCCATTCCCCACTCTGCCAGATCTTGTTACAGATAATGGTGAGAGCATCAGTCGTCGCTTCTCCTCCTGCTTGTAGCAGTTCCGCTGGTATGTTGTCCACTCCCGCTGACTTCCCTTTCTTCAGCGATGGCACTGCTGCCTCAACTTCTTCCCGGAGAATTGGGAGGATTTTTTCTTCTTCTCTGCTCTCGGGACATGCTAGAACTGATGGGTCTCCATTTGGTGTATGGTTGTAAAGGTCAGAGCAGTACTCTGTCCATCTGTCCAAGACTTCTTGTTCTTCTGTAAGGCAAATGCCAGACTTGCTTTGGATAGTGGAGACTTTGGGCTGTTTAACACTTGTCAGCCGCTTCACAGTCTGGTAGGCCTTCTTGCTGTTGTTCTTGTTCAGATTGTTCTCTATTTCCTGGCATTGATCTTCTATCCAGTTCTCCTTTGCTGTGCGCATGCCTTTTCGGATGTCATTGTTGATTTTTCGGTAGACATCAGCTCCCTGTGAGGTGTTCTTTTTCTTTTTTAACTCTCTTCGTTTATCACACAGATCCAAAAGTTCAGGTGTGATCCACGGCTTCTTCTTTGGTCGGTGCTTGCCAAGGATCTCAGTGGCGGCATCTGTTACAGCTGAGTTGAAGGTATTGGTCATGGTGTTGACATCTACTTCGCCTGCCCCCAAAATAAGCAGTGGTGCAAATTTCCCTCCAATTGTGGCCTGAAATATTTTTGCCACCTCCGGGTCTTGCAGTTTGTCCAGGTCGAACTTCAGCCTAGTGCACTTTGCTGTATTTACTCTCTTCAAATGGAGCCGGAAAGACATCATCACGAGATCGTGGTCACTTCCAATGTCTGCTCCTGGAAAAGTGCGTGTCCTGCCAATGTTGATGCTTGATCTGAAGCGTTTCTTGACCATGATGTAGTCGATCTGGTTGTGATGTTCCCCGCCGGGACTGTGCCATGTCCATCGTCTGGATTTTTTGTGGAGACCAAGCGTGTTTGCCAGTACCAGATTGTTGTATCTGGCAAACTCCAATAGCTTCAGACCCCTGTCATTTGTCTCGTTGTTGCAGTGGGGTCCGCATGTGTCTCCCCAGTTGTGGTGCGCATCTTGGCCAACCTTGGCATTCCAGTCGCCTTGCACTATGACTATGTCCTTCTTCGGCACTTGGTCAAGGACCGCCTGTAGATTTTCATAAAAATCCTCCACTTCGCTGTCTTCATAGTCTGATGTTGGGGCATAGGCATGGATGATGGTAATGTTGAAAGGGGTTGCTCTCAGACGGATGGTAATGAGTCTACTGGAGACTGAGCGGCAACCCATGACAGTGGCTAGAATGTTCTTGTGGACCAAGAATCCAACGCCGTGTTCGTGCCTGTCATCTCTACCGCTGAAATAGAGCTTGTGGCCTTTGTCAGTCGTTGTTTCACCTAGGCCTTTCCAGCGCAGTTCGCTGATACCTAGAACGTTCCATCGATAGTGGTCCAGCTCGTGGGCCAGTTCTTCTAATTTTCCTTCCGCAGTTAGGGTCCTGACATTCCAGGTTCCTATGACGATGTTGTTTCTCGTGCGGATCTTGCTAATTTGTCCATCAGTAGCATACTTTTCACCTCCGTCCTGGTGGCCAACGGAAGGCGCGGTCCTTGTTCCGGGCGACGACCGATCCGGCATGGAATTAGTGGATAGCCTCATCATGTGTTGTGTCTTGGGCAAAAAAGACCTGGCAGGGCCCAATCCTCTCCAGGCTGTTGGCCACAGCCGAAATCCACGAATACAGTGTGGCTCGCCTTGGCCCTGAGCACGTGGTCGTTGAACCTGTAGTAACGTGAGGTTCCTCCGCCCTGGCCGGTGACTTCTGTGTAGAAGACTTTCGCCCAGTGATGCCGTGCTAACATCACCCTTGTTAGTCGCCTCTTACGACACGCCGGGAAACGTTGGGTCTATTCTATTTGCCCGAACCCACAGAGCCGAACAGAGTGTTCATATAAAGGTCTTATTCTGTGTTGCTATTATGACACGAACGACTTCGGATGTTAATCAATACATGCAGTACATTACCAATGAAAAAATAGATAAAAGCTCATTAACGACGGACGAACTTCAGTTGTCTTTTTCGACAATTTGCAATTACAAATGATCAGTGAAGTGCGCGGTGATTAATTAATTAAAGAGGTATTAATTTCTATTGTATCTATTGTAATTAATGCTTTAACCTTCTCAAAGCATCAACCCTTTCATTATTTTCAGAAAGTAAACTTACTTCTGACTTTTTTGTGTAGTAAAATTGAACAAAACCTACACAGAAACGGGAGAAAATCCCCTAACCTAAGAAAACAAAGAAACGCTGAATAACGCATGACTGTTGCTCCTGATGATTAGTTGGGAATGTCTTCGTTTGTAGACATTGGTTGTGATGGAGTATTACAAGATGGCAGACGTTAAAGCTGACATGGCCCGTGACAATATGAGTGTGGACAAGTTTATGTTTGTGACTTTGAAACTATCGAAACATTGTGCGAAAGACTGTTGTTACCTGATCGAGATGATGGATCAACAATGATGCATACAATTGGAAGGTTAGTACAGAGTAATAATAAACTATAACGGAATAACTTAAAACTACTATAGGATTGTACAGGTATTTTGATGTTGCACAGCTTGTGTCATATTTGCTTCTCTATACATGATACGAAGCACCTTTAAATGTGCTACTGTACTAATATTATACGTTATTGGAGTGTTGGCGTAAAATATGAGATATGTCCAACGAGATCTATTCAATGTGTCCACGAGCCGAAGGCGAGTGAATCATTGAATCGATTGAATTGGACATATCTCATATTTTACGCCAATATGCCGATAACATTTATGTATCGATTTCATCAAATCAGAATATTAAACGTGAAATTTACCAAAACAATAAATACACCAAAACTGCTCATAGGCTTAAGTCAAAGACCACTTCACACAACACATTCCAAAGAATGCACCATAACAAAGTAGTTCACGCACTGGACAAGTTTATAGCACATTTTAGCTCCCAACAAACTTTTAAGTTTCACGCCTTCGCCCTTGTCATTATTTAAATACTGAAATATTCTTGGCAGATGCAATCAATTTGACAAAACGCAGAATTACGTTACATTGACAGTGGACACAACGTTTCCTACGTCGTTATTACAAAAAATGGCGGCACTTACGAAGACTGTTTTTATTATCATCCCGCACAGAAGTAAGAATTTTGACAATTTGGTCGGCTTTATTGTAATGGTCGCGGTATCTAAAGTAAATACCAGCAAGAAGACAGCTCTGTCCTTTTCACTAGCATATATTTATGAAATAAATAGAAGGCAGGCTCATATTTACATGCGGTTCGAAAAAATGCCTTCTAAAGTAAAGCAGCTTTGCTTCGTTTTGGCGACAAAACACATATATATATGGACAACAGTCGCAAATAGTCCGTGTAAGTATTCTTACGACATTTATATTCCACTATTTGCTAGAAACATTGACATCTGTGATCGGTCAATTACCATGCGATACCAGTTTTAGATCAAACGCTACCTGGCCAATGAAAATATAAGACACTTATAGAAATCAATACATTGTATAATTGAGAAGCCGGGAAATCAATTTGGTACTTCGGTCTTTACGCACTTTATGCCTATTTCTTTTGCTTTAATTTCATTTATAATAGACTTCTTAAATGTTGTTATAAGCTGGCACAGTTAAAAAAATGAGAACAATGAAAGATATCCGGTACTTAGACTTTTACGCTGTTACGCCATACAGTATTGCTTTAAACTGGTATATTATTTAAAATAATAATAATAATAATAATAATAATAATAATAATAATAATAATAATAATAATAATAATAATAATAATAATAATAATAATAATAAAAAGGTTGGCATTTCGATTGTACATTGCTTCGAATTGTTTGTTTTAATTACACGTTGACACAATATTAAACGCTGCTTTGCCTTTCAGTGAATTAATGCTTGCTTGCTAGTTTAAATTACTATACGTATAAACCCGTCGATGCCTATCAAATACTATTTTTATTGAGAAGTCATCCTAGTTATATTGTGTTGTTTTGTTATACTGTCTCTTAAAGCTTATATTTTCTTGTAAAAGTTCACGTTTCTATTTACTTTTTAGCACATTTTGGATATTTCTTATTTAATTACTTGGAGACTGATGTTGTTAGCCTGTTATTTACTACTTCCTCTTTGAATTTGTTTGTTTGCTGGTTAGTAATGCATCGTCAGATTACGTACATGCGACCGTGTTCGTGTATCGGAGAGAGATAGACAGAGACAGACAGAAAGAGAGAGAGAGACAGAGAGAGAAGAGATGGGAACGGAGAGGGCGAATATTAGAGAAAGAGAGAGAGTGTGTGTGTGAGAGAGAGAGAGTGTGTGTGTGTGTGTGAGAGAGAGAGAGAGAGAGAGAGAGAGAGAGAGAGAGAGAGAGAGAGAGAGAGAGAGAAAATTGTGAGTACACTCTTCATTTTCACATTTTCATTTTTATTGATTTTTCTCCTGTGCAGTTAATAGTGAATTTGCACATTTCCCCTTAAACTGTAAAATCCAGAGGAAGCGACCGGAGGAAAAGTTTCCTTCTTTCTTCATCCTTCCTTCTTCTTTTAACCTTCTTCTTCTTCTTCTTCTTCTTCTTCTTCTTCTTCTTCTTCTTCTTCGTCTTCTTTTACTTCTTATCATTCTTCTTCTTTCTTTCTTTCTTTCTTTCTTTCTTTCTTTCCTTTATTTTGTTTCTTTCCCGTTATTTTTGGTGGTTTGAAGGGTCTGTTGTAAAGGTATTCGTATACTATAGTGTCCAACCATCTGTCTCAATCAAAAATGATCAGTGCTGGACTAGACAGAGAGATGACCACCCCTCCACACCGATTTCACTACTCCTTTTTTTTCTCTTTCTTGGGAAATATCGCCCAACGAATTCTGACCTACTGTCATATCAACACAGCACAACACGACAACCCATACAGACAAAAATGACCATTCTCTCAAGATATTCATGCTTGGCAAAAGATGACCACCAGCGATGACCAAGCTTCAGGTCTAAGGGAGGCAATATTCTCCACTCGTCTATCTAGCATTACGCTTACCGCTCCTTCCTGACCCCAATCAGTTGTGTAGTTGTACTTCTTTTTCCTCTAGCGTACAAACATAGTAGTAGGAGGAGGAGGAGGAGGAGGAGGAGAAACAGCAGGAGGAGTAGAGAGCAGAAGTAAAGGAGGAGTATCAGGAGGAGAAAAAGGAGAGGTCCTATTAATACTTACACCATAAAATAATAGATTCCATCAGCTTTTCTAAAAATTGCATTGAACATTCATAAAGTCGTCGAACTTAAAAATAGAGTAGACAAAATATTGTATCGAACTGCACTTGAGTCTGCGGACGGAAGAAAATATTTTTTCTTCTCTTCCTGTCCTCCTTTTTCTCTCCTCACCTCCACCTCCGCCCCCCCCCCTTTTTTTTTTAGCTCTATAATTATCTGGGGGGGGAGGAGAGGGGGTTAAACTCCTTCCTCTTCTTGTCATTGGCTGTCAGTGTAAGGGGTAGATTTGGGTGATAATTGCTTGGGGTGGGTATTCCTAGGACATTTTACTTCCTCGCTACCTTATTTTTTTATCCTCCGTCTTCGTTCGATTTTCTGGGCTAGCACCGCTGTAAATAACAGCTCCTCGAACGCCCAACGACATAAATTTGTTGTAAGAGTTTGTTAAAGGTTGATAATCGTGGTGGTCACCGTCATCACCAACATCAGCAGCAGCATGATCTTCTCCTTCTGTTCCTTCTCGTCGTCCTCCTCCTTCTTCTTTGTCATTATCACCTTCATCATCACTGAACAGCGCCGTGTTGTGTTTATTTGTTGTTGTTTGTTTTTTTTTCTCCCTAACGTAGTTGATTTATAGCTTTTGCTTAATAGAATACGTTTGCTTGTTTTAAAGTTGTTCCGGGTAACTGTTAATGCTATTTAGTGTACTGAGTATAGACGTTTCGGTTATGAAGTGCGCAGTTCTACTGTTTCAATTTCATGTTTTGAAATTGTATCGCGTAAATAATAATGCTATGTATGGTACTGAGTATAGAAGGTTATGAGGTGTGTAATTCTGCTGTTTCAATTTCAGTTAATATATAGTTTATGAAAAAAATTCATTTATATACAATTTATGCATTAACAAATCATTTTTTCCTGTCATGTTTAAACAAGCGTAAGTTATTCCGCTTTTTTAAGTCCGGTGATAGTTCTCACCCATCAAACTATAGACCCATTTCATTTCTGTCTATCTTATCCAAGCCGCTTGAAAAACACATTAACAACCATATTTAGATCATTTCACACAAAAAATAACCTGTTACATGGAAATCAATCTGGCTTTAGAGCTAAATATTCTTGTCATACAGCTCTTACATCTATGATAGAACAATGGTTTAATAATATTAACGAGCACAAATTTTCCGGACCATTATTCGTTGACTTTGCCAAAGCTTTTGATGTAATTGCCCATGACTTTCTTTTACATAAATTACAAGTATATGGTATTAGCTTTGAATCCCTTAATCTTCTAAAATCTTTTATTTCTGACAGACAGCAGTGCATATTTATAAATAACCACAATCACAGTTTGAAGCTGTTGCTGCTGGAGTGCCTCAAGGATCAATATTAGGGCCTTTATTATTTTCTGTCTATAGAAATGATCTACCCCTTAATATTTCTACTTCGTATTTTTGCTGATGACTCCACATTACACTCCAAAAATACAAAACTGCATAATTTAGCCACTTTGCAAAAAGGAGCAAATGAACTACAGGAATGGACGGAATTTAATCACATGACACTGAATCCTGACAAAACAAAATCCATGCCAATATTACAACAAGACAAAAAGGGCAAAGTTCCTCTACGAGACTCCCTCACTTAAATCTTTGCAACAAAATAGTTGAAGAAGTACAATTTCATAAACTTTTTGGCTTGACTTTAGACAATAATTTGTCTTGGTTAAAACAGAATTTAAATGTTAGTAAACTATTTTTAGGACTTATAAATTATCAAGGATTAAACATTTTTTACATTTGTATTTTCGTAAACTATTCTATTCAGAAAATATTCAGCCATTTATTGATTATTCTTGAACTATTTGGGACACTGCAAGTGAAAACGGCATGAAGCCTTTAGTTAGGATTCATACATGTGCAATTAAAATGGTTAATTTGAAAAACAAATTCTCTCCGAATGATTACGAAAAGATCAACGTATTACCTCTTGCCAAAAGATTCAAATTTAATAAAGGAATTTTCCTGCACAAGATCCTTTCTGGTAATGCACCCCGAAATATTTCTTCTCTTTTTTATAGGAAAACTGCCAGATTTTCAACCAAACGAAATATTCCTTTTCCAAGAATTGATATGTTTAAAACCAGTCTGTCATATTCAGGTTATACTTTATGGAATAACTTTCCAAACGTTCTTCGTAGTTCAGTCACTAAATACACATCCTTTAGAAAACACCTTTTACAACAGATTAAAACTGAGTTACGTAATTGGAATTCTACATTAATAAACATTCATTAGATTGTTTTAAATACGTTTTGCGTGAGCATGTGTACATGTGTATGTTTATGTGTGCACAGATCATCTCGATTGTATTGTTACATTATGATGTTATTGTTATAAAGTTCTTTTGTTATACTAATTGTTATTATTACAAGCCCCAAGGGCAAGATGTAAAAAAGCACATTTAGTGCTTACCTTTTTACCTTTGTTAAATAAAATTGTTATTTTATGTTATCTTATCTTAGGATTATGATCGTTTCGCCGTAATCATAGTTATCAACATTATCATCATCATCCCCGATCGTAGACACAGCAGGTTCATTTTTATACGTATCACTTTCACCACCATTATCACTATCAATACCAGACCCATCGTAGCTCCTGCTGCTGTTGCTGTTGCTGTTGCTAATTGTGTACAGCCCTGCATACTATATTATCCCGGTGATTACGTTTCGATCCTTTGCTAGAAACCCGATCCCTCTTGGGACTGAATAGGCAGAGCCGTACATGCTCCGTCTACAATAACTACCCCGACCCCTGTACTCCATAACACAGCGTGCTTGTTTCCAAAGCAGTATCAGCTACTACTACAGTATTAAGCTATACCACCTACGACCCATCTCCCACACACATTTCCTACTCTTAAACCAATACTAAAACCATACCACACACCCAACACACCAGCCCATCACCACTCCGCACTCTAGGAAACACCACACCAGTTACTATGCCATTCTAGACAAGCACCAACAGTCTGTGTATTGTTGCTGCTGCTGCTGTGAGATGTAATTTGCTTTTCCGTTGATGATGATCAGCCGTGGCCTCGGGCCGTGTGTAACCTTTCGCATTGGTTCACACGTTATGATAACAACCCCTCTAACATCACAGAAGACTGGGCTGCTGCTGTCGCGACAAGTATCAACATTACAGTAGTTCTTCAGTGGGCAGGTCCTCTTTTTTGTATTATTGCTAACAAAAGACGGATCTTCATTAGTATTATATTTAATACATGGCAAATCTATCAGTACTACAATAGCTGACCATCGAAAAGGTCGTCATTGCTGGTACTACTGTACTTACACAAGGCCAGTTCATGAGTATTATTCTTACTGGTCATCATCACTTCTATCTTATTACTAGTATTAGCTGGGCACATGACTGTCAAGTTCAGAGAACTGGTATGGCCTCGGTGTCCCTTGATCAAGCACCTATACTATTATCAAAAGATTTATATAAAAAGAAACTTCAAAATGTTCAAAATTCAGCAGCACGCTTGATTTTAAGATCACAAAGACGCCAACATATTACTCCCCCCCCCCCCCCCATTCTGAAGGAATTCCATTGGTTCAAAGTGTCTGCAAGGATACAATATAAGGTTGCATGCATGTGCTACGATGCACTATCAAACAACACCCCTCGGTACCTGTCAGACCTCCTCCAAATCTACACACCTTCAAGATCTCTCCGCTCTGGTAATGACACCATGAAACTAAAACATCAAGCATTTAAAAACAAATCATGTGGTGAGAGACCATTTTCTTTTCAAGGACCATTAATATGGTATAGCCTCCCAGCCGATGTTCGCCATGCGACATCCTATAACTCTTTTAAGAAAAAGCTGAAGACATACCTTTTTACTCCCACATACAGCTGAAACGCTTTTTTAAATTTATTTATTTATTTTTAAATTGCTGCTATTTGTGTGTGTATCTGTGCGGTACACATATTGTATGTGGGTGTATGTGTGCGCTTTGATCTCTGCGAGGGAAAGCGCCTTATAAATAAATAAATAAATAAATAAATAAATAAGAAGAAGAAGAAGAAGAAGAAGAAGAAGAAGAAGAAGAAGAAGAAGAAGAAGAAGAAGAAGAAGAAGAAAAAGAAGATATTCTAACTGCGTGTAATGGAAATCGTTTATGACATTCCTATGGAGTCGGTATAGTTATAGTGATACGAGTGGTTGCAGTGGCAACACCATTGAAACATTTGTTCCTTAGAATTTAGAGTGCTGTAGTAATGTTGGG